>JANAVB010005598.1:11689789-12198382 GCA_029216955.1 Iris pallida | reverse complement strand
AGAACCAATGGCTTCCTCCACGTCAGCAACAATAATATCCCAGCAACAAGAGAAAAACCTCCCAGAAAATCCATCCGACCCTGCACCACTAGCCGGGTCCATCCCACGAACAATCTCGAACAATTCCGATCTATCCGGATCGAGCAAGATTGTAATTATCCTCCACAGATATAAGATTAGGAATGACATCAAGGAATGCATCATCCTCAGAATCGACTCAGCCCGGAACAGGTTGGAGTATAATAAGGAAGCCTCCTCCGCCACCTCAACATCAGAACCTGTTTCGAAGCCATCAGCACGAATAATTTTCTGAATAGCCGCCTTTTGCTGCCTGCACCGTGTGCACTCGTGGAAAAACTGCGTATTCCTATCACATTCCAGGTCCCATTTCAATCTGGCCTTTTGTTTCCAAAAGACTCCTCAACCTGACCTTTGCTTCAGTCTGGCTACAGCCTCCATCCAAACAGCCCTACCCCTCTCGAAGGATGAAGATCATAGTCCTCTTCCGTCGCCAACACAACATCCTCCGCCTGACGAACCTCCTGAAAAATGTCGCCGAAAGTAGACTTGCTCCAACCGGCCAAGACCTGCCCCGTATCCGTAGGCGCATGCCCATGACGCTCTAGCGCATCATGATGCCAACAAGATTCCCATGCCGGGCAACCACAGATTTGAAGTCAGGATGAAACGTCCAAAGTCAAGGAACCTGAAACCTCGACGCTTAATGGAGGAAGCTGGCTGGCAAGATATCAAAAGAGGTGCATGATCAGATTCTGCCCGATTGAGATGTTCGACGAGACCTGAACACCATCCAACCAACTACCCGAAGCGATCAGTCGATCCAGTCGAGATCCCTGTCGATCAACCCCCGACTGGCCATTCACCCAGGTGAATGAGATACCTCTGAAACCAACATCAGATAGACCGGCAGCCAACTGGAAGTCAAGGAAATCAGAAATGGCCCTCGAGTCCGCGGTCGACCTCCAAATTTCTCGTCTGAGAAGCAATGATATTAAAATCCCCGCCCACAGCCCAGGGCATGGCAACGTCCCTGGCTTGGACGTCTAGAAGATGCCGCCAAAGACATCGTCGCTCCTGTCTGGTCCCTGCACCATGAACTACAGACAACCGCACCGGAATCGAAAAATAACTCAAAGAAAGCTGCATCGAGATAGCCTGACTACATGAATCAATACAGGTGAGCCCAATACGGACTTGCTAAGAAACCAATATTTCCTTTCTTATTACAAAAACTAGCATCAAAACCCAACCTCAATTGATAAGAAAGAGCTTAGAAGATGTCACCTTGGGCTCGATAATAGCAAGAACCTGAATATGGTTGGTCCGACACAAGACCTGAGACGGCATAAAGTAGATCTGTTCGTCATCCCCCGAACATTCCATATAAGTTAACCATGGACCACTTGGGGTCCCGCCTAACCCAACCGGGAAGCATGTGAACGAAGTAATCGATCCGACTGAGGCGCCATCGACTTCCTTCGCTTACCAGCCGCCTTTTTGAAAGGTACCATCTGCCAGCCATCGTCGCGATCCTCCCGAAGGACACAGGAAGTGCTATATTCAGGCATGTGAAACCATATCATCACCCTGAACAGGATCATCATCCCAGACGCTAATAGGACCGGAGACGGCTCCTCCCACACCACCAAGCTTCGTTCTTTAGTTTCAAAACCAGCAGCTATGACTCCTTGACCTGGCTGACTATGAATAATGATAGAAGGTCCGATAAATCTATAGGATGATACCTCGCTCAGGCCCCGACTCCCCATCCAAATAAGAGCACGTGGCGCTACGTCCCCCCCTGCATGGGGCGCCCATCATCCAACCATAAAGCCAGCTGGTCCGAAGATGACTCCCCCACGTGCCATGATGGTGGAGCTGAAAAGCGCGCGATTGCCTTCACTCCTACGCAATCCATGCTGCATGGATCCACTGCTAGTGCTAGCATCACGCCCTTGAACTTGCCGCCATACTTGTCTAATCTCCTTCCCCTTCTCACGCCGTGAACGTCGCCTCCGCCTACCCTGTTAGCCCTACGTCCACCGAGCTGACCGTCCTCCCTATCGCTACGCCTGAGGATGAAGCATCGATGGCGGATGACCTCTCTGCACACCCTCTGAAGGCGTCTCGACCTGGAATCGAGCACAACTACTCTTTACGTGGCCATGAAGGCCACATGCAGCATAATAGGATGGAGTTCCGCTCGTAAACAACGACTGCGATCGAACGCCATCAGCAGTTGGAAGAATACCTCCTGAAGCAAAGGTTTGCTAACGTCCACTTCAACCAGAACCCTAGCAACACTCGGCCTGGAAAAGGAAGCCGTAGCTCTGTCCGTATAGAGCGGAGTACCAAGACCAGAAGCGATAGAGAGAACCGCATTGGTATCAAACATGCAATGTGGTAGCCCGGGAAAGGCAACCCAAATGGGTACTCTAGGGTCCTCTCTCAGCGGCGAGAAATCCACCGAAGATCGAAAAATCGCCATCGGGACCCGTCCAACGAACCAACAGTCCTTAGATCGAGGCGGGAGAAAGTCGCTTCGACGTGAGGCCGTATGAGGACATGACGATCATCAATGGCCTTCACTTTGATCATATCCCTGAATCCTTACGAAGCAAAATCCTTCTTAATGGCCTCAATCGGAAGTCTCTGCCGAGCAAACTTCCTGATGAGGTCCATGCCACAAGGCGCCGTAAGGGCCTCCATGTTCGACGGGGAAAAGATGGCCACCTTCCGACCATCAATGGCAATGGCCGGTCGGAAGGCAACCCTGGACGGACCCCCGCCTGAGTCGGGACGGAACGGCCCACCACCGCAGCGAAGGACTGCATGCGTGAACCCTACCTCCTGCCGCCGTCGACGACCCCGACACAGGCGGAACAACCACAGTCGGCCCCTCCTCCAAGCCAGGCCCGCTAGGGCATCCTGAGCCGAAGGCTCCCCCCGTCACCGAAACTCCCCCCGGTCTCCACCGTCCGAGGACTCCTGGACCACCAGCCCCTGGCCAGGGGGAGCGGAGCCCCCCGCCGTTGCCGCCCTCGACGCCCCGGCAGACTCGCACAGATCCCGCCCCGCCAAAACCGGTCCTCCCCCCCGGTCTCCACCGGTCGGGAACGTCTGAACCACCAGCCCGGAGGCTGGCCTAGGGGGGCGGAGCCCCCACCGGTGCCGCCATAGACTTCTCAGAAGAATCGCCCGATCGCCGCTCCGCAAGAACCAGATCGCCCATATATATATATATATATATATATATATATTATATATATATATATATATATATATATATATATATATAAAATAAGGGAGGTAGGGTGCCCACCTCACGGGGGGTGTCTACTTGTCACCCCCATGCTATCATCAGCACATGGGCATATTGATAGCATGTGCGGGTGACAAGTAGACACCCTCCATAGGGTGGCACCTCACCTCCCTTATTCTCTCTCTCTCTATATATATATATAGATTTTTTTTTTTCTATATATATATATATAACATAAACTATTTTTGTTTAGTTAATACAAATTAGTTAGTTTAATAAGATTTGAATATAGAATATTTTTTAATTTGGATTTGTTATAGATATTTTTATAGAATTTTGGATATATGTTTCCGTAGTTAGAAGGATTTAGATTTTTTTTACTTGAGGGATATGCATGTGGGGTTAGTTAGAAGAATTTAGATTTTTTTATTATCTGACGATATACATACGTCTTAGACAGCTTATTTTGAGCCGTTTTAACCAATCTTTATAACAGTAAAGAGTTTTGTGTTAATCAACCAAAACTCACCTTATATTATAATATAATTCTTAATTCATTTTTCACAAACACCATAAGTGGTTTGATTGATGTGATCAACTCATGTTGTGTTGAATTCACATGGATTTGATCTTTAGTATAGATAATTGGACTTTAGTAAAGATATGTGGCAATCTTAGGAATCTGTAGGTATAGCTTTTAAACTCTAAGGTGTCCCTAAGGTACTAGCCTAGTGGTAATACGGGAGGCCGCGAGCATAGGGTCTTGTGTTGTGTCGGGTTCAAATCCTCCCTTGGGCGGCTGTGTGGCCTGAGCCACGGCTCGGCTTAGAGAAAGGACACCTCAAAAAAAAAAAAAAAATTCGGAGTTACGTATACCCAGGTAAACAATTTACCCATAAATATGAGAATCATCTCCTTAAAATAGTGATTATATTTGTTTTTTGGGCAATTTAGTTGCATTTTTTTATGACTCTTTTAGTTTTTTTTTAATTTTTTTCATTTTTATCCCTTTTTATCTTATCATATTTATTTTATTTTTTTCTTTATTTTATGGTTTTTGCTTTTTTATTTTTAAATTTATTTGTTTATTAATTTTTTAAAGGGGCTTTTTAGTTTTTTTAAAGTTTTTGTTTTATTTTAATTTTTTCATTTTAATTTTTTTGCAATTTTTAAGATAAATATTCCTTTTTTTCCAATTTTTTTTCTTTTCCATTTTAGAGTTTTTTTCTATTTTTTAAGGCTACTTGGTTTTTGTTCAGTATTTTAGGACTTTTTTTTTTTAGTTTTTTGTTCCTTTACCATTATTTAAAGGTAATATGGTATTTTCAGTTTTTTAGGAAATTTATTCTTTTTCTTGTTTTTAATTTTTTTCCTAACATTTTTACTTTTTAATATTTAGATTTTATTTTTTTTTTTTATTTAAATTTTTTTGATATTTTTTTAGTTTTTGAAAAAAAATATTTTGATTTTTTTTTCATTTTTATGGATTTTTTTTTATTTTTTTTCTTTTTCAATTTTTAGGTTTCTTTGGTTTTTTCTTAGTTTTTTTGTATTTGTACTTTTTCTTTTTTAGAATTTTTCTTTTTTGTTATTTTATTTTTCATCTTTTTCAATTTCTAAGAATTTTTTTTTATTTTTTTCATGCTTTTATCCTTTTCAAAAAAAGTTTTCTTTTTTTTTTTCTCCATAAATATTTATTTGTTCACCAAACAAGGGAATATAATCTTGTAGGAAATCATTTACAGTGTATTTCATTTCAAGGAATATAAAATTCTTGGGTATGTAGTATTCTACATACCAAACATCTAATGGCGGGCCAGGATCACATCTCCATTTTCTGTCTCCAAATCTGTCCCTTCTATTTTTGATTTATTTAAAAGTCGATGTGACCATGATGGCACAGGTTTGGCTATAGGAAATGAAACAGTAGATCCGGAATGCTAAAGATGGTGTATAAAATAATTATTTACAAGTTAAAAGTAGAAATAAAAGGGCTGATGCATGCACTATTTGATCGAAAAATATACCAGTTAAAAACCAAATCCAAGGATTATTATAATTCGATTTAAAAAAATCATCAAGAAAATTTATTATAATTTCATGTATGGATATACATAGTACTTGACTATTCCGTGCACCAAACATCATATAGAGTCCCATCTAAGGATCTCTATTCAAGTAAACGATTACATCAAGAAAAGAAAAGAGAGAAAAAAAAAGTAGCGAACTGACCTTTTTTTTTGGCTCCCTGGCTAAGCACTCAGCATACACCGGTGACTTTCTTATGAGGAAGCTAGGATCTGCCATTATGAAGCTTTACCTTCAACTATTTAGTTGCTTATTACAATTTGATCTTATAACCTGGTTTCTGACATGACTAACCTGGATTTTTTTTATATTTTAAATTTCATACAATTGTCAATTCTTCTATGAAAGATTTTGATTGTAGGAATTATATATAAGTGAATAGAGACGCATAGATATATAAGTGATATATATATATATATATATATATATTATATAGATATATATTATATATTATATTATATATATATATATATACATATATATATATATATACATATATATTACATATATATATATATATATACATATATATAATTATATATATATATATATGACCTCTGGCCTAGTGGTTAAGGGAGATGCATGCGGCCCAAGTGGTGGTCGGGAGTTCGTGCCCCAGTTGGGACGAGTTCGCCAAAATTACCAATGCTTCAAAATATAATATAATATATATATATATATATATTATATATATATATATATAATATATAGATATAAAATAACTCGTAATTTTAATTTGGTACAATTTGTAGCAAAAAATTAGATGGCAAAGTCAACAGACCGTTAATATACAGTGAACAAGGCTTATTTGGATTATTTAAGTGGAAAAAAAACTAACAATATGCAAAATGGAACAAGTGAAACATTGGAGGAAAAAAAGGAGAGAATGGTAAAATAAAGGGTGTTTGAACCTATATATAGATAGAAGGTTTGCAAAACCGTTGTAATCTTTAATGGTAAGAGTCCATTTAAGGGCCTCTATGTCATGTACACAATTAGATTCAAGAAAAGAAAAGGGAATAAAAAACAAAGATGGTCATCTCGCGATCAATCAATCTCTGCATTGTTCCTTGCAACAATTTTCTTTCTGATCTCCATTGCCTTGGCCCGTCCTCTGGATGTTGAAGGCCATTCGACGAGATCTCGATTTGGCATGCTTCCAAGGGCCTGTTCCACCCTCTGGACCATCACGAGGCAGTTATGACCCTCCTCCTACTCTCCCTCTCTCCTTTCTTCTCCATTCGGCATACTGCCCAAAAATATTCCTATTCCACCATCTGGAAGATCACGACGTGCTTCATACCGGATTCCCCCTCCTCCTGCATCTCTTATGTCATCTAGATTTGGCATGCTCCCTTAAGTGGCGCCTGTTCCACCATCTGGACCATCAAAAGGCATTTCCTCCAGTGGCAACTTCTGATTTCTTATGAATACAACAAGAACCTCATTATGAGTCTGCATGCAAGCATGATTGGTTTACTGTAACCTACTGACTAAATTAATAAAGATGTTTATGAAAACTTGTGTGTTTTATATTATGTTGTTGTTTTTATCTTCGAATTTCCCCTTAAACAAAGTGGTCTTAGTGGAATTGCACGGGTTCTGGAAGCATGAGAGTTTATTGAGAGAAATCAAGAGAGAAGCGAAAATAGTTCCAATAGTGTGGAACTATATTGTGTCTAAATCATTCTTACATGATGTAATGCACGTTGGGAAAACCTTATATAATTTGTGTGTCTTCTTTGGCTTTATTCAAGCATGCCATAAGACTAACATGACGGCACACCCCGACCATTGGAGTGCACTCTTGGCAATTTGTTTGGCTAGCCTGAATTTTAAGTTAAGTTTCGCTAGTGAGTCCGTCGGATGCTAAAGTAGCGAACCAACATTGGAGCTAACTTTCTTGCTAAGCACTGGCATACACAGCTAGTTGGAGATGCTCTTAGGCTGTATAATTGTGACTTTCTTTTGAAGAAGCTAGGTTCTAGAATTATGGAGCTTTCCTTCAAATATTTAGTTGCTTATTACAATTTTGATCTTGTTGCTTTTTCTTGACATGACAAATATGGATTTTTTTATGAACTAATTCAATTGTAAGGACGATTTGATTGATAAGCATTATGTATATTAAGTGATTAGAGACAACTTTGCTCGCCTAGCACTTGCATAAATTATCTATAATATATAAAAGAGAGAAAAAAAAATTCAAGGGTTAAACTTGCTTATAATAAATGTGGGGTAGAGTGCAAAAAATCCTTGCAAGGTTTACATTTTTGCAAATAAATCATAATTTAAAAAAAACTGGTCTATTAATTTTTAATTGGTACAATTTTTACCCAAATTGAACGATAAAGTCAATGAACCACCAATTGCTATCAAGAGGCTTAGATTATTTACGTAGGAAAAAAAAAAACAATACACAAATGTGGAACAAGTAAAACATTAGAGATAAAAAACAGGGAGAATGGTAAAATAGAGGGTTTCTTAACATATATACAATATAAAAGGTTTGTAAGATTGTTGCAATCTTTTACGATCACGTGCAAGAGTATTTTAAGTATTTCAAGCATATATTTATTAAAATTGACTATAACATTCAAATTATATGATTATGGATGGAGAGGGTGATTTGATGAAAGTATCCAAAATACGATGGTTTGATCGATCAAAAAATAATTAGATTTTATTTTTTGCAGAAAATGTTAACCTTGCGAGGTTTTTTTTTGCACTTTACCCTATAAAGGGTATCACAATTAATCTAGATTTATATAGAAAGGTAAAAACAAGTATCAATCCATTTTGAGGACAAAGGTGAGTAAAACCATCTATTATATTGTAATGTCATCTATTGCATGTTGTACCGGTGGCAGGTCCATGCCAAACGAGCTCGCAAGCGATAGACCTAACCAAGCACGGATATAATTAGAGTCTTCCTACTAAGATTACGTTTGCATGTCATAATGTGTTTTCATATTGTAGTATCGTGATATGAAGAATGGAGGTATAACTTAGTCAGCTATGAAATATAGAGGAAACAAACACCCATACTATGAACACGACTATAAAGAGATAAGTTAACTCATATTAGCATACAAGACAATCCTATGGCTTATGGCAATACTATATCTAAATCCATTGGCTAGAAGAATGATCAGAATACATGAATTTAATATAAGTAATGTCTCTCTCATGATAGCATATATAATGCTCATGAAGCTAGTAAAAAAATTGTTGGAGTCCAGTCTGGAATTGGATGTCCATAATTAATGTTGTGCTATTTTAGATATTTTAGGGAATTCTATTATGATCTAAAATAGAATGTTGATGAAATATTTTAGGTATAATAGGATTTATATGTTATTTGTCACACCCCAGTACCGAAATACGGAGACGGACGTAGGCCAGCTACACCATATAAGGTATGAAGACGTCATACAACGATCGTAGCTGTCAATCATGTTGGGTATCCTAGCATGCAAGCAGTCTATGGCCTAAATCTGATCTCATATCAACAGGAAATAACAATAAAATAACAGCAAGAAGAATAATCATATGAAAAGCAGAAAATACTCATATGATAATCAGGAAGTCTACAATAAGAAATAAGGTATGCAAGAATACGTTCCCACACAGTTCCCACATGGTCAGTAACTGAAGAACGTCCTCCAAATCAAGTCTGGAAGATCCACAGGATCGGTCACTGGCAATCTGGGAACAATCCAGGGTTGGTCAGGCCAACTGCAGCAAGTACCAAAAAGGAAGGCTCAAGGACGGGCGAAGAAAACCAGCAGAATATAAAATATGACATGAATAACATGTATAAACAGAAGTAATAAGGGTAAAGGATCGTGCGGTACCAATGCACGATTACAGAATATGAGGCAGCAATCCAACAACTAATACATAAGAGTCTTCTATATATTTCTGAACGGAAGCTCCCTGCGAATTGGGTCTAATCCACTCGACGCAACCCATCGCAGAATTATGAACCGAGAACACTAAGTCTCGGCCTCCAGTAGCACTACGATGCATACTGGGCACCAACCCTAGTCGAGAACACTAAGTCTCGTCTCCAGCAGCACTACAATGCGTACTGGGCGCCAAACCAACACAACCAACAACAAGATCGCCACGCAGGGCGCACCACAGCATATGTCCACAGTCCTATCCAATCCACAAACATAGTCACATAAATAGTTAGCCAAAGCCGTTACCCGAATGCGAGTTGGACACGGAGCATACAGTGACAATCTATATAAGTGAGTCATGCTCGTGTCCTCGGAGGTGTGGATGACCCGTCCGAGTTGTCCGATACGGCTTGACCTGGTATCGAACTAACATATATCATATGTTCTAATCATGGCAGCTATACTATTATGCTAGACTACTCACATTTATAATTACAATTAAATAAATAAAATAAAATCCGGTAGGAGGACGAGAGCCATCGATGAGTAAGGAATACTTGCTTAGAGGGCTCGGCTAAGTAAGCAAGTCTTCGGCGATCAGGATCCAAGGTAGCACATCCATCGAAGTCCTCAAAACACACAATAAACAATCATTAGAAAATAATAATAAAATAATGGAATAATCACGGGGGATGGCAGAATGTTATACCGTGTAGGTCCAGCAGGCAGTACAGGAATCTGATACGAAAACCGAGGCACACGGATCGATACGGGCATGCAAACCGAGACGCGTACAAAAATTAAGATGATACAAAGATCTAGGCGAGCGAGAAACATAACGTGTACGTAAATCGAGACGTACACGTAGATCGAGGAATCATGAATATCGCGATGAAGCGCAAATCAATACGACACACAAATCGGGGCGTATACGCAAATCAATGCGACACAGAGTCCAAATCGACATACAAACCAATGCGGCACACGAATCGACGCGGTGCAGATCATGATATAGGGACAAAGGCTAAGGCAAGAAAAACCAAGGCGGTGTACAAACCGAGATGACATTGTGCTCGAGATAGCACGAGGCTCAAGGCATCCCGCTGCCCAAGGTAGCACGTGGATCGAGGTGGCACAAAAAATGAGAAAATATGCACACCGAGGTGCACGTGTCCCGAGATGGCACAAGGGACGAGAGGTGCACTAAACGAGGGTGCACTTCTTAAGGCAGTGCACTACACGAGGCAGCACGCAGCCCAAAGCATGCTGCCCGAGGATGGCACGACACTCGAGGCTGCACTTCGTTCGAGCAGCGTGGGTCCCAAGGGAGTCCCGCCACTCGAGGCTGGCACGACACTCGCGGCGGAGGTATGGCGATGGCGCTGGCCGCCGGAAAAAGAAATAAGGTGGTGGAGGAGCTGTCGACGTACGCGGGGAGGCTCGGTCAGGTCGGCCCGTCGGCAGGGGAAGGAAGGACAGAGAGAGAGGGAAGTCGGAGGAGGAACCGCGACGGCGGTGAGGTGGAAGACGGTGGAAGTGGTGCTGGTGGTGGCAGTCGCGGTGGAGGCCAGGGGGTGGCGACGATGATGGTGGTGTGGGTGGTGCTGGAAGTGGTAGTGGGGACGATGGCGCTGGCGGTGATGGTGGTAAGGGTGGTGGCCGTGGCGGAGCCGGCCGGGCTAGACGCCGGGGCTATAAACCCCCCTAAATTTCTACTACGATATTTTATTCCTAAAAGTTGCACGAGGCATTACATTGAGAAATTTCCAAAACTTTATTTTATTTATTATGGAAAGGCTATTCTAGTTATTGGTAATTTAGAAAGTAGGTTTTATATTTTATTCTAGAGGTACATAAATTTAATTCATGTATATATATATATATATATTGATTTTCAAAAGTATTATTATAATTTATTATTTATGAAAATAACATTTAAAATTTTGCTAGAGTTAATATTTGATTATATATGATAATTTAAATTCAGAAAAGGTTTACTTTTAAATAGACTTTAATTTACATGGAAGTTTTATCGTTATTTGATTCGGATCAGATCAAATCGAATAAATTCCATATTGTTTTGAATCAAAAGATGAAATTATCCATGGGAAATTTTTAAACCATTCTAATTCTTATCCAACTGGGGCCTTCACCTCCTATATAAGGAGAGACCCTCTTTTCCTCATAAAATTTTCATACCTCAAAATTTTCCACAAACAAGAACTCATGCATCGTGTCTGTGCCCTCCTTCCCATCCATTATTTTTTTATTACAAATACAATATTATTTTTGTCCGACTTCCTAACACTCGACTTCCCGTCCAGCTACCATCACCACCACCCCGACATCCACCTCTGTCGTGTCGGACCCTCCCAACACGACGACCTCAACAACCGAACCCGTCACCGCCATAGCCCCGTCCACCGATCAAAACTTCATCATAAAACCACAACCACCGCCACCATGGCAGAACCACCAACATCACGATCCCCTCTCACTGTCACGACCCGCACACACTGTGAGGGTACGAGTACGTAACAGCACCCAGCCTACGCCGCCGTGTCGGCGGTAGAACGCTGTTCTAGATCATGAACTATAACTAACACAATATAAAATACTCTCCAACTGGAGGCCAAATCACAGAAGGTGCAACTTAATCACAATCTAAAGGTAGAATATAGCACGATAGAAAAGATAAAGAAAATCCTCAAAACTGAGGTACAACAGAAATGAAATAAATCAAGTTAACTAACACAAGTCTCAACATCTCTATAATAATACAACTCTGAAATCAAAGACAACAACTAACATGAAAAGAAAGAACAGTATAGACTATCTATGCTAAACATGGGTATCAACCTCAACAGCTGCCTGAACCTCCCCAGGGGTCCAGGTCACGAGTGTTATCTAGGAAAGCTCCGTAGTAAGGGGTGAAGGGTTCCTCATCATCCGCTGTAAAAATTTCAACAGGTCCAGTCAGGACGGGAGCGAGAATAATACATCTCACGCAGATCATAACAGGTTAGAAAATATAAACATGCAAGCGAGTACGATACATGAAACTTAAAGAAAGTACATGATGTAAATAGAGAGAGAACTGTAATGGAAATATCTACTATAATTAGAGAGCTACCAGTGACTAGTGATTTAGAGTACAAAGTCGACATGTGAACGGCTGGATTTGCACATGAATATACTAAAGGGGCACACATGGTTATACTACTTTAGAATTGTTCACATGACTATTTATACTCCCCCATACCCCAATCAATACACAAGGATCTAGACAAGTTATGTTGCGTACATGATTTTCATATGAAAGCCCATATATGGGTGTACATGAAGTATACATGAGGGCTCAGAACTGAGTGCACATGAATTCTACATGAAGGCCCATGAAGGGTACACATGAAGTATAGGTTATACATGAAATACACGAGAAATATGACCGAACATGAGAGCACATTAGAGTACACGAGCGAGCATGAACGAACATGAAGCACATAAGGAATATGAATAACATGAGAGCGAGGAATACATGATGTACATGAAACACACGACATAATGTATCCGATGCTCCCGAGGGGGATAACATTTCAATATAGGGATCCATATAGTACCAATCTGTGATAATATCGTGACAGCATCAAACAAGGTATTCTAGAGCAGGAATATAATCCAAAGCAAGTTATGTAATGATCAGAGAATGTACTCGTCTGGTATCTGAATAGCTGTGAGAATATACTGCCCGAGATGAGGTATCTGACTCCTATTTTGACCAACACAATTCAAGATGTATACATGGGATGAATAATGAAATGTACAATGCATCTGCATGCTGTCTAGGTCAAACTAGACTAAAGTCAACACTTGGTCAACTCTAGTCAACCACACTAGTCAAACTAGGTCAAGCCTAACCCAAACAAGTCTCACTAAGCCTAACCAGTCTACCCTAGCAATCACACACCAATCACAAGTCACACAAGTGCAAAATACAAGTTATATACAATAGGCGTATATAGGCTATACCTATATAACAAGGCACTCAAGATACAGTGTATAAAGGAAATCAAATATATATACATGCATTCATCAACACTTAGGCCTATATGATATGCCACTTATATATTACATATATATAGATACTACAATACTCTATACAATACATGCATGAATATATATAGATAGGGTTAGAGAGGGTTATGTGTATGTGTGTGTGTCATGGGGGTTCATATGTATCAAGGTTAAATAGGTTCTCAGTTTTACATGTGTGGGTGTATAGATGCAGGGGACATCAAAGGTTATAGGGGTTCTCAGTTATTGTAGTGTGAACAACAACACAATTTAACAATAAAACAGTTAATTATTCATCAAAATTCTCAGAAATCTTAGTGACAGTTTACATATATCCATTCAGATTTGTATACATACAACAACCAATTTAAAACAAGACTCAAACTAAATCGAAAATCAAATCATGAAACCAAATCTCAGTTATTTGCATTGTGTGTGTATCCATAGCTTAGCAAGAATTCTCAGTTCACTGTTTTAACATTCTCAATTCACTCAACATTTCAAAGTCCCTAAACCAACTGTGAACAAAACACAACCCATTCATTCTCAGGTAATATGGTTATCAGATTTGAATTGGGAAATTTCTCAGTTTTGAATATCAGATTTTGGAGTTCTCAGGAATGAATGACAGTGTGTGTAAACATAATGTGTAATAGGGATATCAGTTTCCAGGAACAATAGGTAGGCTGCAGTGGAGTTGTAGTGTCAATGACAGTGAGAGGGTGTCAAAACATAGGGAAAACAGTGTGAATGTTATGTGGAACAATGCATACAACTGTTCTCAGTTTTGTGAGTGTGTGTCTACATTGTGGGAGGGAACAGTGCAACATACATCAGTTCTCAGGTTTCCAACAGTGAACACAAAACAGTGTATGTGTGCAATGGCAGTAGAGTGTTGCATGTGTTGCGATGTGTGTGTGTAAACATTTATGTGTGTACCCATATTTTAGGACAGTATGCTGGCAATATGTTTTTATCATGTGTGTGTAACCTTGTGATCATAATTCAGTGCCAGTATTTATATGGGGATATCATGTTCTCAGTTTTGTGTGTAACATATGTGTGAAATAGTGTAACCCAACCAGTGTGTCCATATTGAACTAACCAACCAAATCAGTGTAACATTCAATGTGCAGGGAGAATTTGCTCATAGGATGATAGTGTGTCGAGTGTCTCAGGTTTCAGATGCATAGGTTAACAGTTTAACAGGGAACATTATACAAATTCATAGATTTTATAGTGAGTCACAAAATAGTGTGTCCAGTTTGCATCAAACAAGGCTCAGTAGAGAGTGGTTCTGTTAACATAGAGTAGGCTAGTGTAAGTGTACAAGTGATATGGCTGAGGGTGTACATGAATCCAGTCAAGCTTGCATTGTATTAAACCCAATAAAATCCTGAATTAACCCTAAACATTTCACTATGTAAATCCAACATGCATTCTACATATAACATGCATTAAATGAAATCGAATCTACAAACTGTGCATATATGTAATGTTCTATACATTGCAGTTTATGAAAAAATGTGGATTCGAAAACAAAACCAAATCGAAACTCCTCATCAAAGAACCCTATATATATCTAACAGTGTAATAGTGCTAAGCTTGTAACTTGTGTGTAACAGAAAAGAGATTTCAGTGAACTGTGCATGTTAGGAATCAATAGATAGGGAGTATGTGTTATGGCTCAGTTCTCAGATTTAATCAATGTGTGTGTGAGTGTAGTATTCTCAGGTTAACCAGTGTGAATAATCAAGTGAAATGTGTCTCAGTGTTGTGTCAATAGGAACAGTAGATAGGGTGTTTGTTAATAGGGAAAAGTGTGCACATACCATAGTGTATCAGTGTGCCTGTGTATCATTTCGAGCAATTCAAAAGCCTAATGCAAATTTCGAACCCAAAATCCTATGCCATCAAAAACCCTAACATGTTAGCAAATCTTCAGATGTATATCGGTGACAAAACAACATAATTTAGTCATACAAAGCATGTCAACACATTCGAATTCTCAGGAATTCAGTGACAGTCTACATGTATCAGGGATATAGGAATCTCATAATTTCGATTTAGAAATAGTAGCTAATTTTCAATTCAGTAGGTAGGTAATATTGGTGTCATGTGAGAGAGTGTTGGGAGTGTGTCCCAGTGTCCACGAATAGGACACAATCAGTCCAATCACCCACACGATACACAAAACAGAAAAATGTGTACACAAGCTTCGTGTACGTGTGTCGAGTGAGGTAGAGACACGTGTGTTGCACCAACTATGTCATGGTCATGCACACGTGTAGAGGGGGTCTAGGGCTAGGGTTAGGACACCCTGAGTCGTGTCTAGGACGTGTACATGTGAGACACGAACACAGTGTCAGTCGCGTGTCTGTGCGCGTGTTCTGCCAATGCACGAACAGTGCGGGTCGAATAACTTCCCATCCACTAAATAATAACCAACAAAACTTTAGGGTCTTCGTGTCAGTCACCTAGGGAACATACACACCAATTTTGGTGTCACGAAGTGTCGTGTCCAAAGGGAACTCGGACACGGGCAGCAGGGCACTTAGCCGAGCCCCGTGCAGCGTGTCCATCACCAAAATCCGACACAAAATGATACGAAAACAATTTCAGTCTTCACAAATATTAATATACACATGTAGATCTAGGGATCCATGTAATTAGTTCCATAAAAATCAGAAATAAAATCCTAAGAGGCATTTAATCAAACACCTATCTATATACTTTGACACGTGTCCGATACGGACACCAAATGGACACAAAATTAACCCAAACTCTAGGGACAGCTAGGGGACACCTAGATCTAGCCCTAAATGCAAAGAAAACTGAATATTAAGACAATTAAAGGTGTTTTAACTATAGGTACAAATAGCAAGAAAAAGCTCCAAATGGGGGGTTCCTCCTTGCTAGCCAAATGCTCCCAAATTGCACAAAAATTGAGATTGCTCCCCATAATCAGCAAGTAGAGATTGATTAGAATCATATGCAAAAGATTTGGGTCAAAAAGGACTTAAAATGAGAAAGTTATGGATTAGGAAAGATGGCTCCTTACCTCTTCATTCGAAATGTTGAAACAACACAAAGAGGCAAGAACATAACGAAGAGAGTATTTATAGGGGGAATAGCCCTAGGTGGCTGGTCATAATGAATAAAATTAGGGTTAGGGTTTTAAGTCATGGGCCATGGGCCAAGTTTCATAAGTCATGGAACCAATTTCTAAGTCTCAAGTCTATGGACCAAATCACCAATCCTCCTATTCCAAACTTGATCCTAAGTGACCTAACTTGAGTTGACTTAAGTTAGACTAGGCTCACACCATGCTATTCAAATCACCACAACCAGGGTCAACATCTAGGTTAGTCTCTTAAGTCACAACTAGTAAAAGTCAAATCAACAACCGTCAATCCAATAATTAATCAAATAATTCTAATAAGTCAAAATGACCAAATTACCCCTAGACTAAAAATGATAAATAGATATTCCAAATCACAGGGTTAAGCTCTAGGTCAGACAGTCTCTACTGTTTCACTAGCTGCACATCAAAATCACAAGTCATATTTTTTAAATAGTTTTAAAATGGTTAAAAATTACCAAAATTATATTATTATTTAAATATCATAATTAAATAATTAAAATCACAAAATTTCAAAATTACTCTCATTTAGAAAACTGGATGTTACAAGTCTACCCACCTTAGAAAAATTTTGTCCACGAAATTTAAGATGGTAGTACTCCTTCTAGGTCAAACATAGTCAACGGTCAACCACTAGTCAATTTCTCAACATCCAAGTACTTGCTCATCAACTGGTCAACTTCTTAGGGTTTTACCTATGCTAGCTTTCTAGGTGTTGGCAACTAGAGATTAGCAAAAAGAAAAACCTATAATAGACTAACTCTTAACTTCCCAATCTTATCAAGTCACCCATAACTAAATACCCATAATCTAAGCACACAAATCCTAAATACCATATATAAATATGCTCAAGAACAACAACCCATTACATATATCCTAATTATATCATCTATATATCCATACATATATAACTGATCATCAAGGGTTAAAGTAGACTAAACTTATAAGGAACTGAACAATTGCTTGGAAATTAGGCTAAGGATGAATGGTCTGAAACATCAATGTAGGCAAAAGGAAATGATGCTAAGGAGACTGAATTTATAAGCAAAAGGACAGGACATCTAGTGAAGGGCCTGCACACTACCTATAAAGGTTGATCTATCATGCCTGAACTCATCACAAGGAGAACTTAACTAAAATAGAAAACTGGACCAAATATAGGCTGAACAACGTGTCTATAACCCTATACAACAATGTCCTATAGATACCAACCAAACCCATGTCCCATATGCCAATCATCTGTAAACTATATATATATATATATATATATATATATATATATATATATATATATATATATATATATATAGGCCTCTCAGTCTCTGGTGAAGCTACAACTATACTCAAGGACATGCTCTGGTCATGGGTGCCTTACTAGAAGAGATAAGGGAAAATAATAATAAATCATCAAGGCCGTAAGGCATACTAACATCCTATATAAAATTCGTAGGTCAGGGGAATCATCTATAATAGGTTATTATTCTAATACCAATGCTAACTATCATCTCTAGGGTATAGATACACTACAAATTATCATATCAGTACACTATGGAAGAATTACATATGAATAAGCTCAACAAAACTAAATATCCCTACTCCTAAGTTATTTGATGATGGAATACAATTTTATAACAATAGAAGGGTATGATAGAGATGATATGTTTAAAAATCTTCTCAAGATACAATCTGATAATCATATGCGTCTGTCCAAAATCATGTTACTCAGAGTCCTCACCATGCTAGTAAGCAAGGCTGCGATAAACGATAGATTCCATAACTTGGGTATGCACCTCTACAATCATATCGTCTAGAAATCTCGCTATGCCGACTAGTATAGTTGCAAGAAATTCCAAATCTCATAACCAAGATACGTACATCCGAATTCAGGTCTCTATATTTCTGCCACGCCAGCTAATATGGCTGTGACAAACTACAGGTTCCATAATCAAGTAGACGTTTTAGCATCCCTGTTATTCCCGTCAACATATGTTTTCAGAAAATATCGTAACTCAGGCCATAAAATTCATCTCGATAGGAAAATCAAAGTCAACAACGATCCATCAAAAATCAAATTCAATAATCAAGGAGTGAGAGCGAACAAAATAAGGGAAATAATTTCAAATTGAAATTTAATAAGATTCTCAAGGGTCATCCCAGGAATCTCTCAAGGAATACTAACTGTGATTGAGTACCTTCAGAAATATATTCTAATCCTACTGTAGGCTGTAGTGATACTCTAGTTCTAATACTACTACATTAACTCGACCTGCATCGGCCACCACTAAAAACGTGTCACGACCCGCACCTACTGTGAGGGTACGAGTACGTAACAGCACCCAGCCTACGCCGCAGTGTCGACGGTAGAACATTATTCTAGGTCATGAACTATAACTAACACAATATGAAATACTATCCAACTGGAGGCCAAATCACAGAAGGTACAACTCAATCACAATCTAAAGGTAGAAGATAGCACGATAGAAAAGATAACAAAAATCCTCAAAACTGAGGTACAACAGAAATAAAATAAATTAAGTTAACTAATACAAGTCTCAACATCTCTATAATAATAAAACTCTGAAATCAAAGATAACAACTAACATGAAAAGAAAGAACAGTCTAGACTATCCATGCTAAACATGGGTATCATCCTCAGCAGCTGCCTGAACCTCCCCAGGGGTCCAGGTCGCGAGTGTCATCTAGGCAAGCTCCGTAGTAAGGGGTGCAGGGTTCCTCATCATCCGCTGTAAAATTTTTAACAGGTCCAGTCAGGATGGGAGTGAGCACAATACATCTTACGCAGATCATAACATGTTAGAAATATAAACATGCAAGAGAGTACGATACATGAAACTGAAAGAAAGTACATAATATAAATAGAGAGAGAACTGTAATGGAAATATCTACTATAAGTGGAGAGCTACCAGTGACTAGTGATTTAGAGTACAAAGTCGACATGTGAACGGCTGAATTTGTACATGAATATACTAAAGAGGCACACATGGTTATACTACTTTAGAATTGTTCACATGACTATTTATACTCTCCTATACCCCAATCAATACACAAGGATCCAGACAAGTTATGTTACGTACATGATTTTCACATGAAAGCCCATAGATGGGTGTACATGAAGTATACATGAGGGCTCAGAACTGAGTGCACATGAATTCCACATGAAGGCCCATGAAGGGTACACATGAAGTATAGGTTATACATGAAATACACGCGAAACATGACCGAACATTAGAGCACATGAGAGTACACGAGCGAGCATGAAGCACATGAGAAATATGAATAACATGAGAGCGAGGAATACATGAGTACATGAAACACATGACATGATGTATCCGATGCTCCCGAGGGGGATAACATCTCAATGTAGGGATCCATATGAAGAACAAAAAGGCAACTCTAGAGGGGGAGTGAATAGAGTTTATGACAATAATGTCCAATTAAAAATTAAACTCTTTCACCAACGGTAAATAATCATAGTAAATGCAGAAATAGTAAAGAGCAAGAAAGCATACGCAAACACAGCCGATTTTAACCTGGTTTCCCTCGTGGAGGACTAGTCCAGGCCTGAGAACTCTAGCTCAGGATTAAATCCACTATTTGTGAAATAGTAGTTACATCCCGTGCCTTTTCTTCAAAAGAGCACGTCAACTTCTTACAATGATCGCAGTGGCGATGCTTGGAATTTTCTATATGATTTTTTGAACTCTTGCACAAACTTCTAACTGAAAAATACTGAGCACTTTGAGGCTTAAGGAGCTTCTGGCTAGTAGATGAGAAGGGTATAGCTTATATAGGGCTTTAGAGAGAAGAAAAGAGAAGATTGGATGAATGAAAATGAAAGAATTCATGGCCTATTTATAGGATACCATACAGGCAGAATTCGGCCAGAATTATGGTTGGAATATTCAAAAATTTGGCCGTTGGACAACTTGCATCCAGCCAACCCTAAAAATTAGGGTCCTAGAATTTAGGAGGCAGAGTTCGGCCCGAACTCTGTGTGGAGGCAGAGTTCGGCCCGAACTCTATCTCCAGAGCACAGAAAAGGTCAATGGGCCAATGGGCTATTTGGATGTTTGGTGGGGCTTTTGGTTTGAGGTATAGGTATAGTCTAAGTCTCAAAATGCTCAGTACAGCTCAGTTTACATAAGTCTAGACTCAAATAAAGTATAAAATACAGACTCAAACTATGAAGCATTGTAGGTACGAGCTGTCGTCTGGCTTGTACCGAATTCAGTCTTCATGTGTCGTATTGAAATATTACAAGTATCATGTTGTCAATTGTATCAATATATGGTTGACTGTGATTTTGTGTCAATAATCTCCCCCATATTGATAATTGACAAAATAATATTTGTATATTCAATATTCATACCTGGACACATAAAAAAATAGTAGCGTAGCTCCCCCGTAATAAGTGCAGAGCTAGCAATAGCTCCCCCGTAAACATTGCATGTTGTCCTAATAAAAATATTCTTTTTCCAAAGCACAGATACACAAAGCCAGAAAAATGATAATATAATATGAATATATCAAAATATTTCTCCCCCTTTTGGCATTTATCAAACAACCAGAGATAAGGGCAAGCACACCAAAAATAATAAAAAAAACTGCATAAACTGATAAACGACATAATAAAATGAGTTCTAATACAACCAAAGTGCAGAAATAAAAACAACTACATCAACTAAAAATGCATAAAAGCATAAACTATGATCCTCAGCAGCAGCAGCAAAGAGAAATCCCTATCCATCATCGAGCTCGTGAAGGCCCAGCGTCGTCGGATGGATCAGTGAAGGAACGACGAGGGTCCACGAAGGCCGTATCCGGATCCAGGTAACGGATAACCCAAGGGTCATCGATAAGGTATCCATTGCGAGCAGGGTCCCGCTCCATGGAAATAGGCATAGAAGGATGCCGGGACATAGATTACCAAATATCGTGCAGTGAGTTGCTAATGGCACTTATCTGCAAGGTAGTCCGGTAGTCAAGCTGAGTCCAGCGATCATCCTCTAAGGTGAATCGATCGCGGAGCATAGTCTGGAGTGACTCAAGAGTAGCAGGAGGAGGAGGAGGATCCTGTCCAAGAGGAGGGGCGTCGGGCTCATCGTCAAAGTGCTCGGACACAACAGGTGAGCCAACTGCTGCCTGAAGCCGCCGTGCCTTAGAGAGGAAGACAGGGGCAGGTAGGAACTGGCACTCATCAAGAGGTACATGAAAAGCACGAAAGAGCATAGGAAGATAAAGAGCATAAACCAAGGATCTTGGTTTCTTCCTAGCATTAATCATCCAGTCCATCATGGTACATGGAAGATTAAACGGAACATGAAAATGGAGGTGATACAAAGCAGAAATTTCAAAGTATGTAACCTCATCGGTCGATCCTGCTTTGGAGAGAATCGTGTTAAAGACGATCCGATGAAGTTCATAAAAGTAAAGATTGAGAAACTTGGCGAGAAGCTTACGAGGATGTGTGTTAGGGGTACACAAGTCGTCCTTAAAGCTTTCTAGGGATGACCCATCGGGAAACAGAAACTTTCGAGCTTCAACAAGTTTTTCCCATGAGTTTGGCTCCGGGAGTTCAAGGTGTTCGGCCAAGTCGAAATCATCAAAAGAAATATCAATGCCCGCAACACGTGAAAATATATGTGTATCATTGTGAGTAAGGTTGCAGTAAAACATTTGTATGACATTGAGATATATAACCGAATTGGTAGTGACAAGTTCATCAAGACAAAGATCATGAAAAAGTGAATCATATTGAAAAAAGATAGTAAAATTTATAGGGTGACCTGCATACACCGGACGTGACCAAAAATCACTAAACCATTCATTGGAAGCATCAAGTGATACAAATATTCGGTCATCATACGTGTTGGGGTCGAGTGGACGAGGTAGGTTGAACAACGGGTGAATGGGTTGTTGATTGGGTTGTTCAACGGGTGGTTCAACACGAGGAGGGGCATTCGAAGAGAACGCACCCTCGGTTCGAAGTCTCTTCCCCCTATTGAACAACTTGGGAGCCATGAAATAATAAAGAAAATTGAGGAAATGTAGATGGAGAGAAGTGTGGAAATATACCTCAATTTGATGATGAAAGATGAAGGAGAATGGTGAGAGAATCCTTCTCCTTGAGTTTTGAGAAGAATTATGCTCTAGGAAGGAAGAACTAGGGTTAGGGTTTGGAGAAAAATAGTTTGGAGAAGTTTAGAAGGTGGCAATGGAGGAGAAAGAAGAGGGGAACCCGGTTTTTAGTGTAGGGGTTCGAATGGTCGGAGCAAATGTGGACCATTGGATCATAATTTGATCAGCGGCTGAGGCTGCTTTCGGTTCTGGAACAGCCGGACCGAATTCGGCCCGAATACTGGATAAGGCAGAGTTCGGCCCGAATTCTGGTTTATGGTACCAGAACAGAAATCAGGCTAGAAAAGAAATTTGATCAAGTAAGAGAGACTAAGAAAAATGATAAAAAGTAGATGCAAGATATAAAATGAGAAAAACAAGTAGCGAATAGCAAAAATTCAACGCTGAATCAAAGTGAAGTTTGAAATTTTGAATTTTTGCATGTGATAAATAAAAGTAGACCATGTAATAAACAAGGAAATATGCCCCAATTCAATATTTTGAAGCTGCCATAGGGTAGCTGCAGGGGCCGGATCCCAGCTAGCGGTAGTCCTGAGGACTAGTGCACCGTGTCACTTAGGCTTTTACCCCTTGTTCTCAGAAGGATCCTTTCGGCTTGTATCCATAGCAATTTCATCATAAAGAATCAAGACATAGTCGATATTTATGCAGGTTACTTTAATAAATAACAGCTTCATCCAAAATTCCTAGTTCACGACAAAGAAAGTTAAAATGCTCTTCGGATGGTGGTTTGGTAAAAAAATCTGCTAGCTGATGATCGGTGTCAATAAATTCTATGTTAATAGTGCCATTTTGCTGGTGATTACGCAAAAAGTGGTGACATATTTCAATGTGCTTCATGCGTGAGTGACATTTGGGGTTCTTAGTGAGATTTATAGCACTAGTGTTGTCACAAAAAATAGGAATGTGCATAAAAGATAAGTAATAGTCTTTAAGAGTTTGCTTCATCCACAGAATTTGTGCACAACAATGCCTAGCTGCAATATATTCAGCTTCTATTGTGGATAGTGCGACAGAATTCTGCTTCTTGCTAAACCAAGAGACTAGCGCCTTTCCTAATAAATAACACGTGCCGTTCGTACTTTTACGGTCGACCTTGCATCCGGCAAAATCATCATCAAAGTAACCAATGAGGTCAAATGATGTTGACTTGGGATACCATAGGCCCACTGTAACCGTACCATTAAGGTATCGAAAGATACGCTTAACAGCAGTCATATGTGATTCCTTAGGATTAGCTTGATATCTAGCACACAGGCAAACGCTAAACATAATATATGGGCGACTAGCAGTTAAATAAAGTAGACTGCCTATCGTACCTTAATACTTATGTTGATCCACAGGTTTGCCGCTTTCATCTGGTTCTAGTTTAGTTGTAGTAGCCATTGGAGTGCTGATTGGTTTGACGTTGTCAAGGTCGAATTTCTTCAGCATGTCCTTTGTATACTTTGACTGACAGATAAAAGTTCCATTTGATGTTTGTTTGACTTGCAGTCCAAGAAAGTAATTGAGCTCCCCCATCATGCTCATCTCAAACTCGGTCTGTATACACTTGGCAAAATCTTGACAGAGGGTTTCATCAGTAGAACCAAATATAATATCATCCACGTAAATTTGCACTAAGAGAATAGTGTCTTTGAAAGATTTTATAAAAAGTGTAGTGTCAACTTTCCCTTTTGAAAAACCTTTTTCCAGCAAGAAATTACTTAGCCGTTCATACCAAGCTCTAGGGGCTTGTTTGAGGCCATATAACGCTTTCTTGAGCTTGAAAACATGGTCGAAAAATTTGTGATTTTTAAAACCAGGGGGTTGTTTTACAAAAACTTCCTCCTTAATAAATCCATTCAAGAAAGCACTTTTAACATCCATTTGAAATAATTTGAAAATTTGAAAGTTTGAAAGTTAGTGATTGCGCAAAGCATCCGAATGGATTCTAATCTCGCAACAGGAGCATACGTCTCATCGTAGTCGATACCTTCCTCTTGGTTGTATCCTTGAGCTACTAGACGAGCTATGTTGCGTGTAACTGAACCATCTTCATTTACTTTGTTTCGAAAAACCCATTTAGTACCAATAATCGAATGATTTACCGGCCTAGGAACAAGTTCCCAAACTTGTCTCCTCTAGAATTGGTTGAGTTCTTCTTGCATGGCAGAAATCCAAAATTCATCATTAAAAGCTTCTATAATATTTTTCGGCTCAATTTGTGAAATGAAGGCAGTACTAGCAATGGAGTCTCTTATTGATGATCTAGTACTTACTCCACGTGAAACATCACCTATAACCAAATTTTTTGGATGTGACGGCTTGAAGGAAAACTTCTTTGGCAAGCCCTCCAGAGAATTGGTTTCAGTGGTGGTGTTCATTGGAGTAGAAGTTGATGGCTCAACATCATCATCAAGAGTAGATGCTGCACTGTTATCCTCATCGAAAGTCACATTTGTAGACTCTTCCATAATTAATGAGCATTTGTTGAACACTCTATATCCCTTGCTCTTGGCCGCATAGCCAAGGAATATACCATCGTCAGCTTTGGCATCAAATTTGCCTAAGTTGTCTTTGGTGTTAAGGATAAAACATCGACAACCAAAAACTCAAAAATATGAAACATTTGGAGTTCTTCCAAACCAAAGCTTATAGGGTGTTTTCTTCGTAATAGGACGAATAAGCACCCTATTTAAAATATGGCACGCTGTACTGGCAGCTTCAGCCCAAAAATATTTCGGAAGAGAGAATTTATTTAACATGACTCTAGCCATATTGCCAAGAGTCCTATTCTTCCGCTCCATAACACCATTTTGTTGAGAAGTTCTTGGACAAGAAAACTCATAACTATTTAAATAGCAAAACTTTTCAAAATCACTATTTTTGAATTCGCCTCCATAATTACTTCGGATTCGAGTAACCATGTAGCCTTTTTCATTTTGAACCTTTTTAGCAAATATTTTGAAAACAGAAATGGCATCACTTTTATTTGTAAGAAAGAAAACCTAAGTAAATCTAGAAAAGTCATCAACTATAACAAAAGCGTAGAGTTTTCCACCAAGACTGGCTACTCTACTAGGGCCAAATAAATCCATATGAAGTAATTGCAATGGTCTAGTAGTACTTACAGAGTTTATGGAATGAAATGAGGACTTGGTTGCCTTATTCAATTCACATTCGGCACATACCGTCTCCTTTTTGAATGTGATGTCGGGCAAGCCTCTGACTAGCTTCTTGGTTGATAGCCTGGATATAGTATCTATATTGGCATAACCAAGACGCTGGTGCCATAGTAATCTTTCATCCTTGTGAGCATAGAGACATCTTTCTGCACTGTTAGTATCTCTAGATAGATAGAAAATATAAATATTATCCTTTCTTATTCTTTCAAAAGCAATGTCTCCTTTTGACCTATCATAAATAAAGCATTTATTTTGTCCAAAGTTAATATCATACCCATGATCAGCAAGATGACTTATGCTGAGCAGGTTATGCTTTAACTCGGTCACTAGGCAGACATCCTTTATTACAGGAGAAGGAGGATGACCTATAGTACCATTACCAATGATATACCCTTTAAGGTTGTTGCCGAAGGATACATACCCTTCCCTCTTCATCAATAGTGATGCAAAAAGATTTGCGTCTCCCATCATATGTCGCGAGCATCCACTATCGAGAATCCACTTACTCTTAGTTGAGGAGGGAAGGTCCACCTACATCAAGAGTAGATGTGACCTTTGGTACCCAAGTTCTTGAGGGTCCTAAAATGTTAGTTTTCGGCAACCATGCATATATGTTTCTATCTACTAATCTCCTAACTCTATATTGTGGTAAAATGTATCCATGTAGTCCACAATAAGTACAAATAGTATTCCTATTTATGTTAGGAGCATGTTGATGACGTCTATATGTAGAGTGGTGTGGAGTAGCATGGTGATGATGTCTATATATAGAGTGATGTGGAGTATGATGATGATATCTATATGTATCATGGTAAGAGTGGTGTGGAGCATGATGTTGTATATATCCATAAGCAGTATGATGGTGATTCTGTTTATGTGCAACATAGTGATGATTGTATCTATGTGTAGCATGGTAATTCTGTGTCATATGAGAATTATTTCTACGTGCATGTGGTTTGTGTGCTTTATGAAAGTGGGTGTACATATAAGTATGATTACGTGCTGCAGGTGGATGACGTGGTTGACTAGTATGAGTAGTGTCATGCTTTGTGTGTGTCTCATGTGATTGGGTTTGAGGTTGAGCAACCTGTTTTCCCAATCTAGTCTCTAATTTCTTAGAGACAGCCTGCAGTTTATTAATATTAGTATTCAAACCATAAATCTTAGTGATAGAGATCTTGTGTCTATTCTTTTCTTTAGCGATCTCAGTATTAAGTGCTGTGATCTCTTGTGTTTGCTTTTCTATTCGTGCTTCGGCATCATGTAGGCTTAATTTAAGCTTAGACACCTCATTTGTGACTTCCGTGGATGAAGTGTCTCTACTATTATCAAGCAATGAAGAGAGTGTTTGAATCTCGACTTCATAACTTTTGATCTTTTCCTTGGCATATTTATATTTACCAATGACTTTCTTGTGGTCATTGAGTAAATCATTGAATGCATCGCCAAGTTCATCAAACATGAAATCATCGAGAGTTTCGCTTGTTACCTTGTCGTATGTAGCCATTAGGCAAACATTGGCGGTGTCTTGGGGAGAGTCCTTTTCTTCCTCGAAGTTACTAGCTTTGCTTTCATGCCAAATGCTTGTGTTGGCATATTTCTTTGAGGAAGCTTTCTTTTATGGTTTCTCATATCGGTTGCTCTTCTTTGTGAATGGACAGTCTTTTCAGACATGTCCAATTTTCTTGCAACCGTAGCATGTTGGCTCTTCTTCGTCATCTTCTTGTGGTTCTTTCTTTCTTCGATTGAAGCGAAAAAATTTCTTGAAGTTGCTGACAAGGAGAGCTTGATCTTCACCTTCCGAGTTGTCGTCATCCGTCTCTTCAGGATCAGCCCTTCGTCGTTGAGCTTTAAGGGCAATCTCCTTTGCCTTAGGAGTAGGCTCTTCGAAGTCTTTGAGGTCAAGCTCATGAGTCATCAGCTTTCCCATCAAAGTCTCTATGGACATAGTCGTGAGATTATTTCCTTCTATGATGGCTGTCACCTTAGGGTTCCAAATCTTTGGTAGCCCCCTAAGTATCTTGCGGATCTTCTCGTGATTTGTATATTGTTTGCCGAGAGAAGACAAGGGGTTGATGATGTCGAGGAATCTTGTAATCATTTGTGTGATCGTCTCATTTGGCGTCATCTTGAAAGCCTCATTTTCTTGAGTGAGACGACTTATTTTTGACTCCTTCACTTGAGTGGTTCCTTCATGCGTCACTTCTAGAAGTCTCCATACTTCGTGAGAGGTGGTGCATGTTGAGACCCTATTAAACTCATTCCTGTCTATAGCACAGAATAAAGCATTAATAGCTCTTGCGTCTAGACTCGCCTGTTTCTTCTCCTCGTCAGAATATTTGTCATGTGTTTTCTCAACGAGATCACCATTGACAACTATCCTGGCGGGCTTTCTGTAACCATCGGTGATAATGGTCCACAGGTCGAAGTCTAGCGACTTGAGATAAGAACTCATCCTTGTTTTCCAATAGGTGTAGTTAGTTCCATCAAATAGGGGAGGCCTATGAGTGGACTGCCCTTCACCGTAATTGGAAATGATGGATTGTGTGGTTGCCATGGATCAGCTCTAGGATGTTAGTCCTTGTTGAGAGAACCTAGCTTTGATACCAATTGAAGAACAAAAAGGCAACTCTAGAGGGGGGTGAATAGAGTTTATGACAATAATATCCAATTAAAAATTAAACTCTTTCACCAACAGTAAATAATCATAGTAAATGCGAAAATAGTAAAGAGCAAGAAAGCATACGCAAACACAGCCGATTTTAACTTGGTTTCCCTCGTGGAGGACTAGTCCAGGCCTGAGAACTCTAGCTCAGGATTAAGTCCACTATTTGTGAAAAAGTAGTTACACCCCGTGCCTTTTCTTCAGAAGAGCACGTCAACTTCTTACAAAGATTGTAGTGGCGATGCTTGGAATTTTCCAAGCGATTTCTTGAACTCTTGCACAAACTCCTAACTGAAAAGTACTGAGCACTTTGAGGCTTAAGGAGCTTGTGGCTAGTAGATGAGAAGGGTATAGCTTGTATAGGGCTTTAGAGAGAAGAGAAGAGAAGATTGGATGAATAAAAATGAAAGAATTCATGGCCTATTTATAGGATACCATACAGGCAGAATTTGGCCAAAATTCTTGTTGGAATATTCAAAAATTTGGCCGTTGGACAACTTGCATCCAGCCAACCCTAAAAATTAGGGTCCTAGAATTTATGAGGCAGAGTTCGGCCTGAACTCTGTATGGAGGCAGAGTTCGGCCCGAACTCTGTCTCCAGAGCAAAGAATAGGTCCAATGGGCTATTTGGATGTTTGGTGGGGCTTTTGGTTTGAGGTATAGGTATAGTCTAAGTCTCAAAATGCTCAGTACAGCTCAGTTTACATAAGTCTAGACTCAAATAAAGTATAAAATACAGACTCAAACTATGAAGCATTGCAGGTGCGAGCTGTTGTCTGGCATGTACCGAATTCAGTCTTCAAGTGTCGTATTGAAATATTACAAGTATCATGTTGTTAATTGTATCAATATATGGTTGACTGTGATTTTGTGTCAACACCATATAGTACCAATCCGTTATAATATTGTGATATCATCAAATAAGGTATTCTAGAGCGGGAATATAATCCTAAGCAAGTTATTTAATGATCAGAGAATGTACTCGCCTGGTATCTGAATAGCTGTGAGAATATATTGCCCGAGGTGAGGTATCTGACTCCTATTTAGATCAACACAAGTCAAGATGTATACAGGGGATTAATAATGAAATGTACAATGCATCTGCATGCTGTCTAGGTCAAACTAGACTAAAGTCAACACTTGGTCAACTCTTGTCAACCACACTAGTCAAAGTAGGTCAAGCCTAACCCAAACAAGTCTCACTAAGCCTAACCAGTCTACCCTAGCAATCACACACCAATCACAAGTCACACAAGTGCAAAATACAAGTTATATACAATAGGCATATATAGGCTATACCTATATTACATGGCACTTAAGATACAATGTATAAAGGAAATCAAATATATATACATGCATTCATCAATACTTAGGCCTATATGATACGCCACTTATATATTACATATATATATAGATACTACAATACTCTATACAACACATGCATGTATATATATAGATAGGGTTAGAGAGGGTTATGTGTGTGTGTGTGTGTGTCATGGGGGTTCATATGCATTAAGGTTAAATATATTCTCAGTTTTACATGTGTGGGTGTATAGATGCAGGGGACATCATAGGTTATAGGGGTTCTCAGTTATTATAGTATGAACAACAGCACAATTTATCAACAAAACGGTTAATCATTCATCAAAATTCTCAAAAATCTTAGTAACAGTTTACATATATCCATTCAGACTTGTATACATACAACAACCAATTTGAAACAAGACTCAAACCAAATCGAGAATCAAATCATGAAACCAAATCTCAGTTATTTGCAATGTGTGTGTATCCATAGCTTAGCAAGAATTCTCAGTTTACTGTTTTAACATTCTCAGTTCACTCAACATTTCAAAGTCCCTAAACCAACTGTGAACAAAACACAACCCATTCATTCTCAGGTAATATGGTTCTTAGATTTGAATTAGGAAATTTCTCAGTTTTGAATCTCAAATTTTGGAGTTCTCAGGAATGAATGACAGTGTGTGTAAACATAATATGTAATAGGGATATCAGTTTCCAGGAACAATAGGTAGGCTGCAGTGGAGTTGTAGTGTCAATGACAGTGAGAGGGTGTCAAAACATAGGGAAAATAGTGTGAATGTTATGTGGAACATTGCATACAACTGTTCTCAATTTTGTGAGTGTGTGTCTATATTGTGGGAGAGAACAGTACAACATACATCAGTTCTCAGGTTTCCAACAGTGAACACAAAACAGTGTATGTGTGCAATGGCAGTAGAGTGTGGCATGTGTTATGATGTGTGTGTGTAAATATTTATGTGTGTACCCATATTTCAGGACAGTGTGCTGGCAATATGTTCTCATCATGTGTGTGTGAGCTTGTGATCATAATTCAGTGCCAGTGTATATATGGGGATATCATGTTCTCAGTTTTGTGTGTAACATATGTGTGAAAAAGTGTAACCCAACCAGTGTGTCCATATTGAACTAACCAACCAAATCAATGTAACATTCAATGTGCAGGGAGCATTTTCTCTTAGGATGATAGTGTGTCGAGTGTTTCAGGTTTCAGATGCATAGGTTAACAATTTAACAGGGAACATTATACAAATTCTCAGATTTTATAGTGAGTCACAAAATACTGTGTACAGTTTGCATCAAACAAGGCTCAGTAGAGAGTGGTTCAGTTAACATAGAGTAGGCTAGTGTAAGTGTACAAGTGATATGGCTGAGGATGTACATGAATCCAGTCAAGTATGGATTATATTAAACCCAATAAAATTATGAATTAACCCTAAACATTTCACTATATAAACCCAACATGCATTCTACATATAACATGCATTAAATGAAAACGAATCTACAAACTGTGCATATATGTAATGTTCTATACATTGCAGTTTATGAAATAAATATGGATTCGAAAACAAAACCAAATCGAAACTCCGCATCAAAGAAGCCTACATATAGCTAACAGTATAATAGTGCTCAGCTTGTAACTTGTGTGTGACAGGAAAGTGATTTCAGTGAACTGTGCATGTTAGGAATCAATAGATAGGGAGTGTGTGTTATGGCTCAGTTCTCAGATTTAATCAATGTGTGTGTGAGTGTAGTATTATCAGGTTAATCAGTGTGAATAATCAAGTGAAATGTGTCTCAGTGTTGTGTCAATAGGAACGGTAGGTAGGGTGTTTGTTAACAGGGAAAAGTGTGCACATACCATAGTGTATCAGTGTGCCTGTGTATCATTTCGAGCAATTCAAAAGCCCAATGCAAATTTTGAACCCAAAATCCTATGCCATCACAAACCCTAACATGTTAGCAAATCCCGAGATGTATATGGGTGAGAGTGAGAAAACAACATAATTTAGTCATACAAAGCATGTCAACACATTCGAATTCTCAGGAATTCAGTGATAGTCTATATGTATCAGGGATATAGGAATCTCACAATTTCGATTTAGAAATAGTAGCTAATTTTCAATTTAGTAGGTAGGTGATATTGGTGTCATGTGAGAGAGTGTTGGGAGTGTGTCCCAGTGTCCACGAATAGGACACAATCAGTCCAATCACCCACACGATACACAAAACAGAAAACAGTGTACACAAGCATCGTGCACGTGTGTCGAGTGAGGTAGAGACACGTGTGTTGCACCAACTGTGTCGTGGTCGTGCACACGTATAGAGGGGGTTTAGGGCTAGGGTTAGGATATCCTGAATCGTATCCAGGACGTGTCCATGTGAGACACGAACACAGTGTCAGTCGCGTGTCTGTGCGCGTTTTCTGCCAATGCACGAATAGTGCGGGTCGAATAACTTCCCATCCACTAAATAATAACCAACAAAACTTTAGGGTCTTCGTGTCAGTCACCCAGGAAATGTACACACCAATTTTGGTGTCACGAAGTGTCGTGTCCAAATAGAACTCGAACACGGGCAACAGGGCACTTAGCCGAGCCCCGTACAGCATGTCCAACACCAAAATCTGACACAAAACGACACGAAAACAATTTCAGTCTTCACAAATATTAATATAAACATGTAGATCTATGGATCCATGTAATTAGTTCCACAAAAATCAGAAATAAAATCCTAAGGGGCATTTAATCAAACACCTATCTATACACTATGACACGTGTCCGATACGGACACCAAATGGATACGAAATTAACCCAAACTCTAGGGACAGCTAGGGGACACCTAGATCTAGCCCTAAATGTAAAGAAAACTGAATATTAAGACAATTAGAGGTGTTTTACCTATAGGTGCAAATAACAAGAAAAGCTCTAAATGGGAGGTTCCTCCTTACTAGCCAAATGCTCCCAAATTGCACAAAAACTGAGATTGCTCCCCATAATCAGCAAGTAGAGATTCATTAGAATTATTTGCAAAATATTTGGATCAAAAAGGACTTGAAATGAAAGTTATGGATTAGGAAAGATGGCTCCTTACCTCTTCCTTCAAAATGTTGAAACAACACAAAAGAGGCAAGAACATAATGAAGAGAGTATTTATAGGGGGAATAGCCCTAGGTGGCTAGTCAAAATGAATGAAATTAGGGTTAGGGTTTCAAGTCATGGGCCATGGGCCAAGTTTCATAAGTCATGGAACCAATTTCTAAGTCTCAAGTCTAAGGACCAAATCACCAATCCTCCTATTCCAAACTTGATCCTAAGTGACCTAACTTGAGTTGACTTAAGTTAGACTAGGGTCACACCATGCTATTCAAGTCACCACAACCAGGATCAACATCTAGGTTAGTCTCTTAAGTCACAACCAATAAAAGTCAAATCAACAACCGTCAATCCAATAATTAATCAAATAATTCTAATAAGTCAAAATAACCAAATTATCCCTAGGCTAAAAATGATAAATAGATATTCCAAATCACATGGTTAGGCTCTAGGTCAGACAGTCTCTACTGTTTCACTAGCTGCACATCAAAATCATAAGTCATATTTTTTAAATAGTTTTAAAATGATTAAAAATCACCAAAAATCATATTATTATTTAAATATCATAATTAAATAATTAAAATCACAAAATTTGTAAATTACCCTCATTTAGAAAATTGGGTGTTACACTCACCACCATCGCGACCATCACCAGCCGTCTCGTCCCCCGTCTGCCTAACCAACTAATCATCAATACCATCACCACACCCGCAGAATAAGAGATAAGGCATAAACCTCACATGTCCGCAGTATTGTTGCCCTGGCGTCGACCTTTCGCCGGCCACGCCCGTCTAGCTATGCCGATCTCTTCTTCCTTCTGTGTCGAGCCCTCGAACAACCGAGCGCCGCTCTTTTCCAACGATCTCTGCCGTTCCGTCAACCCTACCTGTCGACTGAGCCATTCGACCATAGACCCGCCCTCCTTTCCTCTCCGACATGCGTAGCAGACCACCCCGTCATGCACGAAACCGCCTCCGTAGCAGCAGCTGCACCGCGCCCAAGTGCGCCGCCGCAGCCGTGGTCCTTCGATCCTTCGTGCCGTATCGCGCTCCGCAGTCGACGTCGGCCTCTGGTGCATTCCTCTCCCGCTTCCCCAACGCCGACCTCGCTGAGACTAGCCGGGCCTGACCGTCCACGCGCCCTCCCCGGTGATTTCCCGCATCTACCGGAGCTCCTTCCGCCAAGCGCCTCGCCGCCTTGCCTCCGAGGTCACGTCCCTCAGAGGATATGGTGAATTCTTTAGGTGTGTGTTTGTGATATTCGCAGGTGCTCTAGCCATGGCCATGATCTACTTTTTCTTTGGGGATGATTACACTTGGATCGTCTTCGCTCCACTCGACAAAATTTTGTTATCATGTATTTCTCTCTTTTTAGTTGGTAGTGGATTTGTCTCCGCCCAACGATTTGTAAATGACAATTCATGTGTTTATTATAAATTTATTCTTCTTTATTCGTGGATGAGATTAGTATTATGGTTTACTGTATTTTACAGCTTATGTATTCATATGATGGTTCTATATATTGGAGTATACATCGTATATATGCAGTTGGCATGTCGACGTACTTAGTCCTAAGTATTTTGGGACTGGGGCATTACAGGGGCGAGAGAGGGAGGTCGGGGAGGGCCTAGGGGAAGAGAAGGAGAGCTCGGGGAGAGGCTGGGGAAAAGAGAAGGAGAGCTTGGGAGAGAGAGAGAGTGGCTGGGAGAGAGAGGAATGAGCGGGGGAGAGAGAGATAAGTAGATGGGAGGGGGACGGCTGTGAGTGAGGACAAGGAGAAAGAGCGAGGGGTTAGGGCTTGAGTTAGGGTTATATAGTAATAATAATAATAATAATAATAATAATAATATTAATGGTGATGATAATCACAATAATAATAATGGAAATAATTTAATAAAAGCTAACCATATTAATCCCAATAAAAATAATAAAATAATATTAATAACAATTCAATGGAAACAATTCAGTTGGGGTATATGTTTTGTCGTTCCCTGTTTTTTTTTACCTATCTATATATTCTCAGTTTATATATATATATATATATATATATATATATATATATATATATATATATATATATATATTTTATAAATATATATATATATATATATATATATATATATATATATATATATAAAAATATATATATATATATATATATATATATATATATATATATATATATATTTATATATATATATATATATATATATATATATATATTTTATAAATATATATATATATATATATATATATATATATATATATATATATATAAAAATATATATATATATATATATATATATATATATATATATATATATTTATATACATATATATATATATATATATATATATATATATATATATATTGAGGTGTCCTTTCTCTAAGCCGGGCCGCGGCCCATGCCACCCAGGCGCCTGGGGGGATTCGATCCTGAGACCTATGCTCGAGCGGCCTCTCACACTACCACTAGGCTAGTGGCTTAGGGACTGAGAATATATATATATATATATATATATATATATATATATATATATATATATATAACATAAACTATTTTTGTTTAGTTAATACAATTTAGTTAGTTTAAATATGATTTGAATATTGAATACATTTTTTAATTTGAATTTGTTATAGATATTTTTCTAGAATTTTGGATATATGTTTTCGTAGTTAGAAGGATTTTAGATTTTTTTTTTTACTTGAGGGATATGCATGTGGGGTTAGTTAGAAGAATTTTTGATTTTTTTAGTATCTGACGATATACATACGTCTTAGACAGCTTATTTTGAGCCGTTTTAACCAATCTTTACAACAGTAAAGATGATTTTGTGTTAATCAACCAAAACGCACCTTATATTATTAATATAATTCTTAAATTCATTTTTCACAAACACCAAGTGGTTTGATTGATGTGACCAACTCAAGTTGTGTTGAATTCACATGGAGTTGATCTTTAGTATAGATAATTGGACTTTAGTAAAGATATGTGGCAATCTTAGGAATCCGTAGGTATAGCTTTTAAACTCTAAGCGTGTCCCTAAGGTACTAGCCTAGTGGTAGTTCGGGAGGCCGCCCGAGCATAGGTCTTGTGTTGTGTCGGGTTCAAATCCTCCCTTGGGCTGCTGTGTGGCTTTGAGCCACGGCTCGGCTTAGAGAAAGGACACCTAAAAAAAATCGTTTTTCGGAGTTACGTATACCCAGTTAAACAATTTACCCACTAAATATGAGAATCATCTCCCATAAAAATATGTGATTATATTTATTTTTCGGGCAAATTTAGTTGCATTTTTTTCTATGACTCTTTTATTTTAATTTTTTTTTAAATTTTTTCATTTTTATCCCTTTTTATCTTAACATATTTTATTTATTTTTCTTCATTGTTATGGTTTTTGCTTTTTTATTTTTTAAATTTATTTGTTTATTAATTTTTAAAGGGCCTTTTTAGTTTTTTTAAAGTTTTTGTTTTATTTTAAGCTTTTTTTCATTTTAATTTTTTTTACAATTATTAAGATAAATATTCATTTATTTTTTTTGTTTTTTCTAATTCTTTTTCTTTTTCCATTTTAAAGTTTTTTTTTTATTTTTTTAAGGCTACTTTGGTTTTTGTTCAGTATTTTAGGATTTTTTTTCTTTTAGTTTTTTGTTCCTTTACCATTATTTAAAGGTAATACGGTATTTTCAGTTTTTTAAGAAATTTATTCTTTTTCTTGTTTTTAATTTTTTTCTAACATTTTTTATTTTTAATATTTAGATTTTATTATTTTTTGTTTATTTAATTTTTTTGATATTTTTTAGTTTTTGAAAAAAAATATTTTGATTATTTTTTTTTCATTTTTATGGATTTTTTTCTTTTTCAATTTTTAAGGTTACTTTGGTTTTTTCTTAGTTTTTTTGTATTTGTACTTTTTTCTTTTTCTTTTTTAGAAGATTTTTTTATTTTTTGTTATTTTATTTTTTCATCTTTTTCAATTTTCCAAGAATGTTTTTTTTTGATTTTTTCATGTTTTTCATCCTTTTCAAAAAAAGTTTTCTTTTTTTCTCCATAAATATTTATATGTTCACCAAACAAGGGAATATAATCTTGTAGGAAATTATTTTACAGTGTATTTCATTTCAAGGAATATAAAATTCTTGGGTATGTAGTATTCTACATACCAAACATCTAATGGCGGGCCAAGGATCACATCTCTATTTTCTGTCTCCAAATCTGTCCCTTCTCTATTTTTGATTTATTTAAAAGTCGATGTGACCCATGAGGGCACAGGTTTGGCTATAGGGAAATGAAACAGTAGATCCGGAATGCTAAAGATGGTGTATAAAATAATTATTTACAAGTTAAAACTAGAAATAAAAGGGCTGATGCATGCACTATTTGATTGAAAAATATACTAGTTAAAAACCAAATCCAAGGATTATTATAATTCGATTTAAAAAAATCATCAAGAAAATTTATTATAATTTCATGTGTGGATATACATAGTACTTGACAATTCTGTGCACCATCAACATCATATATGAGTCCATCTAAGGATCTCTATGTCAAGTAAACGATTACATTCAAGAAAAGAAAAGAGAGTAAAAAAAAAAGTAGCGAACCAAACTTTTTTTTTTGGCTCCCTGGCTAAGCACTCAACATACACCGGTGACTTTCTTATGAGGAAGCTAGGATCTGCCATTATGAAGCTTTACCTTCAACTATTTAGTTGCTTATTACAATTTGATCTTGTAACCTGGTTTCTGACATGACTAACATGGATTTTTTTTATATTTATAAATTTCATACAATTCTCAATTCTTCTACAGAAGATTTTGATTGATAAGAATTATATTATAAGTGAATAGAGACAACTTTGCTTGGTTAGCATCTTGCATAAATATATAAGTGAATATATATATATATATATATATATATATATATATATATATATAAATATATATATATATATATATATATATATATATATATATATATATATAGTTTAAAAAACTCCACTAATTTTTAATTTGGTACAATTTGTAGCAAAAATTAGATGGCAAGGTCAACAGACTGTTAATATACAGTGAACAAGGCTTATTTGGATTATTTAAGGTGGAAAAAAAAAACTAACAATATGCAAAAATGGAACGAAGTGAAACATTGGAGGAAAAAAACGGAGAGAATGGTAAAATAAAGGGTGTTTTGAACCTATATATAGATAGAAGGTTTGCAAAACCGTTGTAATCTTTAATGGTATAAGAGTCCATTTAAGGGCCTCTATGTCATGTACACAATTAGATTCAAGAAAAGAAAAGGGAATAAAAAACAAAGATGGTCATCTCGCGATCAATCTCTGCATTGTTCCTTGCAACAATTTTCTTTCTGGATCTCCATTACCTTGGCCCGTCCTCTGGATGTTGAAGGCCATTCGACGAGATCTCGATTTGGCATGCTTCCAAGAGGGCCTGTTCCACCCTCCGGACCATCATGAGGCAGTTATGACCCTCCTCCTACTCATCCCTCTCTCCTTTCTTCTCCATTCGATATACTGCCCAAAAATATTCTTAATCCACCATCTGGAAGATCACGACGTGCTTCATACCGAATTCTCCCTCCTCCTGCATCTCTTATGTCATCTAGATTTGGCATGCTCCCTTGAGTGGCGCCTGTTCCACCATCTGGACCATCAAAAGGCATTTCCTCCAGTGGCAACTTCTGATTTCTTATGAATACAACAAGAACCTCATTATGAGTCTGCATGCAAGCATGATTGGTTTACTGTAACCTACTGACTAAATTAATAAAGATGTTTATGAAAACTTGTGTGTTTTATATATATGTTGTTGTTTTTATCTTCGAATTTCCCCTTAAACAAAGTGGTCTCAGTGGAATTGCACGGGTTCTGGAAGCATGAGAGTTTATTGAGAGAAATCAAGAGAGAAGCAAAAATAGTTCTAAATAGTGTGGAACTATATTGTGTCTAAATCATTCTTACATGATGTAATGCACGTTGGGAAAACCTTACATAACCTTTGTGTGTCTTCTTTTGCTTTATTCAAGCATGCCATAAGACTAATATGACTGCACATCTCCAACCATAGGAGTACACTCTTGGCAATGTGTTTGGCTAGCCTGAATTTTAAGTTAAGTTTTGCTAGTGAGTCCGTCGGATGCTAAAAGTAGCGAACCAACATTGGAGCTAACTTTCTTGCTAAGCACTCGGCATACACAGCTAGCTGGAGATGCTCTTAGGCTATATAACTGTGACTTTTCTTTTGAAGAAGCTAGGTTCTAGAATTGTGGAAGCTTTCCTTCAAATATTTAGTTGCTTATTACAATTTTGATCTTGTAAGCTTTTTCTTGACATGAATAATATGGATTTTTTTATAAATTACATTCAATTGTAAGGACGATTTTGATTGATAAGCATTATGTATTATAAGTTATTAGAGACAACTTTGCTCGCCTAGCATCTTGCATAAATTATCTATAATATATGAAAGAGGGAAATAAATTCAAGGGTTAAACTTGCTTATATATAAATGGTGGGGTAGAGTGCAAAAAATCCTTGCAAGGTTTACATTTTTTGCAAATTAATCATGATTTAAAAAACTGGTCTAATTTTTAATTTGGTTCAATTTTTACCCAAATTGAACGAAAAAGTCAACGAACCACCAATTTACTATAAAAGAGGCTTAGATTATTTACGTAGGAAAAAAAAACTAACAATACACAAATATGGAACAAAGTAAAACATTAAAGATAAAAACAGGGAGAATGGTAAAATAGAGGGTTTCTTAACATATATACAATATAAAAGGTTTGTAAGATTGTTGCAATCTTTTAGGATCACGTGCAAGAGTATTTTAAGTATTTCAAGCATATATTTATTAAAAATTTGACTATAACATTCAAATTACAATGGTTAGTCGATGGAGAGGGTGATTTGATCAAAGTATCCAAAATACGATGGTTTGATCGATCAAAAAATAATTAGATTTTATTTTTTGCAGAAAATGTTAATCTTGCGAGGTTTTTTTTTGCACTTTACCCTATAAAGGGTATCACAATTAATCTAGATTTATATAGAAAGGTAAAAACAAGTATCAATCCATTTTGAGAACAAAGGTGAGTAAAACCATCTATAATATTGTAATGTCATCTATCGCAAGTTGTACCGGTGGCAGGTCCATGCCAAACGAGCTCGCAAGCAATAGACCCAACCAAGCACGAATATAATTGGAGTCTTCCTACTAAGATTACGTTTGCATGTCATAATGTGTTTTCATATTGTAGTAACGTGATACGAAGAATGGGGGTATAACTTAGTCAACTATGAAATATAGAGTAAACAAACAGCCATACTATGAACACGACTATAAAGAGATAAATTAACTCATATTAGCATATAAGACAATCCTATGGCTTACTGGCCATACTATATCTCAATCCATTGGCTGGAAGAATGATCAGAATACATGAATTTAATATAAGTAATGTCGCGCTCATGATAGCATATATAATGCTCATGAAGCTAGTAAAAAAATTGTTGGAGTCCGGTCTGGAATTGGATGTCCATAATTAATGTTGTGCTATTTTAGATATTTTAGAGAATTCTATTATGATCTAAAATAGAATGTTGATGAAATATTTTACGTATAATAGGATTTATATGTTATTTGTCACGCCCCAGTACCGGAATACGGAGACGGACGTAGGCCAGCTACACCGTATAAGGTATGAAGACGTCATACGATGATCATGGCTATCAATCTTGTTGGGTATCCTAGCATGCAAGCAGTCTATGGCCTAAATCTGATCTCATATCTACATGCAATAACAATAAAATAATAGCAAGAAGAATAATCATATGAAAAGCAGGAAATACTCATATGATAATCAGAAAGTCTACAATAAGAAATAAGGTAGACAAGAATACCTTCCCACACAGTTCCCACATCGTCAGTAACTGAAAAACGTCCTCCAAATCAAGTCTGGAAGATCTATAGGATCGGTCACTGGCAATCTGGAAATAATCCAGGATTGGTCAGGCCAACTACAGCAAGTACCAGAAGGGAAGGCTCAAGGACGGGCGAAGAAAACCAGCAGGATATAATATATGACATGAATAACATGTATAAACATAAGTAGTGAGGGTAAAGGATCGTGTGGTACCAACGCACGATTACAGAATATAAGGCAGCAATCCAACAACTAATACGTAAGTAACCAACAATCATCACAGTCATCCTAACATCCACTAATGCTTGCATCGCCAACTGCAACTTGTAGTCTGTCATCGGAACAGTAACCCACCCCTACAATAAACAAGAACAAGGAAATGAATTACCGTGCCGGGACAACGTTACGTGCCAGCCAGCTTAGCAAGCAACAAGCCATACAATTTAGGTGAATAAGCGGCCACTCAAATGTCTACGGCTATCTATGTAGAGGTTGGGTTACCCCAACAATACAATATACGAATCCTTAGATCGTGCTATGTCCAGCAGGGCTAACGAGGCTAAATAATAATGCATAGCACATGGATAAGCACCGGTCCCTCAAAGGCAACCGTGTGAAATAGATCAATCATATGGTAGTACATATAGTAGTCGGATACTGCCATCCGCTATTAGAGACGTTAACAATATTCGGGGCGGTCAGCCTTGCGCTAGACAGGTAATCATAACGCCTGTGGTGGCTGGCATGCACGATCTCGATATTCTGTTCCCTTCTAATGCTTCTACCATCTTTAGTTGCCTAGATTAACCCTACATTTATCTGGAATCACATGCCGTGGTCAAATGCTCATCCTCCTACACTACCAAAATACAGTCAATTAGCGACGGATGGTTAGCGACGGATACTTTCCGTCGTAATTAGCGACAGATTTACGACAAATTGCCGACGGCATACCGACGATAAGTCGATATCCTTTTTTTATTTTAATAGTGATAGAGGGTCGAAAGTCCGTCGCCACGGCGTCGGCGATCTGGCGACTGATTTTCATCCGTCGCTATGTTGTCGACGATTTGGCAGGAAATGTTGGGAGAAGTGGCGTGATAAATTGCCGATTATGTAGCTACGAAAATGTCGTCACCAGGTTTACAATATAGTGTCGGCGTAGCGATGGATGTTATCCGTCGCTAGTCGGTCGCTAAATATATGCCCTAGACTAAAATTGAAACGACGGGGGGAACTTTTCATTCCACCCAAATTTCACTCTCTCTCTCTCTCCCACGGCGGTGATCGGCGACCTCCCTCTCATCTCTCTCTCTCTCTCTCCCGCGGCGGTGATCGCGAACTCTTCTCTCTCTCTCTCTCTCGCGGTGGTCATGGGTGCAGCGGGCCGGGGGCGTCGGGGGCTGCGGGGGCGGCGGAGACTGCGGGGACAGCGGGGGCGGCGGTGGCGGCGGGGGGGGGGGGGGGTAAACATGCGTTTGTTATGCTATGTGATACATAAAAATTTGAACAATAATTAGGTGAATACATCAGATTCCACATACTTCCTACCTGGTATTGACATAATGTGGGGAATCTGGGACTGCAAGGTTCGGAGTATCGGAATGGAATCGGTATCGAACCCTTTCCGTGAGTACTGATTTCGGCGGTATCAGTGGTTTCGGATCGGAGTATCCAGCTTTTTGTATCGAAAAACAAATAATTATTAAAAAAATATTAAAAAGTATATATTATACATTTAGGCATAGTTTAAGCATTTCTCTTGTGTTGTTTCTTAGTAGTTTTGAAATTGAATGAAATAATAGTCATCCTTGCCGATTGATTTACCTGCGATAAATAAGCTTTCTTTATTTTGCATGTTTTTACAACCCTAATATGCTTTTACACCATTGTTGATTGGTCTTTTTCGTTCATTTTCTTTGCCAAATTGATGAGAAATATACCTCAACATCAGTATCAGTAGCGATTGGTATTGGATCGGGACATGCCAAATCGTATCGGTATCGGTCGTATCATATTGATACGGCCGATAGTGCAAGTTTTCTTCTAGACAATGTTTGGGAGCTAGGAAGGAAATATGAGGGCACATCCAAGGTATATAGACGATACAAGTGCAATCCCTTTGATTCTAAGGGTAATTTCTTATGATATATCTTGTTTCCAGTTAAGATGATTGTTTATTCACCTATAATGACCCTAAAACTTGACTTGCTACTGTAAGCATACAACACCACAAAAAATATTTACTGACTCGCCAAGTTGAACCGTGTATAACATGCTCGACGCTTAAGAGGAATCATTTGGACTTAGTGGACTATCGAACTATCGGTATCGGACTATCGGTATCGGTATCGGTATCGAACTATCGAACTATCGGTATCGGTATCGAACTATCGGTATCGCTAGTGGACTGTCCCCACTGTCGGTATCGGTATCGAACTATCGGTATCGCACTATCGGTATCGATATCGCACTATCGGTATCGGACTATCAGTATCGGTATCGCACTATCGGTATCGGTATCGAACTATCGGTATCGGTATCGAACTATCGGTATCGGTATCGGTATCCGTATGTACTTAGTATCGATCGTAGCAGATTAGTATCGGTATATCGATTTGGTGTAGGTCGTATCGGATGGTATTGACCTTAGCGTATCGGTTTGGTATAGGACGATACCAATTCGCTAAGGCCAATACCAATTTGATACGGCCTATACCAAACCTATAGACCGATACTAATCTGATGCGGTCGATACTAAGTACATTCGGCCTATATACCAGCGGATCCACCAGTTACATGATTATATACTAATTCTGTTTAGTTTGTCTTACAATACCGATTTTCACATCCAATTTATGATGGATCGTTATTTCTTTGATCGTACATGGATGTACAAATGACAACACGAGAGCAGAATAGGTGTGAGTGATGATTTTCAAGCAGGCGTGGAAGTGTTTCTTAAGTATGCCATGAGCAAAGCTCAGTGTATGGACGGTAACAAAATCAAGTGTCCATGTCGTAATTGTCACAATAGACGTTACGAAGAAGTGGTGAGTGTAAGAGATCATTTGACCCGTAAGGGTTTCGTACGTGATTATGGCCTGTGGTCATCGCAAGGTGAACTATATGCAGAAAGACAGGTTGCGAATGCTGCTACTTATGCTTTTGATGATAATGCTGCAGCGGATTTTGTCGTCGAAGACGATGAATGCTCTGTTGATTATGGAGACCTGTAGAACCTTGAACGAGATATGGTGTACGACGCGGCAGGGCCTAATTTTGATCCGGAGGATCCTAATCCCGAGGCGAAGGAGTTCTATGATATGTTTCAGGATGCTGAAACTTCTTTATATCCTGGTTGTGAGCCACATTCCGTACTGTCAGTGACGATGCGGTTGTTGAACATAAAGTCCGATTTTAACTTGCCACAAACTTTCTATGATCGAATTATACAACTAATCAAGGAGGTGTTACCGAAGGAATCAAAAGAGCTTCCAAAAACTTTTACAAGTCGAAGATGATGGTCCGACAACTGGGACTGGGGTACGAGAAGATAGATTGTTGTCGTAACGGATGCATGTTGTACTATAAGGAGAACGAGGATATAGAAAGTTGCAGCTTTTGTAATACGGATCGTTACAAGCCAGTCAGGGGAAAAGGAAAGTCAACTAGAAAACGACGTCCTTACAAGTATATGCATTACTTGTCGATCACGAAGCGCTTGCAGAGGATGTATATGTCTCAAAATACAGCAGAACACATGACGTGGCACAACGAAGAACGCACAAAGGACGATGGAGAATTGTCACATCCTTCGGATGGAGAGGCCAGGAAATATTTTGATTTGCATCATCCATATTTTTTTGCAGAGCCTAGAAATGTACGTCTGGGGCTATGTTCTGATGGCTTCGTCCCTTTCGGGCAGTCGGGATCTCAATACTCCTGCTGACCGGTCATTCTGACCCTTTACAATCTGCCACCATGGATGTGTATGAAGACTCCTTATATGTTCTTGACAGCTATCATACCAGGTCCCAAAAATCCGACGAAGAATATCGATATATATTTACAGCCGTTGGTGGATGAGCTGAAACAGGTGTAGGAGATCGGCGTCGCGGCCTATGATATTTCCAGAAAACAGAACTTTCAGATGAGAGCTTCACTGATGTGGACAATCAATAATTTTCCTGCATACGATATGCTGTCGGGATGGAGTACTCACGGCACCATGTCTTGTCCGATATGCATGGAAAATAGTAAGGCGTTCCGTCTTAAGCATGGAGGAAAAACTTCTTTCTTTGATTGTCATCGTCAATTTCTGCCCGTGAGTCATCCTTGGAGAAAGAACAAGGACGCGTTCAGAGCTGAAAAACAAGAATTTTCTCATCCGCCTGCCAGATTGTCGAGATACGATATTTGGGAAGATGTAAAGGACTTGCCCACTCTAATGGAAGATCCATCGAACAATCGTGTCGATGGGTTCGGACAAAGCCATAACTGGACCAAACAGAGTATCTTCTGGGAATTGCCTTATTGGAAAGATAATCTTATAAGACATAATCTTGATGTTATGCATATCAAAAAGAATGTGTTCGATAATGTCTTCAATACCATCATGGATATTAAAGGAAAGACGAAGGACAATTCAAAAGCAAGACAAGATATTGCCGAGATATGCAAGCCTCCTTATCTGAACTTGATACAAAGGGGAGCTGGTGGACAATTAAGTAAGCCGATAGCACAATACACATTGAGCAAGGAAGATAGATTAATAATCTGCAAGTGGGTATCTACTTTAAGATTTCCCGACGGCTATGTGTCAAATTTGTCTAGATGTGTTGATCTCAATGAACGCAAGCTAACGGGAATGAAGAGTCATGACTGCCACGTGTTTATGGAAAGATTACTGCCCATTGCTTTTAAAGAGTTGTTGCCTTCTGCTGTATGGGTTCCGTTGGCCGAACTATCTATATTCTTTAGGGATATTTCTTCAACTAAGTTGACTGTGCAACACATGGTTGAACTTGAGGAGAAGATTATCTTAACAATTTGCAAGTTAGAGAAAATATTTCCACCTGGCTTTTTCGACAACATGGAGCATCTACCGATTCATCTAGCATACGAAGCCCGTGTCGATGCATCTGTTCATTATCGATAGATGTACCCATTTGAAAGGTACATAAAAATTGATATAATTTAAGTTGAATTTCAGTGGGTTTTAAAATTTATTCTTAATTCTCAAGATAATTTGTCTCTCTAGATATCTACACCATCTAAAGAAGAAAGTTGGCAACAAGGCTCATATAGAGGCTTCGATATGCGAAGCATATCTTATCGAAGAGGTATCAAACTTCTGCTCTATTTATTTCGATATTCACGTTAAGACAAATCGAAATAGACCTCAAAGGAATGACGAGAATGTTGAGGATGGAGGTATATTCAATGTAAGGGGCAAGCATGTTGGGCCTAGTAAAAAACGGTGGTTGACTGACAACGAGTATGATGCCGCTCACCGATATATCTTGTTAAACTGTGACATACCAGAAGTGAGAGATTTGGAGAAGTAAGTCAGTACACTTGCACTCGTTATAATCTCCAATTTGATGAAGTAAGTGACTACACTTATATATTTTTATTTTCTCTAATAGTGTATTTAGAGATGAAGTCAAAATGAGGACAGCCGATATTACCGATGAGGGACTTCAAAGAGAGATTGATTGTACATTTTCGTCATAGTTTTGCAAATACGTAAGTAACTGAGATTATAATTGAGGTTGATTTTATATATTCTTATAAAATACGTAAGTAACTGAGATTATAAATATATAATCTAAAATATTTAAATTATAAATATTTGTTTACAGGTTTTATTGCCTAAAATAACACTCACTAATGAGAGTGTTCGTTATCTGGCATTGGGACCGAAGAAGCAAACAAAGACTTGGCCAGGCTATGTCGTTAATGGCTTCAGGTTTAAGGCAACTCAGAATGCTATAAATGTCGAATTTATCAATGACGACATCGGTACCAAGGATTCAGGTGTTTGCATAAGAGGCACCATCTATGACGACGAGCCGGACTTTGTCTATTATGGAGTGCTTCGGGATATTGTAGATTTACAATATACTGGCCCATATGATATGCATATTGTGATGTTCAAATATGAGTGGTTCGATACGACACCAAATATCGGTTGGAGAATCGATAAACAATTTGGATTTGTCGATATAAATTATCGCATGAGGTATAGAGGGTCCGATACATTTGCGATAGCAAATCAGGCTATTCAAGTCTACTATACAAGTTACCCAAGGCGTCGTAGAGATCGATTTGACTGTGGGCAGTATGCAAGATTAAATCTAAAAATACATTCAACGTTGGAGACCCAGCATACCAAGAGGACCAGATCGAAAAGTCCCAATACTTGGGACAACACTCGGATACAATAGATGTTGAAGATATTGTTGAGGAAAATAGAGGGGAGGAAGAGGTTGAAACACAAGACTTAGCTGTCAACCAGGGAAGAAAGAGGCATCTTGTCCCAAATATTAAGGCAGAAGAAGAAGAAGAAGAAGACGAATTTGATGGGGATGAGGATACAGATGAAATCGACGATGAAGATAAGGATGAGGATGAGGATGAGGAGGATGATGATGAAGATGAGGCCGAGGAAGACAACGAAGATGATGATTAGGTTAAATATTGTTGTATATTAAAAATACTTCCAATTATGTGAATTAAGTTTGACCTCATAAAAGCAATTACATGAATTCATGTTTTTTTCGTTCGATTATTTACTTATTGCAGATGGCACTTCTAGTCTTTTTCGTCGCGGCGGCACTCGTCTCCCTACTGGTGGTATGTATATTTTAGTTTAGAATTTTATATTCATTTACACTTTTATATTGTTAATTATGTTTATGTGTTCTATTTACAGGTCATGATGGCTGGCCGTGGTCGTGGTGCTGGTGGTGGTCGTAGTAGTGGTGGTGGTCGTGGTCGTGGTGGTGCTGGTGGTCGTGGTCGCATTCAATCTTTCCGGGATGTGACCCCATCCAGCGAGCCCGACCCGGAGAGTACCCCGGGCACAGACGCATCCCGCCGTCGATCGACAACTTCATCGAGGCATGAGTCCGGATCTGCTAGCGGATCCGTTCCGCTATCAGACCCACCAGCGGCTCCACCAGTGGATCCCCCAGTTACTGCACAGTGGGCCCCGGAGTACCCCATACTCGGTTCCATCCGGTTACTGGGGAGTACATGCACGGACCCGCGGATCCTCCGACGGCACCAGAGAGGCCGAGAGGCGAGTTCCGACGAGAGCTATGGCCCGCGGGGACCTCGTATGTAAATTTAAGATAATTTATTAAATTTCTTTCATTTATTCAAGTTAATAATCCAGTCGTTTCTTCTTTGTTGGTTTTTTCCGTTTAATGTTGCCAGGGCTCTTGGAGAAATTATCAGGGCTAACTTCGATGGTCCCTACCTCAACTTTTGTCGGTGCCCCCAAACTTGAAGTACGTCTGGCTCGACGAGTTGAGGGTATATATCTATATCTTCTGGTTAATTATTAGTTACTCTATAATCAACCATTTTTTAAATTATGTGATAATTAAATTTGTATGTTAGACGACGTACTGGTGGCCCCCCATCGCGAGGACGCGATCCGCAGGACCTACAGAAGCACTGCCTCGAAGAAGATACGGGATATGATTCATGACCTGAAAATGGGGCAGACGAGGCCAAATTGGATCCGGCACGACTATTATGAGGACCTCTTAGATATGATGAATACTCCTGCGTACAAGGAGAAATCGGAGAAGGCGAAGGCAAACCGACGGGCCGCGAGGCTTCATACGGGGGGATCAAGGCCCCACGCAGTGACGCTTGTAGATCTGGTGAGATACCGTAAATTTATTTCACTATCGAATTAGGTATTATTAATATACGGAGTTAATTAAGTTCTACGAAAATTTCGTATGCAGACCCAACGGCCGGTGCAGGAGGAAAGGGCGCCAGAATCGGTCACCATGTACGACGTGTTCCAGCATACGCACAAGAGACGGAAGGACGAGAGCTTCGTCGACGAAAGGGCCAAGGAGACTGATGTAAATACTTATGTTTATGAGATTTATGTTAGAATTAAAAGTACTCGGACTATAACTTAAGTAAACTTAGGATTCAAACTTAACTTAGTGAAACATAGGATTTAGATTACAACTTAGGTAAATCTTATAATATAAACACATTCATTTGATAGGCTGCGTATCGTGAGGCCCTTAGTCGGGCTCAGTTAACTGACACCGAGGATGTCGGTGAAACGACGCCCGCCCGGACGCCCTCTTCTTTGGCCGCTCGCATCGACTTGTTCGTAGATACCGTCGGCGGCTTTAAAAAAGGGCACCTGTACGGAGTCGGCTCCCTAGGGCCGTTGCACATGGCGACTCAGAGATTTCCACCGACACCGCCTCCTTCCGCGGCCCTGGCAGACGATGATGTTAGATCGCAGCTTACGCAGCTACACGAGGCGGTGTCGTCCTTGCGAGAGCAAATTGCCACGTACTTTTTGCCTCCGTCTGCTGCTGCCGGTCCGTCTGCTGCTGGTGTCGGTCCGTCTACTACTGGTGCCGGTCCGTCGACTGCTGGTGCCGGTCCTTCTTCCGTTGGTCATCTTTCTTTCAACCCTGCTGCCCCTCTGGTACCGTCTCCGACTGTGACGACACTCCTTGATCTCATGTCGCCAGAGCAGCTACGTCGACTTCCGAGTAGTGTCTTCGACGGCTTGCTACCGTACCTAGTGGAGCAGTATATTCGTCGGTCGCGGGAGGGATTACCACCACCGGACAATCGAACTCTTCCCCCTCCTTGAAGTATTGTATAAGAATATTTTTAAAATTTAGAATATTTGTGGAAATTTTGGATTATAACTGGTTTGGGTTACGCATATTTGTGGTTATGCATATTTGTGAAAATTTGGGATTATAACTAGTTTTTAAATTTTAGGATAATTGGTGTCTATTTTATATTGGTTTGGGTTATGCATATTTGTGATTATATATTGGTCTATGTGATGCTGGGATAATTGGTGTGCATTAAATTCGTATGTGATTTATAATGGATTATATATTGGTCGCAGAGAATGTATATTGTGATTATATATTGGTCCGATGTTCGTATGTTGTGTGAACAGGGAAAGGCCTGCAAATTTTTTTTAAAAATATCTCAGTTAGTGACGGACTAGTGACCGGTTAGTGACGGATATTTCTAGTTTCTGACTACTTGACGACGGAATATCCGTCGCTATCTGTATAATTGAAAATATTTCCAGTTCGCAATAGATTTTCGACGGCCAGCCGACGACATATCTAGCATGGCGACGACCTGCCGACGGATTGTCCGTCGGCAAGGTTCTGATGGCATGAAGATGTACAGAATGTTAGCGACGGATATTCCGTCAGAGATCCGTCGCCATGGTCGACGGATTAGCGTCTGAATATCCGTCGCCATGGTTCTGGAAATTCCATGTTCGACGGATTCACGTCAGAATAGCCGTCGCATGGTTCTGAAAATGTCAAGCATTTCCAGAACTATGGCGACGGATATTCCGCCAGTAATCCGTCGCTATGTCGACGGATGCGCGACGGAGTCGCGATGACATATCCGTCGTCAGTGTTCTAGAAATGTCAAGCATTTCCAGAACAATGTCGACGGATTATCCGTCAGGGATCCGTCGCTAAGCCGTCCTTTGTTAGCGACGGCGTTCGACGGAATAGCGACGAAACGATACCCTCTAATATACTGTTACGACGGTTTACCGATGGACTATCCGTCGCTAGCATCCACACAATTTAGTACGTAATACTTGAATTCGACGAAAGACCGTCGGGAAGTCGTCGCTAAGACAACAAATTATGATGACAGAAAGCCGTTGCTATTCCGTCGCTTGACGCCTACGTAGCGACGAATCTTTATTAACGACGAGCTATTTACCGACGGAATATTTTGACCAATTTTCGTCAGTAATCCGTCGCTAATACTATTTACCGACGGATGGACGACGGATCTGGCCGTCGCTAAATCACCATATTTTGGTAGTGCTAGATGTCGTACCTCAGTACGGGTACACTAAGTACGAATCCACCTTGAGTCCCAAAGTCTCAAATCTGGATTCGTTCTTAGTGTAATGCATCAAGCAGTCAATCAGTCCTAACAACGCTAAAACTACAGGCCAACTACCATGTCCGTACTGGAAGATGAATGTACCATCATATAACACATAGACTCATGTAGCACCTCAGTGCACACATAGAATAACACCTCAGTACACTCGTAAAATGGTACCAACATGGGTACAAGCAGTCAAGTCAAGAATATGGTCAATCAATCAATCGTATGGAGTCCTTTGCCTACCTCGTGGCATGGATACCGGGTCAGGTACATAGTCAGGATCTCTACTATAGTAGCATCTAAGGTACACATGGAAGCCTACAGCTCTAATCGTCAAGTCAGACTATCCATCAAAATCAATCCAACCATGGTACTCCCCTCTACGATGGAATAAATATTATATCTAGAAATATGAACACGTGATACTAAGCTAATCGCTATAGACAATGCTAGGCCCTTTGGCTCATAAGAATCCTCCGAGTCAATGATCACAGGCTATCAGCAACTAAGTGTCCCAACTACCGGATATAACAATGGTACCGGGTTTTGGGCGCTTGGAAAGTCGGATAAAAATCATATATCGATATCCTCGATATCTTCCTTGTTCCGCAAAACGTTTGCACAATAATCAAACTCCAAGAGTCCAATGAGTCTACCAATACATTATTCCAGATCAATCCTCCAATAATATGCAATCTAAATATTCTCAAGGTCACAATTTCGATACATAAGACAACTGTCAGCCCTGTCTGGCTATACTAGGATAACTCCTAGAATGAATGGTCAGGGTACAAGAGTTTATTAATTAATGCCGTCGAAAAATGGTAAGGATTGCATGAACCACTCTGGAGCAGATCCACAACCCTTAAACCAAACAAGGATCAGGGTTGCAGACCGTCTCCCGAGCAGAACTGCGCTCCTTACACTATCCGACGGATAAGACATGTCAAGGGCTAGGCGACTAATCTACTCATGATCTACCTAGCAGGTACTGGGATCAGGCATACTATACTACGATAAACTTGCATGATACTGGTTCAGCAAACCAAAGGAACGGTTCTGCCCAACTCTTTGAACCAAATTCATGACCGGGAATTATGAAAAAATTTGACAGAGTCTCCTATGTATTTTTGTACGGAAGCTCCCTGCAAATTGGGGCTAATCCACTCGGTGCAACCTGCCAGAGAATTACGAACCGAGAACACTAAGTCTCGGCCTCCAGTAGCACTATGATACGTACTAGGCACCAACCCTGGTCGAGAACACTAAGTCTCACCTCCAGCAGCACTACAATGCGTACTGGACGCCAAACCAACACAAACAACAACAAGATCGCCACGCAGGGCACACCACAACATATGTCCACAGTCCAATCCAATCCACAAGCATAGTCACATAAATAGTTAGCCAAAGCCATTACCTGACTGTGAGTCGAACACGGGGCATACAGGGACAATCTATATAAGTGAGTCGTGTTCGTATCCTCGGAGGTGTAGATGACCCATCCGAGTTGTCCGATACGGCTTAACCCGATATCGAACTAACATATATCATAGGTTCTAATCATGGCAGCTCTACTACTATGCTACACTACTCACATTTATAATTACAATTAAATAAATACAATAAAATCCAGTAGGAGGACGAGAGCCATCGATGAGCAAGGGATACTTGCCTAGAGGGCTCGGCTAGGTAAGCAAGTCTTCGGCGATCAGGATCCAAGGTAGCACGTCCATCGAAGTCCTCAGAACACACAACAAACAATCATTAGAAAATAATAATAAAATAATGGAATAATCATGAGGGATGGCAGAAGGCTATACCGTGTAGGTTCAGCAAGAAGTGCTGGGATCTGACACAAAAACTAAGGCACACGAATCGATACGGGCATACAAACTGAGACGCACACATATATCGAGATGTGCATGAAAATTGAGATGATACAAAGATCGAGGCGAGCGAGAAACATAACGTGCACGTAAATTGAGACGTACACGTAGATCGAAGAATCATGAATATCGAGATGGAGCACAAATCAATACGACACACAAATCGGGGCATGATGCAAATCGATACGACATAGAGTCCAAATCGACATACAAACCAATACGGCACACAAATCGACACGGTACAGATCACGAGACAGGCACAAATGACAAGGCAAGAAAACTAAGGTGGAACACAAACCGAGATGATACTGTACCCGAGGCAGCGTGGGGCTCGAGGCGTCCCGCTGCCCGCGGCAGTACGTGGATCGAGGTAGCACAAAAAATGAGAAAACACGTACACCGAGGTGTATGTGTCCCGAGACGGCACAAGGGACGAGGGGTGCACTAAACGTGGGTGTGCTTCTTAAGGCAGTGCACTACACGAGGCAGCACGTGGCCTGAAGCATGCGGCCGAGGATGCACGTCACTCGAGCAGCGCGGGGCCCAATGGCATCCTGCTACTCGAGGCTGGCACAACGTTCGCAGCGGAGACATGGCGATGGTGCTGGCCGTCGAAAAAGGAATGAGGGTGCGGAGGAGCTGTCGGCGTGCGCGGGGAGGCTCGGCCAGGTCGGCCCGTTGGCAGGGGAAGGAAGCACAGAGAGAGAGAGAAGCCGGAGGAGGAACCACGACGGCGGTGACGTGGACGACGGTTGAAGTGGTGTTGGTGGTGGCGGTCACGGTGCAGGCCATGGGTGGCGACGATGATGGTGGTGAGGGTGGTGATGGAAGTGGTAGTGGGGACGATGGCGCTGACAGTGATGGTGGTGAGGGTGGTGGCCGCGGCGGAGCCGGCCGAGCCAGACACGGGGGCTATAAACCCCCTAAATTTCTACTACGATATTTTTAAAAAATAAATAAATAAAATTTGTATTACTCTGTACTTCGTCACGTGCCAGTCCACGTTCTCGTATTTATACGTCGCGTGCTAATGTGCATTTTTCGTATTTGCTCGTCGAGTGTGAATATGTGGGAGGTACATATTTCAGAAAATATTTTATTACATAGTAGTATAGTTTTCAAATAATAGGTGATAAATATTTTTATTTATTTATTTATTTATTTTATTGCTAAAAGTTGCACAAGGCTTTGCATTGAGAAATTTTGAAAACTTTATTTTATTTATTATGGAAAGGCTATTCTAGTTATTGGTAATTTAGAAAGTAAGTTTTATATATTATTCTAGAGGTACATAAATTTAATTCATGTATATATATATATATTGATTTTCTAAATTATTATTATAATTTATTATTTATGAAAATAACATTTAAAATTTTGCTTGAGTTAATATTTGATTATATATGATAATTTAAATTAAGAAAAGATTTACTTTTAAAGAGACTTTCATTTACATGGAAGTTTTATCGTTATTTGATTCAGATCGGATCAAATCGAATAAATTCTATATCGTTTTGAATCAAAAGATGAAATTATCCATGGGAATTTTTAAACCATCCTAATTCTTATCCAATTGGGGTCTTCACCTCCTATATAAGGAGAGACCCTCCTTTTCTCATAAAATTTTCACAGCTCAAAATTTTCCACAAACAAGAACCCGTGCATCGTGTATGTGCCCTCCTTCCCATCCATTTTTTTATTACAAATACAAGTTTATTTTTGTCCGACTTCCTAACACCCGACTTCTCGTCCAGCCACCATCACCACCACCACGACATCCACCTCTGTCGTGTCGGACCCTCCCGACATGACGACCTCAACAACCGAACCCGTCACCGCCATAGCCCTGTCCACCGATCAAAACTTCATCATAAAACCACAACCACCGCCACCATGGCAGAACCACCAACATCAGGATCCCCTCTCACCACCACCGTGGCCATCACCGGCCGTCTCATCCCCCGTCAACCCAACCAACTAATCATCAATACCATCACCACACTCGTAGAATAGGAGAGAAGTCATAAACCTCACCTATCTGCAGCATTGCCGCCCTGCGTCGACCTTCCGCCGGCGTCGCGCCCGTCCAGCTATGCCGATCTCTCCTTCCTTCCGTACCGAGCCCTCAAACAGCCGTGTGCTGCTCTTTCCCGGCGATCTCTACCGTTCCGTCAACCCCACCTGTCGACCGAGCCGGACGACCACAGACCCGCCCTCCTTTCCTCTCCGACACGTGTAGCAGACCACCCCGCCGCGCACGGAACCGCCTCCGCTGCAACAGCTGCGCCGCACCCAAGTGCGCTGCCGCAGCCGTGAGCCGCATCCGTGCTCCTCTGATCCTTCGCGCTGTGCCGCGCTCCGCAGTCGGCGGTGGCTTCTTGTGTGTTCCTCTCCCGCTTCCCCGGCGTCGACCTCGTCGAGACTCGTCGGGCCTAACCACCCACCGGAGTCCTCCTGCCAAGCGCCTCGCCGCCTTGCCTTCGAGGTCGCGTCACTCCGCGAGCTCTGTCCGGACAGATCTCGACCACCCTTTTTTCCGGTGAGTCCCCGAGACCCCCTCTCTCGTCCCTCTCTTTTGTTCTCTCTCCACTCTCTTTTCCTCTACTATTCTCTAGGAGACTTTGAATAATTGTTGACCCCTCTCTCTCTCTTAATTATTATTTGGAAACGTGTATTTATTTATTCTCCTCAAGAGATGGGAACAGTATGTAGAGTTAAATTATTTTTACTATAGTTATTAATATCATTGTTATTATTTAGGTGGTATTAATTACTAGTATTACCATTACTATGGGATTACACTGTTAAACTAGTATATACAACTATTATTTGAAATATATGTATATATTTAGTATTGCTAAAATACTTATAATTATTTTCCTGCAGTTAGTTACAAAGGAAGATTTAGAAAACCCTAAATATTATTTCTATCTATTTTAAAAAGCTTTGATCAAAATAATTACTTTCGATTAGCCATGAAAATATTTTCTAGATTTTTATATTATTTAAGATTTTAAGTAATAAAATGTTCAAAGTACTATGTAAACGACTTTTGTCAAGAAAATCATAATTTTCAACCTAAAACAATTTATATATAAATACTTACAAATAATTTGGGATAACAAAATATAGTTTCAAACATCATAAATATTTTTGAATTTGTGTAAGCATGTATCCCCAAAAATTCTCTCGACTATCACCATTGAACGTGACTAATCGTGCTTCCCAAACTTCTTGCGAATTCGGACCCTGTGTGCAACGATCATGGCTATTGGACTATTAGGATATGTCAGAACATCGCACCACACCAGACGACACACCAGGCAAGATACCTTTCCTTATTTACTGTTTATAATTAGTTGCATATTTCTTTATTTACTGTATATTTATTTCTTGTTTATTTTCAGTTGGATCCATGACTTGTTGTTCATAGTTACTTTATTTTGCTTTTAATTATTTTTCTTGTTTGTGTTTTAATATGCATGTGGACCTAGTCTTAGAGGATTACCTTTGTGTTAGTGACCATTGGGAGGGTGAAGACAGTTTGATGTATGGGCTACCCAAAATCAAAAGCCGTAGTAACTGCGTACTACGGTAGTCGTGTCGCGACGGTCACTAGCCTCGAGCTATGTGGACTGATGGGTCACGTGGGCCGCTAGCCTCGAGTTATGTTGGTTGATAGTATTGGTACTTGACGTGTACGTGTTGTGAGTTGTTACATTATCCTTGGGGAGTCAGTCTTTACCTGCCCATACATTGAGATGTCTTCTAAATTGCATACTAGATTGGTTAGGTGACCATAGTTAATGTCATGTCACACTTTGTTCTAGTCATCGCACGGGGCAATATCACATCACGGAATAGTGCATAACCCCTTGTCCTTGTTTGGTTATAGGGGTAGTCTACTGTTTCGATGATGGGATATTGGGCTGTGTTATGGTTGGGACACTTTACCTTACTTTGTGACTTTATGACATATTTTATATTCAGTTTATATGGCATGTTCTTTATGTATCTTGTTACGTCCCTCTGAAGACCTGGTAAATTCTCCAGGTGTGTGTTTGTGATATTCGCAGGTGTTCTAGCCAAGGTCATGATCTACTTTTTCTTCGAGGATGATTACACTTGGATCGCCTTCGCTCCGCTCGACAAAATTTTGTTATCATGTATTTCTTTCTTTTTAGTTGGTAGTGGATTTGTCTCCGCCCAACGATTTGTAAATGACAATTCATGAGTTTAATGACAATTCATGAGTTTGTTATAAATTCCTTCTTCTTTATTCGTGGATGAGATTAGTATCAAGGTTTACTGTATTTTATAACTTATGTATTCAATACGATGGTTCCATATATTAGAGTATACATCGTATGTATGCAACTGGCATGTCGACGTACTTAGTCCTAAGTATTTTGGGACTGGGGCGTTACATGTTTTTGTGGTGGCCTATGCAGGTCGAGTTTATCACTTCAGTTACGTTACTATACCGATGTGAGCCTGCATATAGGAATAAAGTTTAGGATCTCATCCACATACTTGATCTCCTTCCTTGACCTTCAAGTTTCGAAATCTCGTTTGCCTTCTTTGATTGCACCTTGCTTGATTCCTTTCTACCGTGAATTCTTATTCTTGTGCTTAGTGACAGCTAGGAAGATGACTATACTATTACATGCTCATAGGTCAAACACATGGCTAGAAAGGTTACATTGACAATTAGTATGCATTTGGGGTCTTGATTGAGTTACAAATATTTTTTTTTCTAAAAGTATGATCTTAAGTTTTAGCTAATTCTAAGTTTTGGGTAGTGAAGATAGAGATAAATTTTATTTTGATACAACTAGAGGATTGATAGATTCTTTAAAGGATTAAGAAAACAAAATTTTGATTTTTGGATTGTGAAATAATTATGATTTACTGAGATATGAAATTGATTTGAGAAATATCTTAAAGTTTTAAATTGTGGCGCATGATTTACGGTTAAGTTTAAGTTTGGATTGTAATATGCAAAAATTTATCTCGAGATTTATTAAGGAGTTTTAAATTATAAGTTATGATTTTGTAGACGACTAGAGAAGGTGGAAGTTTAGTTTGAAAGAAAAAGAAAAAGAAAAAGAAAAAGGAGAGAGCTTGAGGTTTTAAATTGAGTCGTACGATTTACGGTTTATAAGTTTATTTAATTTTGAGCTTGAAGAGATGATGGTAAAATTTTGGTAAAATTTTTTTTTTGGAAGATAGGAAATCGACTTTGAAGAAAAATTTTAAATTTCAAGTTTTGCCTATGATTTATGATTTATAAATTTACTTAGATTTCGAGTTTAAAAGTTTCGATTATGGATATTGAAAATCTTGGTAAAAAATAGAAAAAAAAAATTTGATTTTAAATTGAGTTGCATGATTTACGATTGATGAAATTATTTAAAAATCTTGAGCTTAAGTTTTGGATCGAGTGTAATAGGCTAAGAGTTTATCTCGAGGTATATTTGAGAATTAGAAATTTTAAAGTGATGGTTTGTTATGAATGTTAGCTTGTGATGCATTGGATATGATAAAGGTGATTTGAAATTAATTAAAGGAATTTAAATTTTAAATTATGATTATGTTTGACAACCTAAGATGATTAGAAATTTTGGTAGATTATTTTGAGAATCATATTGAGAGATTTTTGTGGAGGCTCGAAATTATTGATTTAAATCTTATCGTGATAGAGAACCAAGAAGGAAACAAGGTCACCCTAATGTGATAGAAGTGAAGTAGCCATATCACCCATGTCCATGATAGTCGTATATATACAAGTATAGTTAGTCATCTACTAAACTATGTGATCATATCTCAATCTTGACTTACTCGACCTTCCCTCAAATCTAGATCTTTTATCGTGACCATCTAATTGTTTGAAACTTAGAAATTATTATAATCATTTCCTTGACCATACCCCCATCTAGAAGACTACTTTTTTTTTTTCTAGAAACCGTGTCCCTAACTTATTTTACCTTGATCTACGAGATTTTCTAAATTAACTTTATTTCGTGCTTTAAATTTTTATTTTTTTTAACCTCATGAAAACCCACTTTCTATTTTGATCATTTGGTGTCCCCCATAGTGACTTTCATATTTGGAGCACAACACTAGAGTTTTCCTTCCAACAAATTTTATATGCAAGACCTAGACAAGCCTACCTTCATGTAGACATATCATGTCCCACTAAAACACATCCCCTTGTACTCTATTTTTATGATATGACTTTCGAGTGAAAATGGCTAGCTATAAACCCTACCATGATAACCTTGTCCTTTCTAACTTCAGATAGAGACTCAACCACGACTAAATATTTTGACCCAATATACGATTGTGATCTACTTAATTCCTTAAAATGTTTAACTTGTGTTGTATCTTGATTGATTGACCATTGACCTTTATTATCTTGATTTACTTAGCCCCATAGTACCTTTTTTGTGTGCAATATTAGCAACCCTTACTTTTCTCCCTTCTGATTAAATTGCTTCACTCATATTTCAATACTATGATTCCTCCATAGTTTATGCAACCTTGTTCCGTGTACGATCCCCTTATGTAAAGATGAACTTGATCATGACACCCTATGGTTAGTAGAGGTTAGATTAGGAAACCCACAGAGGAGAGTACTGGCATAATTGAATAATATGAGTTGAATATGCATAAGTAAAATCTTGCGGTAAACCCTATTAGGCGGAGTACATTTTATGATCTAACGAGAGTAGATTCTTGATCGACAAATTGGTTCTTGTGGTAATCTATTGTTAAGAAAAAAAAAATTATGAGATGATAAATAAGGTGCTTGAAGTTATGAGATTTCAAGAAGAGTGTAATTTCTTAAACTCTTAATGATTAAGAATTTAACTATGTGATAATTGTAAATATATGAAGGTCATATTAAGGTGAGATTGAGTCTACTCTTGACTAAATTGAGTGAAAAAAATTTTAATATAAAAGGAAAATTTTGCATGAGGAAGTTAGCTCGAGAGAAAATATGTAGGACAAAGAGTATTAGAGATAATTTGAATTGGAAGTTTGGGGCTTATCAAATTTTAAGATTTTGGATATAATTTCATATCGAAGTAACTTTGAATTGATCTTCGACTAAATTGATTAAAGGTTGAGTGATTTATTTTAGAAAATTTTGAAGGACGAAAGATTTGGTTTGAGGAAGATATTTGTTAGAGAAGTATTGGATCCAAACTTCTAAACTACGGCATTTTGTTATGAGATATCACATTTATAGATATATTGGCATCTAAGTGTGTTTTATGGAAATTCAAGTTTATGGAATTTGAATCTTGAGAAGACAAAATCCTTGAAGACTTATTGTCAATAAAGACGATAGTGACGATTCGAAAGACCGTGACAATATTAAACACGACTCAAATATGAACCTTGAAGACTAACAAACTCTTTTTACCTCTTCTAACCTACCAATCCTAACTACTCCTAAATTTCGAGGACGAAATTCTTTTAAGTCGGGTAGGATGTAAATCCCCCTAAATTTCTACTACAATATTTTTAAAAAAATAAATAAAATAAAATTTGTATTACTCTGTACTTCGTCACGTGCAAGTCCACGTTATCGTATTTGTACGTCGCGTGCGAATGTGCATTTTTCATATTTCCTCGTCGAGTGCAAATATGTGCGAGGTACAAATTTTTAGAACATATTTTATTATATAGAAATATAGTTTTCAAATAATAGGTGATAAATATTTTTATTTATTTATTTATTTTATTGCTAAAAGTTGCACAAGGCATTGCATTGAGAAATTTCCACAACTTTATTTATTTATTATGGAAAGGCTATTCTAGTTATTAGTAATTTAGAAAGTAAGTTTTATATATTATTCTAGAGGTACATAAATTTAATTCATGTATATATATATATATATATATATATATATATATATATATATATATATATATATATATATATATATATATATATATATATATATATATATAATATTTAAAATTTTGCTTGAGTTAATATTTGATTATATACGAAAATTTAAATTATGAAAAGATTTAATTTTAAAGAGACTTTAATTTACATGGAAATTTTATCGTTATTTGATTCGGATCGGATCAAATGGAATAAATTCCATATTGTTTTGAATCAAAAGATGAAATTATCCATGGAAATTTTTAAACCATCCTAATTCTTATCCAACTGGGGTCTTCACCTCCTATATAAGGAGAGACCCTCTTTTCCTCATAAAATTTTCACAGCTCAAAATTTTCCACAAACAAGAACCCGTGCATCGTGTCTGTGCCCTCTTTCCCATCCATTATTTTTTATTACAAATACAAGCTTATATTCGTCCGACTTCCTGACACCCGACTTCTCGTCCAGCCACCATCACCACCACCGCGACATCCACCTCTGTCGTATCGGACCCTCCCGACACGATGACCTCAACAACCGAACTCGTCACCGCCATAGCCCCGTCCACCGATCAAAACTTCATCATAAATCCACAACCACCGCCACCATGGCAGAACTACCAACATCAGGATCCCCTCTCACCACCACCGCGGCCATCACCGGCCGTCTCGTCGCCCGTCAACCCAACCAACTAATCATCAATACCATTACCACACCCGCAGAATAGGAGAGAAGGCATAAACCTCACATGTTCGCAGCATTGTCGCCCCGGCATCGACCTTCCGCCGGCGTCGCACCCGTCCAGCTATGCCGATCTCGCCTTCCTTCCGTGCCGAGCCCTCAAACAGCCTTATACCGCTCTTTTTCGACGATCTCCGCCGTTCTGTCATTCCTACCTATCGACCGAGCCAGACGACCACAGACCCGCCCTTCTTTCCTCTCCGACACGCGTAGCAGACCACCCTGCCGCGCGCCGAACCGCCTCCGCAGCAACAGCTGCGTCATGCCCAAGCACGCTGCCGCAGCCGTGAGCCGCATCCGTGCTCCTCCGATCCTCCGTATCGTACCGCGCTCCACAGTCGGCGGCGGCATCTGGTGCGTTCCTCTCCCGCCCAGAGGATCGGTGGCCTCTGGTGCGTTCCTCTCACGCCCCAGTACCGGAATACGGGGACGAACGTAGGTCAGCTACACCGTATAAGGTATGAAGACGTCATACAGCAATCGTGGCTGTCAATCTTATTGGGTATCCTAGTATGCAAGCAGTCTATGTCCTAATCTGATCTCATATCCACCGGCAATAATAATAAATTAACAGCAAAAAGGATAATAATATGAAAAGCAAAAAATACTCATATGATAATCAAGAAGTCTACAATAAGAAATAAGGTAGATAAGAATACCTTCCCACACAGTTCTCATATGGTCTGGAACTGAAGCACGTTCTCCAAATCAAGTCTGGAAGATCCATAGGATCGATCAATGGCAATCTGGAAACAATCCAGTGTTGGTCAAGCCAACCGTAGCAAGTACCAGAAAGGATGGCTCAAGGACGGGCGAAGAAAACCAGAATGATATAATAGATGACAGGAATAACATGTATAAATAACAGTAATGAGGGTAAAGGATCATGCGGTACCAACGCATGATTACAAAATATAAGACAGCAATCCAACAACTAATACGTAAGTAACCAACAATCATCACAGTCTTCCTAACGTCCACTAATGCTTGCATCGCCAACTGGAACTCGTAGTATGTCATCAGAACAGTAACCCACCCTACATCAAACAAGAATAAGGGAATAAATTATCGCTCCGGGACAGCGTTACGTGCTAGCCCGCTTAGCAAGCAACAAGCCATACAATTTAAGTGAATAAGCGGCCACTTAAATGTCTACGGCTATCTATGTAGAGGTTGGGTTACCCCAACAATACAATATAAGAATTCTCAAATCGTGCTATGTCCAGGAGGGCTAATGAGGCCAAATAATACATAGCACATGGATAAGGACCGGTCCCTTAAAGGCAACCGTGTGAAACAGATCAATCATATAGTAGTACATATAGTAGTCAAAAACTGCCATCCGCTATTACGAACGATAACAATATCTGGGGAGGTCACCCTTGTGCTAGACAGGTAATCATAACACCTATGGCGGCTGGCGTACACAATCTCGAGATTCTGTTCCCTCCCAATGCTTTTACCATCTTTAATTGCCTAGATTAACCCTACATTTATCTAGAATTACATGCCGTAGTCACATGCTTATCCTCCTAGATGTCGTACCTCAATACGGGTACACTAAGTACGAATCCACCTCGATACCCAAAGTCTCAAATTGGGATTCATTCTTAGTGTAATGCAGCAAGCAGTCAATCAGTACTAACCAAGCTAAAACTAAAGGCCAACTACCATGTCCATGCGGGAAGATGAATGCACCGTCATATAACACATAGACTCATGTAGCACCTCAGTGCACACATAGAATAATACCTCAGTATACACGTAAAATGGTACCAGCACGGGTACAAGCAGTCAAGTCAAGGATATGGTCAATCGGTCAATCGCATGGAGTCCTCTACCCACCTCGTGGCATGGATACCAGGTCAGGTACATAGTCAGGATCTCTACTATAGTAGCATCTAAGGTACACATGGAAGCCTACAGCTCTAATCGTCAAGTCAGACTATCCATCAAAATCAATCCAACTATGGTACTCCCCTCTACGATGGAATAAATGTCACATATGGATATATGAACACTTGATACTAAGCTAATCACTATAGACAATGCTAGGCCCTCTGGCTCACAAGAATCCTTCGAGTCAATGATCACAGGCTATCAGCAACTAAGTGTCAAACTACTGGGATATAACAATGGTATCGGGTTTGGGTGCTTGGGAAGTCAGGTAAAAATCATATATCGATATCCTCGGTATCTTTCTTGTTTCGCGAAACATTCGCACAATAATCAAACTCCAAGAGTCCAATGAGTCTACCAATACATTATTCCAGATCAATCCACCAATAATATGCAATCTAAATATTCCCAAGGTCACAATTTCGATACATAAGACAATTATCAGCCCTATCTGGCTATACTAGGATAACTCCTAGAATGAATGGTCAGGGTACAAGAGTTTATTAATTAATGCCGTCGAAAAATAGTAAGGATTGTATGAACCACTCTGGAGCAGATCTACAACCCTTAAACCAAACAAGGACCAAGTTGCAGATCGTCTACCGAGCAGAACTGCGCTCCTTACGCTATCCGGCGGACAAGACAGGTCAAGGGCTAGGCGACTAATCTAGTCATGAGCCTACCTAGCAAGTACTGGGATTAGGCATACTATACTACGATAAACTTGCATGAGACTGGTTCAGCAAACCAAAGGAAAGGTTCTGCCCAACTCTTCGAACCAAATTCCCAACCGAGAATTCTAAAAATAATTTGGCAGAGTCTCCTATGTATTTCTGAATGGGAGCTCCCTACGAATTGGGGCTAATCCACTCGGTGTAACCTGTCGCAGAATTACGAACCGAGAACACTAAGTCTCGGCCTCCAGTAGTACTACGATGTGTACTAGGCACCAACCCTAGTCGAGAACACTAAGTCTCGCCTCCAGCAGCACTACAATGCGTACTGGGCGCCAAACCAACACAACCAACAACAAGATCGCCACGCAAGGCGCACCACATCATATGTCCACAGTCCTATCCAATCCACAAGCATAGTCACATAAATAGTTAGCCAAGCCGTTACCCGACTGTGAGTCAGACACGGGGCATACAGGGACCATCTATATAAGTGAGTCGTGCTCGTGTCCTCGGAGGTGTGGGTGACCCATCCGAGTTGTCCGATACGGCTTGACCCTGTATCGAACTAACATATTCATAGGTTCTAATCATGGCAGCTCTACTACTATGCTACACTACTCACATTTACAATTATAATTAAATAAATGTAATAAAATCCAGTAGGAGGACGAGAGCCATCGATGAGTAAGGGATACTTGCCTAGAGGGCTCGGCTAGGTAAGCAAGTCTTCGGCGATCAGGATCCTAGGTAGCACGTCCATCGAAGTCCTTAGAACACACAATAAACAATCATTAGAAAATAATAATAAAATAATGGAATAATTATGAGGGATGGCAGAAGGCTATACCATGTGGGTCCAGCAAGTGTAGGGATCTGGCACAAAACCGAGGCACGCGGATCGATACGAATCAGCCGAGACACGCACATATCCAGGCACGCACAAAAAGAGATGATAAAAGATCGAGGCTAGCGAGAAACATAACATGCACGTAAATTGAGGCGTGCATGTAGATCGAAGAATCATAAATATCGAGATGGAGCATAAAATAATACGAAACACAAATCAGGGCTTGTACGCAAATCGATGCAACACAGATTCCAATTCGACATACAAACCAATGCCGCACACAAATCGACGCGGTATGGATCACAAGATAGGCTCAAAGGCCAAGGCATGAAAATAAAGACGGTGCGCAAACCGAGATGACACTGTGCCTGAGGCAGCACAGGGTTCGAGGTGTCCCGCTGCCCAGGGCAACACGTAGATCGAGGTAGCACAAAAAAAGGACACACGCACACCAAGGTGCACGTGCCCCGAGACGTCGTAAGGGACGATGGGCGCACTAAACGAGGGTGAACTGCTCGAGGCAGTGCACTACATGAGGCAGCACGTGGCCTAAGGCACGCAGCCTAAGGCACGCAGCCCAAGGATGGCATGATGCTCGAGGCTGTATGCCGCTCGAGCAGCGCGGGGCCAAGGGCGTCCCGCTACTCGAGGCTGGCATCGCACTCGTGGAGGTGGCACGGCGATGACACTGGCTGCCGAAAAAGGAAAGGAGGGGAAAAGGAGCTGTCAGCGTGCGCGGGGAGGCTCGACAAGGTCGGCCTGCCGGCAGGGAAGGAAGGACACAGAGAGAGGAAAGCATGAGGAACTACGGTAGCGGCGATGTGGACGACGGTGGAAGTGGTACTGGTGGTGCGGTTGCGGTAGAGGCCAGGGGTGGCGACGATGATGGTGGTGTGGGTGGTGCTGGAAGTGGTGGTGGAGACGATGGCGCTGGCGGTGATGGTGGTGACGGTAGTGGCCACGGAGGAGCCGGCTGGGCCAGACGCGGGGACAGAGAGGGAGATCGAGGAGAGGCTCGGAGAGAGGCTGGGCAAGAGAAGGAGAGCTCGGAGAGAGGTTGGAGGAAAGAGAAGGAGAGCTCGGAAGAGAAAGTGTGGATGGAAGAGAGGAGTAAGCGCGAGAGAGAGAGATGAGCGGATGGGAGGGGGCGGCTGTGAGTGTGGAGAAAAAAAAGAGAAATGGGTTAGGGCTTGAATTAGGGTTATATAATAATAATAATAAAAATAATAATAGTAATAATAATAATAATAATAATAATAAAAAAAAAAAAAAAATAATAATAATAATAATAATAATAATATAATAATATGATAATATTAATAATAATAATGGTGATGATAATAACATAATAAAATGGAAACAATTTAATAAAAGCTAACCATATTAACCCCAATAAAAATAATAATAATATTAATAACAATTCAATAGAAATAATGATCAAATGTCAGGCCTAAACTGCCAGGCCCCCAAGTCCAGAAAAATAAAAATGTAAAAAAATACGAAATTTAAAAATTACCAAATTATCAAATTCGGTCATATACCTATTTCCAAAATAGGGATGTGACATTATTCCTATTTAGGAAATCCTATTATGACCTAAAATATGATTTTCTTATTCAATATATAATGGGGTGAGGGTGGAGGCACAAAGCATAACGTAAAGTTGAGATTCGAGTGCTCATCCACAAGAAATCTAAAAGAAAGTTCGCACTTTGCTATTAGAACTTCGCCATACAAGATAGAAGGAAGAAGAGATCTAACGAGGAGTCGTCAACTTCGGTTAGAGATATTGCTACGGTTGGTAAGCAATTTCAATTGTAATCTCATTCTTTTCTTCTTTAGTGTTGTGAGCGGGTTGAACCTATTAGGGCAAAGGGTTCAACGTTATTTTTATCAATATTAAAATTTTATCTGAGTTATATAGATTAGGATTTGTCCAGGTGACATAGTCACCGCACTTTTCTTGTTGTGCTTGGTGTCTATTAGACAGGAGTTGGTTATTTCAGGTGGGTTGGCCTAAGTTTTTGCTGCGATAATGTCTCAGACTCGGTATCGGAGTGTAGGAGGGCGTATCCGATTCCCAATATCTAGTATCAGAGATTTTGGGGTTCTGATAACCATGTCTATGGAGCAAATAAACACTCGTATGATCACCCTCACAGGAGAAAACTAGGCGATTTGGAAGCCAAGGATGGAGGATCCACTCTAGTGCAAGGACTAGTATGGTCCGTTGGAGGAAACAACACAAACCATCAGACAAAGCTGCTGAAGATTGGAAACGACCGAATTGAAAGGCTGTTGGATTCATTCATCAATAGTTGGACGATTCGGTGTTTCAACACGTGTCCATGGAGAGTTCTACAAAAGAAATATGGGAGAAGCTGCATTTGCTATACGAAAGGAAGACGACTAGCAACAAGGCATTTCTTATTCGCCAACTTGTCAACTTGAAATACACAGAGGGTACCTCGGTGGCACAACATCTGAACGAAGTTCAGGGTGTCATCAATCAATCGTCTGCGATAAATATGGTAATTGATGACGAGTTTCAGTCCCTATTAATTTTGAGTTCTCTACCAAAAAGTTGGAGACATTAGTGGTGTCGGTGAGCAACTTCGCACTAGATGGAGTTGTCATGATTGAGGCAGCCAAAAGTAGCTTGTTGAATAAGAAGACTCGGTGAAAGCAAGTTGAATACTCGTTGGAGTCCACTCTGGTGGCTTCCCACGAGAAGGAAAGACTCAAGTCACAAACGAGGACATGAGAGATTTTTTGGGATCTTTAGATTCTGGACCACAATAAGGGTTGCTGTCACTGTGGTGAAAGGGGTCATATCAAAAGGAACTGCATAGCTCAAAGCTGAGAAGGCCAGAGGCAAGGACGACCGATAGGATCTCACAATAATGGAAGATATCATTATCGCAGCGACCGACACAGAGGAACCTTGTGGCATGTGTCATGATGGCGACTAGGTTATGGACACAGAAGTGTCGTATCATGCAACTCCACAGAGGTGGATCTTTACGTCATACTGCAGTGGCAAGTTTGGACGTATAAAGATGGCCGACAAGGGGACTACTACAGTTGTAGGCATCAGTAATTTGCACTTGACGATGAAGTTTGGTGAGAAGCTCGTCCTCAAGGGTGTGCGACATGTATGGAGTTTGTATTATAACCTGGTTTCCATGGGGAGACTGGGAGATGATAGATGTTGTAGTTTATTTATGGACAAAGATTGAATGCTTACGAAGGGTTCCCAACAACTGGTTCGAGGAGATTTGTGTTGTGGCATGTACAGGCTCAAGCCGCTGAGTTGTACAGATAGGTCACAAACGCCAGATAGAGGCTCAAGTGGTGGTGACATGAGTTGGATCATCGAAAACTTGCTGAGGAGGGTCTTCGAGATAATTTAAGAGTTACGGAGGATTTGGTTCGTCGAGACAAAGCGACAAATGTAGGTGCATCAAAGATTGAGGGTCAGTCTGTCGGTCCCATTACAGTTGGTCAGTCTCCAGGTGGGGTTGCTCTACGGATCCAGTTTTGGTGACGGGTGGTTTGCTAAAGCTTCACAGAGCGACATTGGTTTCAGCAGTTCGAAATCATGGAGAGATCAAGGTTTGCAGCAAACTTAATCCGAGGTAGGTGCATCTCCATTCACATATTTCAGGGAGGCTGTGGGTCATCGATGGCATACAAAGTTGTGAGCCCCCTAAATTTTAGGGCTCTTTTAAATTTATTTTAAATCACTTATTTTCCATAAATAATTTTATTATAATTAGTTTTGATCATTAAATGTACCTTTCCGTGATTTTGAATTTTGGAGCGCCACAGATGTCAATCTCTCGGAACTTCCTTCATGAGTTTTGTAGTAGATGAGATTATCTTCAATTTGATATATCATGTTCCACTCAAACTTGTTCCCTTGTATTATATTTATCGCACAATTTTTTGGTCAATCTAAGCCATTTGACCATCTACCGTAAAACTTGACCAAACTTCCAAGCTAATTTTGGGGCTCGACATCGATCCAACCTAATTGACCCAATATATGGTTTTGACCTATTTTGAGTCTACTACGCACATGCCACTCGTGTGCCATCCAATTGAGCTCCCACATGCTATTATTTTATCAATGATCATAAATGACTTAAATTGTAGTCATGATCGCTCCAAGCCCAAAACCTGACCCAAACCAAACTAAATTCCATGTAGAGAATATATTGTGTATTCATGTATATATATGGGGGTTTATATTGGTATTGGATTGTATGTATATATGGATATTCTAATATGCAAATATAGAGTATATATTGGTTGCAGGCCTCTTAGCCTATTGGAATAACTTTTAATTGATCGGGCCTTAAAATGCCCTTTACATTATTTACTATTATTATTAGGCCTCAAGACCATAAAATGTAGGTTATATTTATAAAACCTATTTGCTATAGCCTTTCAATGCCTAAGTTTAACAAATATTTGTTGTGGTTTCAAACCCATAAGTATTGTATTATTAGTTAGGGCCTTAAATCATAAGGTTCTTATATACTAATTCCTTACCCCTCATTTAGTAGTAATGGGCATCACTTCTAACTAATCAACCTAACATGAAGAAGTCTACCCTCACATGTCTATTGGGATATATATACAAGGCTCCTTAAAGAGCTGTAGCAGTTACAAGGAAAACCTAAAACCTAAAAATAGCAAAGCCATCCCTATGTCCAGGCTTACAAACACTCATCATCCCTAACCTCACCTCATATTCCTCCACTCACCCCTACCTCTACTCACAACACAACCCACCTCCATACGAGACTACACTCCATCCTCTTCTACACGAGTGAACTCCCTCGACAATCCTTCCTTTTCGACCGTGCAATAGCAACCGCGTTCTCTATGAACCACCACCTGGTCGTCATGCACTGTCATGCGTGACCGGGCAGCGTCGTGACCCCGATACGTGCATACACAAAAGCTATAACAGCGGCAACATCAACTGCGCACCATGGTCGGAGGTCCTCGCAACACCGCCACAACCTTCCATGCATCAGCACGACCTGGTGAACTCCCCTATGGCAGCCACATTCCTTTTCGATGCACGGCACGAGCTATTCGTACTTTTTACTCGAAATCCCGCAATGACGTACATTCTTGAAAAGTTAGAATTTCGTCTTGGGACAACGACTTTGTACACATTTTTTAAAAAATTCATCCGTTAGATTGTCGATCTCTTTTCACCGTTGCATTCTCGGTATATAGCTCTACCTTTACCTAAATGTTTAGCCATTAACTCGATCGTTTACTATGTCAAAACTGGCCGCAAAGTTGGGCGAATGATTATGTTTATTTTTGACAGTTTTAGGGAGCCAACTTTGTAGATTTATTTCTCCGCCATCGTAGCTCCGTTTGATGTGCCACCAGTTTCTGTGTATAGATGGTACAACTAACTTCTTGTGATTAAAATTTCTTTCCATTGTGAGGTCATTTGAATGGTTGAATTTGTGCCAAAGTTGGTTGTCCAAATTCATAATTTTCAATTTATAAAATTCCAATTTTGGACCTGGGACTTTGGATTCCAATTCTGACGAAACTAGTGGAGTCGTGCCATCGTTCTGGCAAAAAATTATATATAAATTGCTGAGTTTGGAGCAACGTGGCCTCGGCACGCATTTCGGTGCAAATCGGGTCCTTTTGTCCGGGTCAATGGGTCATTTTGAGAATGGCTCATTGGAATCCAATTCTGGATATACTGTTGGGTTCGTATCATCATTTTGGACTCGTTGACATATATGTTGCTAGATTTAGAGGACTTTGACTCTGGTACGTATTTTATGTAAACCAAATTCCAATGTCCGGGTCATTTTGAGATCGTTTCATCGGAATCCAATTCCGGATATACCGTTGGGTTCCTATCATCATTATGGACTTGTGGACATATACTTTTCTAGGTTTAGGAGATTTTTATCTTGGCATATTTTTGGGCAAAGCGAATCTAACGGCGGACATCGTTTTGACCCGAAATTATCATTTTGCCCATGTATCCAAATTAGACTTATATGTAGGCTATCCTTGCTAATTTGATCATCCTAGAAATTTTGGTGATGTTTGTTTCATCATCCGACAGCATCTTTAGATTTTCCTTTATGTATCACCCTTAATTATAATTAATTCTTGTTATGTTCGTATTTCAGAATTCAGGCTTCAAAATTGAGATCAGTCGATTCCAATGATCTCACATTGCTTAAATTGAGAAGATGACCATGTGTATCACGAAGATAAGATTGTTAAACTTATGATTAATTATCTTGTCTCGATTTGCGTATTGTAGGTTTCGTTGTACGAATAACGAGGTGCAAACTTGGTATTTTAATAACCTATAACTTGCCACTCATATTATTGACAATAATGATTATAGAGACTAGTGTGACCTAGTTTTAGACCATATAGTTACAAGTGTCTTAGTTAACCTAAGATAATACGCAACTAGAACAACCCAAGCTCTCTAGGTAGGAGTTATGAGTTATACATGTACTTTAGTGTGTGATATATATTTATTTGTGATTTGGGTTGATAGATATTTGCATGGAGTATGTTTCTCATGGATAGTGGGATAGACTTTGGTACTACAGTCTCAGCACAGCTCGAACAACTCCAGACAAGTATACCTTGCTAACATGATTTACAATATCTACATGCTTATAGTTTCTTATCAGTCGATTCACACTAGATATACTATACACGATTTTTTTTGTTCATTATTAGTACATTGTCATGATTTTTTCTGCTGACATATAGACCTGACACACGGTTCCATACTGCATGGCATATAGGTGATTCTTATGATCTTTAGATATTACTGATGTTGGATCTCTTGTGTACGTATTTTGACTGGACTTCTGGACTTATCTTTTATTAGAGTCGGACTGGATGTGTCATGGATACGACACGGACAATAGCATTTGGTGGGGAGGACAGTTACTAGGTGTGACTGCTACTATGTATATCACTATATACTTATTATTATACGTCCTTATTCGAGAGATTTTGTAACCGGAGTTACGTGCCTCTCATAATTATCGTGTGTCTCTATACCGAAGCTACGACTATATTTATCGGAAGTCTCTATACTGGAGCTACGATTATATTTATCAGGAGTCTCTACACACGAAGCTACAACCCTGCACCCTAGGGAGACCCTATGCCGGAGCTACGAATTTTATTTGGAAAGCTCTCACATCAAAAGTTGTCCTCATTTGCATATCACATAGACTAGATGGTTGGCCTTGTAGTAGTGTAACTTGATCACCTATGTATTACCTTGGATCACATGCTTCTACCTACACATGTTATTTATTGTAATTCATATCGGCATGTATATTATGTATCTTGCTACGTCCCGCTGATGACCTGGTTTCCTTCCAGGTTGGTTGAGTAGGTTTATTGAGCTCCTTGCTAGATTGTTCTAGTGTTCATTTCATTTCAGGTATATACTCTTCTGAAGTTTCATCTTCTGCTATTACATATCTGCTTATTTGCATAGTATTTATAGACTCGTATTGTTCTTTTCGAGTATACTCGGGCAAGTATAATTATTGGGCTGCAGATTAGTATTCATATTTTTCTTTCTTATGTTTCTGTTATCTAGATTGAGATATAGAGTTGATATAGTGATAGTAATACCATTTTGAACAGCTTATACGTATTCTAGTCGGACTAGAGTCTGGTTGAATACGTAGCTGGCCTATGCCACATGGTTCGGTCCCACATATTTTGGGACTGGAGCGTGACATAGTTTTTGTGGTAGGTCATGCAGGTCAAGATAAATCATCTCGGTTACGTCACTGTACCAAACGAGCCTCCACTAGGATAGTATATTAGGATCTCAATCCACTGCCATTGGAAATTCCCTTGACTTCTTCTATCGCCCTTGACTTCCGTATTTGCGCTGAATCATAGCTTCCTTGAATTTCCATTTTTGAACTCTCGACCATCCATATCTCGGAAGGGTGCACTTTTGTGATTGATCAACTATTATGTTTATATCTTATTATAGATTAGGGCCGATATAATATTTTGTAAGTGATTATTTAAGGTACATAGGGGTTGGATAGACATCTCTACTAGATGGATGGATCGATAGGATATGAACTTCACCTCTATCAAGATTTAGTTTCTATAAGAAAGTTCTTTAATTGAAGAAGATACCCCTTGACTAGAACATATGGAATTAAAATGAGATATTTACATATTTATAGATCGGTTGGAAGAATTTTCAATAATGATTGATATGACTACAAATACAAATAGAAGACTGCAAAGATTGACTAGGAATTAGAAAATCTGAATAGAGCTATCTCTACAATAGAATTACCAAAGATATGACTTAAGGAAAGGGTGATTCAACGAGTGGTGAACTGCTGATCTGACTACAGCCTATAAATTATCTAGAAGGTTTTACTTGGGGGATATAGGAACATATATTTAGCAGGACTAGGTGGTTAACTAAGGTAGGTAGAGTTTTATAGACACTCCATCAATATAGGATATGGAATAGAGTATAGTTTAAGGCTTAGCCCTAATAGGAGATATTAGGGTTATTAGACTAAACCATGATACCATTATCTGAGCTAGACAGATCTTGAAAAATATAAAAGATTCCCTGATCATAAAGGATTAGATGAGTGAGAGTTCAACCTGAAGGAAGACACGCTGGATTTTTAGAGTGCCAACAAGAAGGACACTAGCAAATATAGCCCAAGGACCCCGTCAGGATGCAAAATTGGTGAAGCGTGATGATATTTACTAGACATAAACCCTTGGAGTTATATTGAACTAAAATTTGAGGAATTTTCACGTAGAGGATATAGAAAATCAGGAATATTATGGAATGGGAAAAGAAATTTTCTTGGGTAATGAGGAACTGTCCTAGGAAGATTAGGTATCAGAGAGAAATATGATCTAGGAGTAGGTAAGTCTGAGATGGACTAGTCAACCATCTCCATATTGGTTGAGTCAAACCTCGAATGACCTGTTAGAAAGATTGACCAATACGGTTAGATTATGACATAGTATCAAAAATAAGTATTCTTGGTTGGGCATGCTTGTAAAGAATGAGTAGGTTGCTTATGGTTCTAAGGGAGTAGAACATTGGTTATGTGGCTAAGATATTTGACCTAAGGCTTGTAAGGGTATGGTATATCAGTTGAGGGATTGAGTAGAGGATTGATATACCTTTGTATCTTCGATGGATAGTTATAGCCAAGGATCTGGAAATATAGTTAGAAATGTCGTAGCTCAAGAGGCAGATTAGTAAACCCTTTGTTAAGTTGAATAGTTAGGAATCTTTGAGAAATTGTAACTGGAATAATTATATTTGGTGTACGTAGCAGACGTATAACGAGATGAAGGAATTATAAAGCAGTACTAGGTTTAGGTCAAAATATTTGAAGGTAAAAAAATTGGAATTGCAGGAAGGTGCATAAATAATTAAAAAGAATTAAGAATTACGACAATGGTTATCCATGGTGACTTAACAAGGATTACGGAGAGGTTATATCTTAAGCCAGTTGCGTAGTCATAAAATTCAACCTAAAGGTTGATATTCGAATAAAGGAAGAGGCGGTTATTATTTGACATCACTTCGTAAGCTTGAGAGAAGGCTTCAGTGAAGGTTGCGAACGAGAATACAAGAAGGAAATCCTAAGCAAGAATCTCGAGTCGTACTTTGTTTTTTGTCTGGGTTTGACGATGGAGGGTTACTTATTTACTCCGTTAACGATCTGACTGTGAGAGAGGGCTATCGGGCTTAACTTCACTGGCTAAGGAAAACAGCGAGAACACTCTCTGGTATGCTCAGGAACTTTTGAGGAATGGGTGAACAGGGGCGAGAGCATTTAAATGGAGGAGACCTCCTTCTATTTATAATAGGGGAATGGTGACACACGCACCTATGAGAGGCAGGCACGTGAGTCCTCAGCTGCCATGTAGCACTGCTAAATAGGAGTCGGTTATAGCCAGGTACGCACTTCACAGGTGAGAGCCATGGCTGATTACCACGTAACAGATTTGGGATTTTGTTTGTTGGAGAAGATCTTGAGCTGCGAAGAACTCGTTCAGTAGTGTGACTAGGTCTTCAGCACATGGCATGCGCCTAAGTCTCTACATGCCTAGGAATTACTGTCCTAGGTAGCGTGTTCGTTATTGGGAAGAGTTGTGGGCGCAGGTCAAAGCACACGCGCTTGGGGGAAGGACTCAGGGCGACACACGCCTGAGCTTGATCGAGTCACACGAGCCTGGAGAAAGGACTCAAGGAGACACACACCCGAGCTTGTTCAGATAACATGCATCTGGATGAGACTTGGGGCAACAAGCGCCTGATTCGCCTATCTGTATGCTTTCGAGGAGAATAAACCTTGACTTTCGTATTCATTCTAGGCACGAGACTCGAAGCATGTTGGTCTCTTCTAGAAGAGTTCAGCTCATTAAATGTAGCATTGGAGACAGTGACACAAAGACGTAGGAGAGGATGATGCATGCCTACATAAGTGAGGCATAGGCAAGAGAATGGGCGTGCCTTTTTCGAGGCGTAAGTAGCCATTTGATTTTGATCTTTGAGTATACAGCTATCTTTTTGCACAGCGATCAAGGTAAGAACATTGTACCTAGATGAGGCATGACCGCCACGCTACTTTGATAGGACGTGAGACTTTGGTGAAGTGTGGGCGACTCAGTACAAGTGAGGCACAAGCAGAGAGAGAGGGTGCGATCTTGGCGGGGCGTGAGTAGCTTGACGCCGAGGCGCGGCCTCTGAGGCCCGTGACCCATGCTTCTACAGTAAGTAGACAGAAACTAGATATTTTTAGGAAATAGTAGCTTTTTAATTTCCTTAAGTGGGCAAAGTAAATCTACAAACGAGTTTGCTCACACACTTTGTAAGAACGTAGGTAGACAGAAACTATAGATTTTTAGCTAATAGTCTCTAATTTCCATGAGTGGATAGAGTGATTCTGCATACGAGTTTGCTCACACACTCTGTAAGAACGTAAGTAGACAAAAACTAGAAATTTGCAGCTAATAGTAGTCTCTAATTTCCTTAAAGGACTTTGTAGATCCCAAGAAACGAGGTTTGCTCTCCCAAAAGTACCTTATGCCACAGAACAAGTAGAAGAAGAAAGAAGGAAGAGAGAAACAACTTTGCTGGGGTGATGAATTATTGCTCAAAGCCAACTCTCTTCTTTGGTTCCCTTTTCAAAGGAGGTCAGGGGTTCTATATATAGAGTGGAATGAGACTTCTCTTCTTCTTCTATCCGATGTGGGACTAAAAGCAACCTGCTTTTTTTCTATACTTCTACACCTTTTTCTGTTATCCAATGCGGCACTAAAAGCAACATGCTTTTTAATGCTTCTACAAGACCCCTTAAAGTTTTTAAAACTTGGACAAGTTTTGAAATACTTTGAACAAGAAGCATGGACAGTAGAGCTGTTTAGGCACATCACTTTTTGTTGTCTTTGGTGTGACAACCCTATCAGAGGTAATATGGATGTGATAGGTTTGGGTACTTCCGTTGGATATTTTATGTGGACTTATCATCCTTGGTGTACTCAGAACCAAGTACGGATGGTAAGTTGAGATGACGGACACCATCAAAGGTATTATGGATGTGCTGGTGAAAAGTCAATTGGTAGGATGTTTACTCAGAGGTGATGTGAACATGGTAAACATAGAATCCCATTTAAAGGTATCTTGTTTAGAGGTTATGTGAACTTTGTAATATAGGACTTTGTAGGGATGCAGGAAACAATTCAGAGGTGATATGGACGTGATTGTTTACTGCTGGAGATATAGCGACATAAAGGTTGCTTAGGTGAGAAATTGTACTCAGGTAGTATGGACATGGTAGACATTCAGATAGGATATGGATGTAGGTTACGCTTAGGGATACTTTCACTCCCATCTTTGTTCAGACATAGTACTTTTTGAGGAACTTGTCGTTGATAGGCATTATGAGCAAGTCTCCGTTGGGTTTTGCCAACCGGCATGCACCAATGGAATAGACCGTTTCCACAGCAAACGACCCTTCCTATTTAGGTTAAAACCTCCCGACTGTCTTGTGGGCCATGATCATTGGTCTTCTGACTTATAAAACAAGATCGCCAACCCAGAATGACCTTTCTTTGACCTTCTTGTTGAAAGCTTCTGATATTCATGCTTGGTATAGCTTAATATGTTGTTGATCTAGGAGACGTTTATCGTCGAGCGATTCCAACTCTTGTAGTTGCAATCGGTGGTTATCTTCAGTAGTCATATGACTATAAGAGCCATTCTTAAGGAGGGGAATTGGAGTTCGAGAGGGAGTACGTCTTCACTTTCGTATACTAGAGAGAATGACGTACTACGAGTAGGTGTACGGACTGTCGTTTAGTAAGCCCAGAGAAATTCACTAAGCTTTTTATTCCAACCGCGCTTATTGGAAGACACGACGTTCTTAAGGAGTTTGATAATTGTCTTATTGAAAGCCTCGGCCAATCCATTGGCTACTGGAATATCGACGATTGTCAGCCCCTATTTTTCGAAATTGATTTAATTAGTTGCTAATGACATATTTAGCTTTAAAATAGTTTATTATGATTTTTAGGAATTTTTCTAGAATTTTTAAATGACTTTTTAATAGTTTTTAAATCAAAATATAACAATTTACAATTAATTAAAATGTTTTAATATAGTTTTGTAATTTATTAAAATATTTTAATAGCAGTTTGTATATACTTAAATTGTTTTAGTGGTAGTTTGTAATTAATTAATTGTTTTAAGTGCGGGATGCAAATTATTATTTGCATCCAGACATAGTTAGGGACCTATTTGTAAAATCCTAATTCCTAGGGACCTAACTGCTAAAACCCCTTTTCACCCCACTCCCCGACGACCCGGCCAGCTGCCCCGTATTTCCCGGCCGACTTCGAACCCCTAGTCGACCTAAAACCCTTATAAGAACCCCCCTCGTCCTAAACCCTAACCCTAGCTCACTGTCGACAACCCCCCAGACCCTTTCTTCCCCGACGAGCCTAAAACCTAACCCTAACTCCGACGAGCCCCAGCGCCACCTCCCCAGCGACCAACAGCCCCATCCACCACCACCACCATTCGACGCGCTACGGCGAGCTGAGTCGATCGCCACCCGAGCGCCACCGCGACGACGCCCCTAGCCGCCGTCAGCACGCTCGAAACCCCCCCCGGATGCCGGACACGTGAGTAACACTTCTAAAACTATGTCGTGCGTATCTCGTGCTCACGTATGTGATTCGCCATGTCCTGACGAGCATGATGGTAAGACTGGACACGAAAGACTAGACCCGTACGTGTCGTGCTTAACACGACACGCGACTCATGTGTCCTTAACTGTCAGGACACAGAGTTTGTTTTATCGGGTTTAAAACATATTAACTTAAACCTAAATAAATCTAATCCGAACCCTACCCCTAACACAAAGCTCGGGCTGACCCCCTGGCTAGCCTGACCGCACCTAAGAACCCGACCCCCCTGGGCCGAGTTCGAACCCCCCTGTTGTTTGTTTTGTTTTCTTTTTTGTTTTGTTTTGTTTTATTAAGTTTATTATTATATATGTGTGTGTATATATATGTATATATATATATATATGTATATGTGTATATGTATTTCTTTATGTATATATACTATTATATATATTATATTTACTGTTTTATATATATATTGTGTATATATGTATATGTATATTATATATTTATTATTTCTTTATATATATATATATATATATATATATATATATATATATTATATATATTATATATATATATATATATATATATATATATATATAACTATTTAGCCTCTATAATTTACGTAATGTTGTACATATGTTATACTTTGATATAGGTAAATACACTTGTCATATTTGACTACTATGTATAATTTTACCTTGTTAAAATATTAATATTTATTATGTACTTTCATCTCTTTGTATTTTTATGTATTTTTTTTACTGCAACCATTTGGTGTCCAAGCCTAGCATGGGTTTTTGGGCAAATGTGTTTTCACACATTCAAGACCTGTACAAGTCATATTGGACTTGATTCATGGCCTTGGGTCCTGTATTTGAACTCTGGTTCAAATTATGTACATGGACAAAATACGCAGATAATTAATTATTTAATTTTAGATTGTGTACCATGCTGTTTTTGAATTTCTAAAAATACTTTAATTGCTGTTAAAATTTTGGAAAAATAGTATTTAGATACTATGTTAATTTAGCTAATTTAGCGTAATTTTTACAGTATTTAATTTACAGTTTTTCCATTATTTTGGCATATGAAACCAGAACTCATTTTCTATGTACTTATGAAAACTGATTTTTATAAAAACATGTACTAGTTAATAATTCTAGAATAATTATAATAATTTATATAATTAACAAGGATCATTTTGGTACTTTATTTATGTAAAATTGAGCTTTTTGTCTACCTCAAAAATTGTTGGAACACAATGTACAGTTGATTTAATTATTGAATAATTATGACTTGCAACTTTTTGTGTTATTTGAGTTATAGCCGTATTTAACCTCACCCCGCACTAGTGTAAAGGCCCTAGAAAATTAGTTATAGTATTGTGTCACCCCACATTGGTCTCCTATGCTAAAGTCACCATTTGGCTAGGTGTCCAATCAGAAAGTCGTGTTGCACCACTAAGTGTCTTAGTGTTTAACTTAGTATAAAAACTAAGTTATGTATTTATTTCTATAGTGACGAGTTACCAGGCATCTATAGCATTCTTAGCATTCATCACTGCTTTGCTTTGCTAGAGGCAAGTACTTCTATAAACTTTACATACTGTTACATCAATGAACTGCGAATCCAACCATGTTAAATGCTGATCCTTGGGGTAGCAAGTTAATCTTCACATGTTGTACTTTCAGTTACTACCATGCTTAGAACAGTCTTTATACATCTCTCACATGATTAGAATCTGGGTTATGGGAAAACTGTTAGTAGCGTACGTGATCATGCCCCTTATTCGTACGTATGTACCGAGCAAGGTTGACATTTTATATATACCTTGTCGTAGGCGCACCCAGCTGTATTTGTACGTATGTACACCTATCGCTTGTTTTACTTGTACGGAAGTACATTTTATATACTTGTGCCACAGTACATTTTACACCTATTGACGATCACGTACCTGCTACAGTTTTAAACATTACATATCATTTGTCTCTATGACATATGTGTCCTTGCCATGATAGATTATGAGATGCCATGTTTCCAGTTTATTCCTCTTATGTTTATTTCCATGTTTCATATGCTAGTTTGTTAGAATCAGTACTTGCTTCCGTCATGACAGGATAACGTTGTAGGTATCCTTACTGAGAGGAGTTGCTCTGTGACCCATATTATGGAGATACTATCGAGGACCAGGCTTTGTCTTACGAGGATGTACCTGCGGGAAAACTCGTCTAGTTTGTGTAGTTGCTCGGGATATTTAGCGTAGTCATGTATTAGACTACGTATTTTGTAACTGGACCTGTATCCAGTTTTATATTTCGGACTTGTACTTGGACTCACTATTTCTATGAGACGACTTTTGTGTTTGGAGCATTTATGACTCTTATTTACTTATAGAACTGTTAGCACATTTAGTCTTATCTTGTTACTACTGGAACAGCTTACTGCACTTTATCTCAAGCGTAGGCTGGACATGACCCGGCCCGGCCCAACAATTTGGGTAGCGGGTCATGACATGTTTTTAGTGGTGGCCCATGCAGGTCCTGACTAAATTGTTTGGTTACGTCATTGTACCAAGCTTGCCTGCAATTAAAACTTAAGGTAATTAGACAACATTAGGAATGACGCTTAGAACATCTAGAGGAATACTAGGATTGCAACATAGGAAATACATCACATGCTTGCTATAATTAGATTTTCTTGTTTATGATTGTTTACTTTAAAGAGTCCTTATAAGTCCTTTTTATTTTAATTAGATGGTGCTCACCCGCTCATCCCAGTATGTCACACCTGAAAATGGCACACTCCCCATCCAGTCAGCTGACCAGTTGACCGATGCACCTCCGCCTCCACCAACCATATTCCTCCACTCCATAAATCCACAAACCCAGATGCCTCTACCACCTTCTACATCATAGTCCCAGCAGGACCCGATACTCCCACCACCACCTATCACTATACCAATCCAGGCTTCCGTCACACTCGACGGAAAACAACTGCTCACTCTGATCCAGGGGTTCCTAACGACCCATCAGGAGCAGACCACCCTACTCCGCCAGAGCATGGAGCGTTCTGAGGAACATACCATGGTCCCACCCCCTGTAGAGCCACGGCAGAGAGCGGGGACGATCAAGAACTTCATGGGTCTGAACCCCAAGGAGTTCTCAGGGACTGAGGGCATAGTAGTAGCAGATGACTAGCTAGACTCGGTAGAGAGGAAGCTCCTTGGTGTTAGGATGCCGGATGACCTCCAGGTCGAGGCAGCGGGATTTTTGCTGATAGACTCGGCAGGAGTTTGGTTCTGTAATGAGCCACTATTCGCGAGAGGGAGGGCCACTTGGGATCAGTTCAAGACCCAGTTCAAGAAGAAATTCTTTTCGACCACCGCTAGAGTAGCCATGGGCTTACGATTCCAGAACGTCCAGCAGGGGAACCGTTCTGTCGACGAGTATGCGGCAGAGTTTAGTCGCCTGAGCCGTTTTGCTCCTAGTCTAGTTGCTGACCCTGAGGAGATGATGCGTAGGTTTTGCCATGGTCTAGTTCCAGACATTGGCATTCTTATAGTGGCAAACGGTACGAATGACTACTACCAGAGCCTAGAGTTGGCCTGGAGCATTGAGGAGCATCTTCTGTCTTACAAGAGGCCGGCTTCTGTACACCCCGAGGGACCGTCCAAGTGTCAGGCTTTCCAGTCGAAAGCACCGATGCCACACCAGCAGACTTACCGTCCCCTTATACCACATCATCCGACCCCGCCAGTTAGAGCCCCGGGACCCTGGCAGCAGCAGAAGGGAGCTATGTGTTCTTTTTGTGGAAGACCAGGGCATGATTACTCCATCTGCAGAAAGAGGTTGAAGCAGTGCTTAGTTTGTGGTCTGCCACCCATCAGATTCAGGAATGCCTAGTAGCCAAGGGACCTAGAGGCCGCTTTCGACTCAGCAGCAGAGGTTTGGGCAACATCTGCAGCAACAGAAGGGACCTCAGGAGAAGACTTATAGTCTAGCTCTTGAGCCGGAGCCAGAGCAGGTTTCGGAGCCAGATTACTTGGCTGACGTCATCACAGGTCATATTTATTTGCATACTTTTTTAGCCCTAAGCTTGTTTGATTCTGGTGCATCTTATAGCTTCCTGTCATTAGAGTTTATGCATAACACCATTTATTAGCTACACCTACCAAGGAGATTAGTAGAGTAATGACAGGAGGAGGACCAGTGCCTATTAGAGCTATCTATAGATGCTCTATTACTACAGCTGGGAGAGAGTTCAGGGAACGTTTCTTTGTGATGCCACTCCCCGGTTATGATATCATATTGGGGATGGACTGGCTTAGCTATGCCCATGCAGCTATAGACTGTCATGAGGGTAGTATTCTGTTCAGTCCCCCAGGCACAGCACCATTCAGTGTCAGGAGGACAGGGCCGAAGATCAGCCTAGAGCCGAACTGTTGTGCGACAGTTGGGGACGTAGCACCGCCACACCCTATCATTAGGGAGTTTATGGATGTATTCCCAGAGGATCTTCCAGAACTTTCGCCTAACAGAGATGTGGAGTTCACCATAGATTTAGTATCGGGTTCATCACCAGTATCTCGGGCTTGCTATAGAGTGAACCCCAAGGAGGCCGTAGAGATGAAAGAGCAGATTGATGACCTGTTGAAAAAAGGTTTCATTCGATCTAGTGCCTCTCCATGGGGAGCGCCAGTACCTTTGTGCCTAAGAAGGATGGTACAGTTCGGTTGTGTATTGACTACCGGGCGTTGAATGCCATTACTATTAAGAACAAATACCCTCTGTCCAGGATAGATGATTTGTTCGACCAGTTGAGTGGGCGAAAGTGTTTTCAGGGTAGACTTGAGATCCGGGTACCACCAGGTGAAGGTCAGGGCAGCAGACATCCAGAAGACTGCGTTTAACAGGAAGTACGAGTTTCTAGTGTTGCCATTTGGTCTCACAAATACGCCAGCTGTCTTTATGAATTTGATGAATAAGACATTTCACCAGTATTTGGATAAGTTCGTCGTAGTGTTCATCGACGACATCCTGATATACTCGAAGACCGGAGGAGCATGCAGAGCACTTGCGGACAGTTTTGGAAATTCTGAGGCAGGAGAGGTTGTTTGCCAAATTGTCGAAGTGCGAGTTCTTTTTAGACCGAGTAGAGTTTCTCGGCCATGTAGTTGCTGGAGAGGAAATCTCTGTGGATCCCAGGAAGATTGCTGCAGTTGAGACATGGAAGGCTCCGACGTCAGTTTCAGAGATCAGGAGCTTTCTGGGTTTAGCCGGCTATTATAGGAAGTTCGTCCAGGACTTTGCTAGGATAGCTGAACCCATGACGAAGCTGACACGGAAGGATGCAGTGTACATCTGGTCAGAGGACTACCAGGCAGCGTTTGAGGAGCTGAAGAGGAGGCCGACGACCGCTCCAGTTCTGACATTACCTTCAGGTTCTGGAGGTTTCACCATATACAGCGATGCTTCGGGAAAGGAGCTAGGATGTGTCCTACAGCAGCATGGGAAAGTGATTGCTTATACATCTAGGCAATTACGGACTCATGAACGGAACTATCCTACCTATGACCTAGAGTTAGCTGCGGTGATCTTTGCACTCAATTATGGAAACATTACTTATACGGAGAGCGTATGGAAATCTTTACTGACCACAAGAGCTTGAAGTATGTGTTCATACAGAAAGAGCTGAACATGAGGCAAAGACGATGGTTGGAGTTGATGAAGGACTTCGACATCGATTTACAGTATCACCCCGGGAAGGCAAATGTGGTGGCGGATGCGCTGAGCAGGCATCCGATGGCATGGTATCTGATAATAGATCGGTATTTACGGGAAGATTTGGAGAAGCTCGGTATCGAGATAGTTCGGCCAGGATCAGTGATACAGATGATGGCGCTTGACATACAGTCAGGTTTGATGGAGCAGATCAGGGAGGCACAGTCTACAGATGAGAGCCTTCGCAGACTACGAGCCCAGGCTTTTGCTGGATTGCTGGATGACTTCACTGTAGAGGATGGATCCTTGAGGCATGGCAGCCGATTATGCGTGCCGAAGGGAGAGCTGGTAGAGACAGTCTTGTAGGAGGCGCACCGATCGAGATATTCTATTCACCCTGGTGCTAACAAGATGTACCGTGACTTGCGGGAACATCTTTGGTGGCACGGGATGAAGAGGGATGTATCACGTTTCATTTCGAGATGCCTAGTTTGCCAGCAGGTCAAGGCGGAGCTCCAGAGGCCAGCTGGTCTTTTGCAGTCGTTACCCATTCCCGAGTAGAAAAGGGGAACACATTACGATGGACTTCGTCTCATGGCTTCCTCGTTCCCAAGGAGGGAAGGATGCCATTTGGGTCATCGTGGACAGGCTGACGAAGTGTGCGCACTTCATACCCTTCAAGGTGGGGCTTTCCACCGAGAAGTTGGCGGAGCTATACATGCAGTAGATTATTTGCTTGCACGGAGTACCAGTGAGTATTGTGTTAGACAGAGACAGCAGATTCATGTCCCACTACTGGAGGAGCTTGCAGGAGGAGTTGGGCAGTCGGCTCAAATTCAGTACGGCATACCACCCGCAGAAAGATGGACAGTCCGAAAGGACGATACAGACACTGGAGGATATGCTGAGGACCTGCGTACTGGACTTTGGCGGATCATGAGAGAGCCATCTTCATTTGGTAGAGTTTTCATAAACAACAGCTACCAAGCCAGCATCGGTATGTCTCCTTTCGAGGCACATTATGGACGACGATGCCGTACACCGCTCTTTTGGGACGATGTTGGGGACAGAGTTATGTGTAACACCCAGTTTTCCAGAAGAGGATAATTTTGAAATTTTGTAATTTTAGTCTTTTAATAATGATATTTAAATCATGATATAATTTTTAGTGATTTTTAATTATTTAAAACTATTTTAAATCATGACTTATGATTTTGGTATTTTGATAGTGTAACCTTGGAGACTGGTTGACCTAGAGCCTAGCCTTGTGATTAGGGTATTCTGTTTATCATTTCTAGTTGAGGGTACTTTTGTCATTTTTGGGTTATTTGATTTTATTTTAATTTATTTGAATTTATGGGAATTTTTAGAATTTATTTTTGAATTGTTTGAATGATGGTTGACTAGGTTGACTTTGACTAGCAATAACCTTGGTAGACTAACCTAGGAGCTAACCCTAGTTGAGCTTGGATTTGGTTAGGTCATGCATCCCTAGTTAGACTAGAGTTGACCTATGGTTTGGTTATTTGACTCAAGTTAGGATTTAAGTCATAAGCCATGACTTGTGGTTGCACCTTAATCAATAACTTAGCCTTAAAAGCCCATAGGCCCACACCACTAGCCAAACCCTAACCCTAACAAGTCTTGGCCAGCCACATAACCCTCATTGGGAATCCCTCCCTATAAGTATCCTCTTAGAAATTAGGGCTAGCCTCTTAGGAAGAACAAAGCTTTAGAAAGAGGTATTTTCTCAACTTCTAAAATCCCTAGAAATTCCATTTTGGCTCCATTTTCCCTCAAACAAATTGCAATGGGTTTTAAATGAGGTGTTCTTGCTGTTATTATTTATTTTTTAGATTCTTACCAACTTGAGAAGTTTGCTAGCAAGAGGAACCCTCCCCATTTGAGGCTTTTCTTGCATTTGGTCACCTATAGGTAAATCAATGTAAACTCTATTAAAATTCTAGTTTCTTTGCATATAGACCAAGCCCTAGGTGTCCTGGTTCTGCAGGTATGCCTAGACCTAGGTTTTGTGTCCATTTCATGTCCTAAATGGACACGTATCAGCTATAGACCTAGGTGTTTGATGAAATATCCCAAAGGATATTTCGACCTGATTTTAGGAAACTATTTAAATAGAATTAGGGTTGACCTCGCTTATGGTTTTCTATTGTACTGAGCATGTATTAGTGTCGGGTCGAGTCGACACAGACACGTGGAAGCGGTGTGCGCGCGGCGCGCGAGGCAGTGCACGTGTCCTGCCACTCGGGGGCTTTTGCTCTTCGGACACAGCACAAGGACACGCGAAACTCGACACACACTAGGGGGCAATGACTGACACCATGTGTGTCAAGTATCACGTGTCCCATGTCGTGTCGAGTAAGCACGAGGCTCTGCACTGGTCGGGACTGACAGGTTCAGTCGGTTTTTAGTGTCACTGATACGCGATTGTAAGTCAGACACGTAGACACTTGGACTAGTTTAGACACCTAGACACGAGGACCTACCCTAGGCGAACCTACGTTAGTGACCTCGAGACACGTTGTGTCCTGTGTCGTGTGCACGGACATTGTGAACACGTGCACGATAATTGTTCTGTTTAGCACTGTTTTCGTATTTTTATTTCGATTGGACTCGTTTGTGTCCACTTGGGTGGACACAAAACATTGTGTGACACGTACACAACTAGTATATTCATTACCAACCATTAGTGTGGCATTTTAGCTTGATTTTGCTGATCAAATCACAAATACCCAAATTTCCTGATATTCTATTTAACTGTCCTATTTTTCCTATTTTTCCAGTTTTTCTCTATGAACTTTGACATCATATTTGAACTATTTTTCACTGTTAATTGCATGATTTATGCCCTAATGTGTACACCTAATTGTGTTCTAATTGTATGTCAAATTTGGATTGATTTGGGACTGTTTCCTGGTTTAAATCTGGGAATGAAGTATAGGCTGAAAAACTGGGTTTGAGTTAACTGTTAAACTGAAATATGTGGTTTAGTTAATAGACTGTTGAACTGAGATTTTATTGTCTTAATGGACTGTGTTAGATGAGTTTCAACCTGGGTATATGTGTGGACTGAACTGAAATATGGGTGGTTCTATAACTCACTGTTTTCCAGGTTGAACAGTGCACTGATTTTCAAATGTAATGTCACTGTTTTTAGGTTCCAGATTAACATTATTTACTCACTGAATTTTTACTCACACACACCCTCTCTTGATACACCCATGTATCACTCACCTCTCACACCCACATGTCTATGCATCACTAACACACTTGAGTTCACTCTCTCACATACTCTCAGGTCACACTATTCACACACCTATGTATTCTCTCATGACACTCATCACACATGTTTCCTCCCTCATTCTCATGATACACACACACATACACTTGGACACATTCATGTGCCCCCTTTTCCATACATCATGTATATATATATATATATTGAGGTATATGTATAGGTATCTTATATATAATGTGTGTGCCTAAAAATATATATTAGATATTCATGTAGGTGTAGTATACATATAGTCAGCCTATATGGTATATGTGCTCCTACTAGATTGTATAATGTGTTAAGTGTGTTTCATATTTAGGCTTATAAAATTGACATGTGATATGATTTATGGTTGTCTTAGGCATGGTATTGCCTTAGCCTATGTCCTAGTCTCTTAGCCTATGGCCTAGTCTCTTAGCCTATGGCCTATGTGAGTGTCTGTGTGTCAGTATAGAGCCTAGATTAGACTTGTGTAGCCTTGTTAGACTTAGAATAGTCTTGTTAGCCTAGTACAGACTAGTTTGACTTAGGTTTGACTTGGTTGACCTAGTTTAACTTCCAGGGTTGACCAGAGTTGACCAAGAGTTGACTTTGGTCTAGATTGACCTAGATTCATGTAGAACGCATTGTAGTGCATCTTATTACCATTCTGGACTTGTTGTGACTTGTGCTGTTCTAATAGGAGCCAGATACCACTCCTCGGACATACATTCATCTTGGACACTCAGATAGCAGACGAGTACATTATCTGATCATTTCATATCCTGCTTAGAATTATTTTCCTACATTAAATTACTTTACTTGATACTGTCACGTTGGTCACACGGATTAGTACTATATGGATCCCTTCTTGAGATGTTATCCCTTCAGGGAGCATCGGGTACTCTATGTTTGTGCGTTTCACTTACATGGCGTATCACTAGGCTTCTTTGGTTCTTTGATCACTTGTGACATATACTCTTATGATCACAGAGTTTTCTGGAATCCTTATCCATTTATTGGGTTTCCCAGAATCCCCATTTATGGGACTACTATGTACCACCCTTCGGGGGCCGTTATATAGAATCATAACATAACCTGGTTGGATCCTTGTGTATTAATTGGGGGTACGGAGGAGTAGAAGTAGACATGTGAATAATATCCAAGTAGTGTAGCATCAGAATCCTTCCATAGAGTAGCATCAGAATCATCCTATGCCATTTACATGTCTATATTATACTCTGACTTACTAGACACTGTTAGTTCTTTACTTACAGTAGATATTTCTATTACAGTTTCACTCTCTATTTACATACTGTATTTCTTCAGTATCTATATCTTACTTTACTGATGATTATATTTTCTAACTGCTATGAACTGTTAAGATGTATTGTGCTCGCTCCTGCCCTGACTGGACCTATTGAAAATATTATAGAGGACGAGGAGGAGGCCTGTGGGTACCTTCTATGGGACAGCTCTAGCTGACGACTTTATCCTACTGCCTAGACTAGCTTAGTTAGGCTTATCTTACTTATGTTGTCTTGAGACTAGATAGACTTTATTTCTGTCTTTGAGATCTGGGTTATATATTCTTTCATATTCAGTAGCTGAGATCTTGTACTCTAGATATCTGCTGATGTTATCTTAGACTATTGATCATGTATTTTCCTTGAGTTCTTTATCATATCGTGCTTCTTTCTTAGTTGTGATTGAGTTTACTTTCTGCTATGTCACCCCCACTCGGGGAGTATAAACTGTTTAGCCTTATACGGTTAGATGCATTGAGACCTAGGACAGCGTTCTACCGCCGACACTGCGGCGTAGGCTGGGCGTTGTTACGTTCTCGTACCCTCACGTGGGTGCGGGTCGTGACGCATTTTTAGTGGTGGCCCATGCAGGTCGAGTTTATGTAGTGGTATTCAAACTAGAGTATGACTACAGCCTGCAGTAGGATTAGGATATATTTGAAGGTACTCAATCACAGTTAGGATTCCTTAGGAGATTCCTGGGGCGACCCTTGAAATCATATTTAAACTTCAATTTGAATCATTTCCCTTGTTTTGTTGCTCTCACTCCTTGATTATTGAATTTGATTTTGTTGGATCGTTGTTGATTTTGATTTTCTATCGAGATGAATTTTAAGGCCTGAGTTACGATATTTTCTGATAACACATATTGACGGGAATACAGGGATGGTAAAACGTCTACTTGATTATGGAACCTGTAGTTTATCGCAGCCATATTAGCTGGCGTGGCGAAAACATGGAGACCTGGCTTTGGATGTACGTATCTTGGTTACGAGATTTGAAATTTCTCGCAGCTATACTAGTCGGCATAACGAGATTTCCAGACGACATAATTGTGGAGGTGCATACCCCAGTTATGGAATCTATCGTTTATCGCAGCCTTGCTTACTGGCATGGCGAGGACTCTGAGTAAACTGATTTTTGACAGACGCATATGATTATCAGATTGTATCTTGAGAAGTTTTAAACATATCATATCTATCGTACCATTCTGTTGTTATAAATTGTACCCATCATCAAATAACTTAGGAGTAGGAGTATGAGTAGGAGTAGCTTAGCTATTATTATAACCTTGTGTAACTTCTTGCTATAAATTCTTCCTAATACAATGAATCGATGATTTTGCTAGACATTAACTTGGACTTGATATTATAGCTTGGTTTCAAATTGGTTCCTTCTTTTAAACAGATAAGCAGAATAGATTTATCATTATTTTCTGTTTGCCATTATTTTTGTATTACTTAAATATATATGTAGTGGACACAGATGCTTGCCTGACACGTATGCATGTTACACTTGATCACCAACCTATCTAAATGCATATTAATATGTTGATGTTAATTTCTCAAATCCCAATAATTCTAATATATGACAGTATCAGTGACTAGTTCTCTGTTTCCAGATTTAATTCGTAAATTAAATTTAAATTTCATGTTATTATTGTTGTTTATATTACTGCACATGTATGTTACATGCAGGGTTTCAAGTCTTCAAGAAAATTGGTTGAGTTTTGTGTTGAATTTGTCAAACCTGAGACTGTGTACATATTAAACCTTTAACCCTGGATTCTAAGTGCTTAGTTCAATTTGCAGTTTTAAATTGTAATGTTTGAGCCGTATATATTGTTGTGTGTAGGTATATAATGTTGGGATTCATACTCTTACATGTTAGGTTGTGGTTGTGGTAACCATTGAGTTGGTTTTGATGTTCAAATTTCTCCAAAATTTTGAAAACTGAATACATGTTAATATTTTTACATTGCTTTTAAATGCGTAGTTCAATTTTGGATCTAATATGTAAAGTTGAGCTAAACTGAATGATTGAACCCTTCATTTTAAGTTTTAACCCATGAACACTTGACACTCTACACTAATGTTCACAGCTGCCGTGAAAACCTAACCCTTCATCTCTATGTTATGTTCATATAGCTATATAGATATATATATAGTTCTGTATACATGTTATAATGTGTGTAGATGCAATTAAATCTCTATCTCTATACATATTGGTATACATGTATATATAGTTGCCGTGCATGTTATGAGTAAATAGCTTGTGCTTTGTAGACTATTTAACCAATATGCCATGAATAGTGTAACTTGATAGCTATAGTTGAGACACAAATCCTCTTATACACTTTCATGTATATTACACACAAACTACATAACTTATAATGCTAGTTTTTTTCCCTCTCTAACACACTCTCTATATATATATATTGTGATTGGATTTCAATGCTATTGACTTTCGTTCCTTAAACTTTTGGTTCTGATTTTCTTAAATAGTACCCCTTTATAGATGATTAGTAGTTAACTTATTTTATTTTGATAATTACCAGTTTTCAGATAGGATAGTAGACTGCCTTACAGCCTTAATGATTGTTGTGTTTCTATCCTTTCCAGTATGGCACCCATGACCCGAGCCCGTCGCCTGAGAGCAGCTGCAGCTACTGAGAGTGTGCCTCCACCTCCTACTGTTCAGGAGGTAGTGATCCCTCTATCTGATCAGGGGGTGGTGGCACCTCCTGCCATTGAGGAGATGGTGGTAGCCTCGCCAGAGAGTCTTCCTTCATCTCGTTCAGGAGAGAGCTGCAGATTTGCCTGAGACCGAAAGCCCTTCCCTACCCTTTGTACTCCATACTGTACCACTCGGAGGTTTGTTACTTGACGCAGCCCAGGTGTTTGGATATTTCCAAGAAAGGTTGATGGAGTCACAGAGAGTTCATGAGGAGGCCATGAGGGAGCAAATCCAGAGGTTGCTACGTCTGCGGGACTCTGTGCTTCCAGGAGGAGAGCCTAGCTCCAAGAGGGCGAGGAGCAGTACCCAGTCATACCCAGAGTTTGAGGAGTACCCATATCCAGCCTATATCATCATACCCAGCCCAGTCTCCTGTCCAGCAGAGGCCAGCTGAGCCAGAGCCTATCGTGCCTACTGCAAGAAGTCTGGACATAAGTGGAACATCTGTAGAAAGAGACTAGGATTGTGCCTAACTGTGGGTCAGCTGCGCATTGGGTGCAGCACTGGCCTGATATACCTGCCCCAACCAGGGCCCTGCTTCCAGGAGGTAGTTCTAGTTCTCAGACCTAGCTGGAGGTGAGTTTAGACCTAACCTTAGTATTCTTTTTGAGAATATTGATGCATTCCCTGCTTGTATATTTTGATACCTTGTGATTGCTAGTACTGTAGCATGTTGGTGTAACTAGATGAGCCCCAGACTGATATTGCATGCCATGACCCCATAGGTTACACTTTCAACTGTATGATTTAAATAGGTTTCTGAGACTATGATTGCGGGGCTTAACCTAGAAGGGGTACGATCATCTTAATTTGAGAGACGAAATTTTTATAAGGTGGGTAGGATTGTAACACGCAGTTTTCCAGAAGAGGGTAATTTTAAAATTTTGTAATTTTAGTCTTTTAATAATGATATTTAAATCATGATATAATTTTTAGTGATTTTTAATCATTTAAAACTATTTTAAATCATGACTTATGATTTTGGTGTTTTGATAGTGTAACCTTGGAGACTGGTTGACCTAGAGCCTAGCCTGTGATTAGGGTATTCTGTTTATCATTTCTAGTTGAGGGTATTTTTGTCATTTTTGGTGTATTTGATTTATTTTAATTTATTTGAATTTATGGGAATTTTTAGAATTTATTTTTGAATTGTTTGAATGATGGTTGACTAGGTTGACTTTGACTAGCAATGACCTTGGTAGACTAACCTAGGAGCTAACCCTAGTTGAGCTTGGATTTGGTTAGGTCATGCATCCCTAGTTAGACTAGTTGACCTATGGTTTGGTTATTTGACTCAAGTTAGGATTTAAGTCATAAGCCATGACTTGTGGTTGCACCTTAATCAATAACTTAGCCTTAAAAGCCCATAGGCCCACACCACTAGCCAAACCCTACCCTAACAAGTCTTGGCCAGCCGCATAACCCTCATTGGGAATCCCTCCCTATAAGTATCCTCTTAGAAATTAGGGCTAGCCTCTTAGGAAGAACAAAGCTTTAGAAAAGGTATTTTCTCAACTTTAAAATCCCTAAAATTCCATTTTAGCTCCATTTTCCTCAAACAAATTGCAATGGGTTTTAAATGAGGTGTTCTTGCTGTTGTTATTTATTTTTCTCAGATTCTTACCAATTTGGAGAAGTTTGCTAGCAAGAGGAACCCCCCATTTGAGGCTTTTCTTGCATTTGTCACCTATAGGTAAATCAATGTAAACTCCGTTAAAATTCTAGTTTCTTTGCATATAGACCTAGCCCTAGGTGTCCTGGTTCTGTAGGTATGCCTAGACCTAGGTTTTGTGTCCATTTCGTGTCCTAAATGGACACGTATCAGCGTATAGACCTAGGTGTTTGATGAAATATCCCAAAGGACATTTCGACCTGATTTTAGGAAACTATTTGAATAGGAATTAGGGTTTTGACCTCGCTTATGGTTTTCTATTGCACTGAGCATGTATTAGTGTCGGGTCGAGTCGACAGACACGTGGACACGCGGGTGCGCGCGCGCGCGAGGCAGTGCGCGTGTCCTGCCACTCGGGGGCTTTTGCTCTTCGGGCACAACACAAGGACACGCGAAACCTCGACACACACTAGGGGGCAATGACTGACACCACGTGTGTCAAGTCTCACGTGTCCCGTGTCGTGTCGAGTGAGCACGAGCTCTGCACTGGTCGGGACTGACAGGTTCAGTCGGTTTTTAGTCACTGATACGCGATTGTAAGTCAGACACGTGGACACTTGGACTCAGTGCAGACACCTAGACACGAGGACCTATCCTAGCGAACCTAGGTTAGTGACCTCGAGACACGTTGTGTCCTGTGTCGTGTGCACGGACACTGTGAACACGTGCACGATAATGTTCTGTTTAGCACTGTTTTCGTATTTTTATTTCGATTGGACACGTTTGTGTCCACTTGGGTGGACACAAATACATTGTGTGACACGTACACAACTAGTATATTCATTACCAACCATTAGTGTGGCATTTAGCTTGATTTTGCTGATCAAATCACAAATACCCAAATTTCCTGATATCCTATTTAACTGTCCTATTTTTTCTGTTTTTCCAGTTTTTCTCTATGAACTTTGACATCATATTTGAACCATTTTTCACTGTTAATTGCATGATTTAAGCCCTATATGTACACCTAATTGTGTTCTAATTGTGTGTCAAATTTGGATTGATTTGGGACTGTTTCGGGTTTAAATCTGGGAATGAAGTATAGGCTGAAAAACTGGGTTTGAGTTAACTGTTAAACTGAAATATGTGGTTTAGTTAATAGACTGTTGAACTGAGATTTTATGTCTTAATGGACTGTGTTAGATGAGTTTCAACCTGGGTATATGTTTGGACTGAACTGAAATGTGGTGGTTCTATAACTCACTGTTTTCCAGGTTGAACAGTGCACTAATTTTCAAATGTAATGTCACTATTTTTAGGTTCCAGATTAACATTGTTTACTCACTGAATTTTTACTCACACACACACCCTCGCTTGATACACCCATGTATCACTCACCTCTCACATCACATGTCTATGCATCACTAACACACTTGAGTTCACTCTCTCACATACTCTCAGGTCACACTATTCACACACCTATGTATTCTCTATGACACTCATCACACACATGTTTCCTCCCTCATTCTCATGATACACACACATATACTTGGACACATATTCTGTGCCCCCTTTTCCATACATCATGTATATATATGTATTGAGGTATATATGTATAGGTATCTTATATATATAATGTGTGTGCCTAAAAATATATATTAGATATTCATGTAGGTGTAGTGTACATATAGTTAGCCTATATGGTATATGTGCTCCTATACTAGATTGTATAATGTGTTAATGTGTGTTTCATATTTAGGCTTATAAAATTGACATGTGATATGATTTATGGTTGGCTTAGGCATGGTATTGCCTTAGCCTATGGCCTAGTCTCTTAGCCTATGGCCTAGCTCTTAGCCTATGGCCTATGTGAGTGTCTGTGTGTCAGTGTAGAGCCTAGATTAGACTTGTGTAGCCTTGTTAGACTTAGAATTTGTTAGCCTAGTATAGACTAGTTGACTTAGGTTTGACTTGGTTGACCTAGTTTGACTTCCAGGGTTGACCAAGTTGACCAAGAGTTGACTTTGGTCTAGATTGACCTAGATTCATGTAGAACGCATTGTAGTGCATCTTATTACATTCTGGACTTGTTGTGACTTGTGCTGTTCTAATAGGAGCCAGACACCACTCCTCGGATAGTATTCATCTTGGACACTCAGATAGCAGGCGAGTACATTCTCTGATCATTTGATATCCTGCTTAGAATTATTTTCCTACATTAAATTACTTTACTTGATACTGTCACGTTGGTCACACGAATAGTACTATATGGATCCCTTCTTGAGATGTTATCCCTTCAGGGAGCATCGGGTACTCTATGTTCTGTACGTTTCACTTAAATGGCGTATCACTATGCTTCTTTGGTTCTTTGATCGCTTTTGACATATACTCTTATGATCACAGAGTTTTCCTAGAATCTTATCCTATTTATTGGATTTCCTAGAATCCCCATTTATGGGACTACTATGTACCACCCTTCGGGGGCCGTTACATAGAATCATAACATAACCTGGTTGGATCCTTGTGTATTAATTGGGGGTACGGGAGAGTAGAAGTAGACATGTGAATAATATCCAAGTAGTGTAGCATCAGAATCCTTCCATAGTGTAGCATCAGAATCGTCCTATGCCATTACATGTCTATATTATACTCTGACTCACTAGACACTATTAGTTCTTTACTTATAGTAGATATTTCTATTAATTCTCTTCTTGTTTACATACTGTATTTCTTCAGTATCTATATACTTTACTGTATGATTATATTTTCTAACCTGCTATGAACTGTTGAGATGTATTGTGCTCACTCCTGTCCTGACTGGACCTGTTGAAAATATTAGAGGACGAGGAGGAGGCCTGTGTGGATACCTTCTAGGACAGCTCTAGCTGACGACTTTACCCTACTGCCTAGACTAGCTTAGTTAGGCCTTATCTTACTTATGTTGTCTTGAGACTAGTAGATAACTTTATTTCTGTCTTTGAGATCTGGGTTGTATATTCTTTCATATTCAGTAGCTGAGACCTTGTACTCTGGATATCTGCTGAGATGTTATCTTAGACTATTGATCATCTGTATTTTCCTTGAGTTCTTTATCATATCGTGCTTCTTCTTCCTTAGTTGTGATTGAGTTTACTTTCTGCTATGTCACCCCCACTCGGAGTATAAACTGTTTAGCTTATACTGTTAGATACATTGAGACCTAGGACAGCGTTCTACCGCCGACACTGCGGCGTAGGCTGGGCGTTGTTACGTTTCGTACCCTCACAGTGGGTGGGTCGTGACACGTTTTTAGTGGTGGCCCATGCAGGTCGAGTTTATGTAGTGGTATTCGAACTAGAGTATCACTACAGCCTGCAGTAGGATTAGGATATATTTTGAAGGTACTCAATCACAGTTAGGAATTCTTGAGAGATTCCTGGAACAACCCTTGAGAATCTTATATAAATCAATTTGAATCATTTCCTTTTTTGTTGCTCTCACTCCTTGATTATTGAATTTGATTTTGTTGGATCGTTGTTGATTTTGATTTTCAATCGAGATGAATTTTAAGGCCTGAGTTACGATATTTTCTGATAACACATATTGACGGGAATACAGGGATGGTAAAACGTCTACTTGATTATGGAACTATAGTTTATCGCAGCCATATTAGCTGGCGTGGTGGAAACATGGAGACCTGGCTTTGGATGTACGTATCTTGGTTATGAGATTTGGAATTTCTCGTAGCTATACTAGTCGGTTAGCGAGATTTCCAGACGACATAATTGTAGAGGTGCATACCCCAGTTATGGAATCTATCGTTTATCGCAGCCTTGCTTACTGGCATGGCGAGGACTCTGAGTAACATGATTTTGGACAGACGCATATGATTATCAGATTATATCTTGAGAAGTTTTTAAACATATCATCTCTATCATACCATTCTGTTGTTATAAATTATACCCCATCATCAAATAACTTAGGAGTAGGAGTATGAGTAGGAGTAGCTTAGCTATTATTATAACCTTGTGTAACTTCTTGCTATAAATTCTTCTAATACAATGAATCGATGATTTTGCTAGACCTTAACTTGGACTTGATATTATAGCTCTGGTTTCAAATTGGTTCCTTCTTTTAAACAGATAAGCGAAATAGATTTTATCATTATTTCCTTCTTGCCATTATTTCTTGTATTACCTTAAAATATATATAGTGGACACATGCTTGCCTGACACGTATGCATTTACACTTGATCACCAACCTATCTAAATGTATATTAATATGTTGATGTTAATTTCAAATCCCAATAATTCTAATATAGGACAGTATCAGTGACTAGTTCTCTGTTTTCCAGATTAAATTCATAAATTAAATTTAAATTTCATGTTATTATTTGTTTTATATTACTGCACATGTATGTTACATGCAGGGTTTCAAGTCTTAAATAAAATTGGTTGAGTTGTGTTGAATTTATCAAACCTGAGACTGTGTACATATTAAACCTTTAACCCTGGATTCTAAGTGCTTAGTTCAATTTGTAGTTTTAAATGTAATGTTTGAGCCGTATACATTATTGTGTGTAGGTATATAAGTTAGGATTCATACTCTTACATGTTAGGTTGTGGTTGTGGTAACCATTGAGTTGGTTTTGATGTTCAAATTTCTCTAAAATTTTGAAAACTGAATACATGTTAATTTTACATTGCTTTAAATGCGTAGTTCAATTTCAGATCTAATATGTAAAGTTGAGCTAAACTGAATGATTGAACCCTTCATTTTAAGTTTTAACCCATGAACACTTGACACTCTACACTAATGTTCACAACTGCCGTGAAAACCTAACCCTTCATCTCTATGTTATGTTCATATAGCTATATAGATATATATATAGTTCTGTATACATGTTATAATATGTGTAGATGCAATTAAATCTCTACCTCTCTATACATAAGGTATACATATATATAGTTAGCCGTGCATGTTATGAGTAAATAGCTTGTGCTTTGTAGACTGTTTAACCAATATGCCATGAATAGTGTAACTTGATAGCTATAGTTGAGACACAAATCCTCTTATACACTTTCATGCATATTTCACACACAAACCACATAACCCTTACATAATGCTAGTTTTTTTCCCTCTCTAACACACTCTCTATATATATATGTGATTGGATTTCAATGCTATTGACTTTCGTTCCTTAAACTTTTGGTTCTGATTTTCTTAATAGTACCCCTTATAGATGATTAGTAGTTAACTTTTTTATTTTGATAATTACCAGTTTTCAGATAGGATAGTAGACTGCCTTACAGCCTTAATAATTTTGTGTTTCTATCCTTTCCAGTTGGCACCCATGACCCGAGCCCGTCGCCTGAGAGCAGCTGCAGCTACTGAGAGTGTGCCTCCACCTCCTACTGTTCAGGAGGTAGTGATCCCTCTATCTGATCAGGGGTGGTGGCACCTCCTGCTTGAGGAGATGGTGGTAGCCTCGCCAGAGTCTTCTTCATCTCCTGTCGTTCAGGAGAGAGCTGCGGATTTGCCTGAGACCGAGAGCCCTTCCCTACCCTTTGTACTCCATACTGTACCACCCGGAGGTTTGTTACTTGACGCAGCCCAGGTGTTTGGATATTTCCAAGAAAGGTTGATGGAGTCACAGAGAGTTCATGAGGAGGACATGAGGGAGCAAATCCAGAGGTTGCTACGTCTGCGGGACTCTGTGCTTCCAGGAGGAGAGCCTAGCTCCAAGAGGGCGAGGATCAGTACCCAGTCATACCCAGAGTTTGAGGAGTACCCATATATCCAGCCTATATCATCATACCCAGCCCAGTCTCCTGTCAGCAGAGGCCAGCTGAGCCAGAGCCTATCTGTGCCTACTGCAAGAAGTCTGGACACAAGTGGAACATCTGTAGAAAGAGACTAGGATTGTGCCTATTATGTGGGTCAGCTGCGCACTGGGTGCAGCATGGCCTGATATTCCTGCCCCAACCAGGGCCCTGCTTCCAGGGGGAGTTCTAGTTCTCAGACCTAGCTGGAGGTGAGTTTAGACCTAACCTTAGTATTCTTTTTTGAGAATATTGATGCATCCTGCTTGTATGTTTTGATACCTTGTGATTGCCTAGTACTGTAGCATGTTGGTGTAACTAGATGAGACCCCAGACTGATATTGTATGCCATGACCCATAGGTTACACTTTCAACTGTATGATTTAAATAGGTTTCTGAGACTATGATTGCTGGGGGCTTAACCTAGAAGGGGTACGATCATCTTAATTTCGAGGACGAAATTTTTATAAGGTGGGTAGGATTGTAACACCCAGTTTTCCAGAAGAGGGTAATTTTGAAATTTTGTAATTTTAGTCTTTTAATAATGATATTTAAATCATGATATAATTTTTAGTGATTTTTAATCATTTAAAACTATTTTAAATCTTGACTTATGATTTTGGGTTTTGATAGTGTAACCTTGGAGACTGGTTGACCTAGAGCCTAGCCTTGTGATTAGGGTATTCTGTTTATTTTAGTTGAGGGTATTTTTGTCATTTTTGGGTTATTTGATTTTATTTTAATTTATTTGAATTTATGGGAATTTTTAGAATTTATTTTTGAATTGTTTGAATGATGGTTGACTAGGTTGACTTTGACTAGCAATGACCTTGGTAGACTAACCTAGGAGCTAACCCTAGTTGAGCTTGGATTTGGTTAGGTCATGCATCCCTAGTTAGACTAGAGTTGACCTATGGTTTGGTTATTTGACTCAAGTTAGGATTTAAGTCATAAGCCATGACTTGTGGTTGTACCTTAATCAATAACTTAGCCTTAAAAGCCCATAGGCCCACACCACTAGCCAAACCCTAACCCTAACAAGTCTTGGCCAGCACATAACCCTCATTGGGAATCCCTCCCTATAAGTATCCTCTTAGAAATTAGGGCTAGCCTCTTAGGAAGAACAAAGCTTTAGAAAGAGGTATTTTCTCAACTTCTAAAATCCTAGAAATTCCATTTTAGCTCCATTTTCCCTCAAAAAATTGCAATGGGTTTTAAATGAGGTGTTCTTCTGTTGTTATTTATTTTTCTCAGATTCTTACCAATTTGGAGAAGTTTGCTAGCAAGAGGAACCCCCCATTTGAGGCTTTTCTTGCATTTGGTCACCTATAGGTAAATCAATGTAAACTCCATTAAAATTCTAGTTTTTTTTGCATATAGACCTAGCCCTAGGTGTCCTGGTTCTGTGTATGCCTAGACCTAGGTTTTGTGTCCATTTCGTGTCCTAAATGGACACGTACCAGCGTATAGACCTAGGTGTTTGATAAAATGTCCCAAAGGACATTTGACCTGATTTTAGGAAACTATTTGAATAGGAATTAGGGTTTTGACCTCGCTTATGGTTTTCTATTGCACTGAGCATGTATTAGTATCGGGTCGAGTCGACACAGATACGTGGACACGCGGGTGCGTGCGCGTGCGCGAGGCAGTGCGCGTGTCCTGCCACTCGGGGGCTTTTGCTCTTCGGACACAGCACAAGGACACGCGAAACTGACACACTAGGGGGCAATGACTGACACCATGTGTGTCAAGTCTCACGTGTTCCCGTGTCGTGTCGAGTGAGCACGAGGCTCTGCACTTGTCGGGACTGACAGGTTCAGTCGGTTTTTAGTGTCACTGATACGCGATTGTAAGTCAGACACGTGGACACTTGGACTCAGTACAGACACCTAGACACGAGGACCTACCCTAGGCAAACCTAGGTTAGTGACCTCGAGACACGTTGTGTCTGTGTCGTGTGCACGGACACTGTGAACACGTACACGATAATTGTTCTGTTTAGCACTGTTTTCGTATTTTTATTTCGAGACACGTTTGTGTCCACTTGGGTGGACACAAATGCATTTGTGACACGTACACAACTAGTATATTCATTACCAACCATTAGTGTGCATTTTAGCTTGATTTTGCTGATCAAATCACAAATACCCAAATTTCCTGATATCTATTTAACTCCTATTTTTCTGTTTTTCAGTTTTTCTCTATGAATTTGACATCATATTTGAACATTTTTCACTGTTAATTGCATGATTTAAGCCCTAATATGTACACCTAATTGTGTTCTAATTGTGTGTCAAATTTGATTGATTTGGGACTGTTTCGGGGTTTAAATCTGGAAATGAAGTATAGGCTGAAAAACTGGGTTTGAGTTAACTGTTAAACTGAAATATATGGTTTAGTTAATAGACTGTTGAACTAAGATTTTAGTGTCTTAATGGATGTGTTAGATGAGTTTCAACCTGGGTATATGTGTGGACTGAACTGAAATGTGGGTGGTTCTATAACTCACTGTTTTCCAGGTTGAACAGTGCACTAATTTTCAAATATAATGTCACTTTTTAGGTGCCAGATTAACATGTTTACTCACTGAATTTTTACTCACGCACACACCCTCTTGATACACCCATGTATCACTCACCTCTCACACTCACATGTCTATGCATCACTAACACACTTGAGTTCACTCTCTCACATACTCTCAGGTCACACTATTCACACACCTATGTATTCTCTCATGACACTCATCACACACATGTTTCCTCCCTCATTCTCATGATACACACAATACACTTGGACACATATTCATGTGCCCCTTTTCCATACATCATGTATATATATATATGTATTGAGGTATATATGTATAGGTATCTTATATATAATGTGTGTGCCTAAAAATATATATTAGATATTCATGTAGGTGTAGTATACATATAGTTAGCCTATATGGTATATGTGCTCCTATACTAGATTGTATAATGTGTTAATGTGTGTTTCATATTTAGGCTTATAAAATTGACTTGTGATATGATTTATGGTTGGCTTAGGCATGGTATGCCTTAGCCTATGGCTAGTCTTAGCCTATGGCCTAGTCTCTTAGCCTATGGCCTATGTGAGTGTCTGGTGTCTGTGTAGAGCCTAGATTAGACTTGTGCAGCCTTGTTAGACTTAGAATAGTCTTGTTAGCCTAGTATAGACTAGTTTGACTTAGGTTTGACTTGGTTGACCTAGTTTGACTTCTAGGATTGACCAGAGTTGACAAGAGTTGACTTTGGTCTAGATTGACCTAGATTCATGTAGAACGCATTGTAGTGCATCTTATACCATTCTGGACTTGTTGTGACTTGTTGTTCTAATAGGAGCCAGACACCACTCCTGGACAGTACATTCATCTTGGACACTCAGATAGCAGGCGAGTACATTCTCTGATCATTTCATATCCTGCTTAGAATTATTTTCTGCATTAAATTACTTTACTTGATACTGTCACGTTGGTCACACGGATTAGTACTAGATGGATCCCTTCTTGAGATGTTATCCCTTCAGGAGCATCGGGTACTCTATGTTCTGTGCGTTTCACTTACATGGCGTATCACTATGCTTCTTTGATTCTTTGATCACTTGTGACATATACTCTTATGATCACCGTGTTTTCCTGGAATCTTTATCCCATTTATTAGATTTCCCAGAATCCCCATTTATGGGACTACTATGTACCACCCTTCGGAGGCCGTTACATAGAATCATAACATAACCTGGTTGGATTGTGTATTAATTGGGGGTACGAGGGAGTAGAAGTAGACATGTGAATAATATCCAAGTAGTGTAGCATCAGAATCCTTCTATAGTGTAGCATCAGAATCATCCTATGCCATTTACATGTCTATATTATACTCGACTCACTAGACACTGTTAGTTCTTTACTATAGTAGATATTTCTATTACAGTTCTCTCTCTCTGTTTACATACTACATTTCTTCAGTATTATATTACTTTACTACATGATTATATTTTCTAACCTGCTATGAACTGTTGAGATGTATTATGCTCGCTCCTGTCCTGACTGGACTGTTAAAAATATTACAGAGGACGAGGAGGAGGCCTGTGTGGATACCTTCTGCGGGACAGCTCTAGCTGACAACTTTACCCTACTGCCTAGACCAGCTTAGTTAGGCCTTATCTTACTTATGTTGTCTTGAGACTAGTAGATAGACTTTATTTCTGTCTTTGAGATCTGGGTTGTATATTCTTTCATATTCAGTAGCTGAGACCTTGTACTCTGGATATCTGCTGAGATGTTATCTTAGACTATTGATCATCTGTATTTTCTTGAGTTCTTTATCATATCGTGCTTCTTCTTTCTTAGTTGTGATTGAGTTTACTTTCTGCTATGTCACCCCCACTCGGGAGTATAAACTGTTTAGCCTTATACTGTTAGATGCATTGAGACCTAGGACAGCGTTCTACCGCCGACACTGTGGCATAGGCTGGGCTTTATTACGTTCTCGTACCCTCACAGTGGGTGCGGGTCGTGACATTATGCTTGGGCCAGAGATGATCACAGACACACAGCAGAGAAGGTGAGGATGATCAGAGATAGGCTCAGAGTAGCTCAGGACAGACAGAAATAGGGCCGATGCTAGTCGTAGACCGATGGAGTTCGCAGACGGTGATATGGTGCTAGTGAAGATATCACCTACTAGAGGGACGATCCGGTTCGGACGAGCAGGGAAGCTGATCCCCAGATACATCGGGCCGTTCGAGATACTTGGCAGGATCGGAGAGGTAGCTTACAGGGTTGCACTTCCACCCAACCTAGCAGGAGTTCACGATGTCTTTCAGTATCTCAGCTGAGGAGATATGTTCCGGACCCCAGTCATGTGCTAGATCATTCAGAGTTGGAGATCGGACCGAGCCTTGCAGTTTCTGAACATCCAGTGGAGATATTAGACAGGAGAGAGAAGAGGCTGAGGAACAAGGTTATACCCTTAGTACGAGTAGCTTGGAGCCGTCACTCTCGGGTGAATCTACATGGGAGAGGGAGTCGGACATGAGGGAGAGATACCCTTACTTGTTCGATCCAACCGCTGCGAGGGAACCACCTGTTCCCGCTTGATACCATAGAGGTTAGTTTGATCGTAGCCTTAGTCATTTGTTGCATTTCTTGTTATGTTAAAAATTGAAGGGTCTTCAATCCTTGTGAATTTCGAGGACGAAATTTTTCAAGGACGGAAGACTTGTCAACCCTATTTTTCAAAATTGATTTAATTAGTTGCTAATGACATATTTAGCTTTAAAATAGTTTATTATGATTTTTAGAAATTTTTCTAGAATTTTTAAATGATTTTTTAATAGTTTTATATCAAAATATAACAATTTACAATTAATTAAAACATTTTAATATAGTTTTTGTATTAAAAATATTTTAATAGCAGTTTGTAAATACTTAAATTGTTTTAGTGGTAGTTTGTAATTAATTAATTGTTTTAAGTACGGGATGCAAATTATTATTTGCATTCAGACATAGTCAGGGACCTATTTGTAAAATCCTAATTCCTAGGGACCTAACTGCTAAACCCTTTTCACCCACTCCTCGACGACCCGGCCAGCTGCCGACGACCGGCCAGCTGCCCCGTATTTCCCGGTCGACTTCGAACCCTAGCCGACCTAAAACCCTTATAAGAACCCCCCCGTCCTAAACCCTAACCCTAGCTCACCGTCGATAACCCCCACAGACCCTTTCTTCCCCGACGAGCCTAAAACCTAACCCTAACTCCGGCGAGCCCCAAAGCCACCTCCCAGCGACCAGCAGCCCCATCCACCACCACCATTCGACACGCCACGGCGAACTGAGTCGATTGCCACCCGAGCGCCACCGCGACGACGCCCCTAGTCGCCGTCAGCACGCTCGAAACCCCCCCGACGCCGGACACACAAGAGTAACACTTCTAAAACTGTGTCGTGCGTATCTCGTGCACGTATGTGATTTGCCGTATCCTAACGAGCATGATGGTAAGACTGGACACGAAAAACTAGACCCGTACGTGTCGTGCTTAGCACGGACACGCGACTCATGTGTCCTTTACTGTCAGGACACAGAGTTTGTTTTATCGGGTTTAAAACATATTAACATAAACCTAAATAAATCTAACCCGAACCCTACCCCTAACACAAAGCTTGGGCTGACCCCCTGGCCAGCCCGACCGCACCCAAGAACGCGACCCCCTGGGCCGAGTTCGAAACCCCCTTGTTGTTTGTTTTGTTTTCTTTTTTGTTTTGTTTTGTTTTATTAAGTTATTATATATATATATATATATATATATATTTTTTTTTTTTTAATATATATATATATATATAATATTATATATATTATATAATATAATATATATAATATATAATATATTATATATATATATATATATATATGTATATGTGTATATGTATTCTTTATGTATATTATACTATTATATATATTATATTTACTGTTACATTATATATAAAAAAATTATATATTATTTCTTTATATGTATATTTCCTTATATTTTTTATAGTATATTTCCTTATATTTTTATATTATATATTTCCTTATATATTAAAGATATAATATATATATATATATATATTATATTATATATATATTTTTTTTTTATGTAACATACATACATACATATATATATATATATATATATATATATATATTATATATATTATATATATATATATATATATATAATATATATATATATAATATATATATTATATATATGTATGTATACATAACTATTTAGCCTCTATAATTTACGTAATGTTGTACATATGTTATACTTTGATATATGTAAATACACTTGTCATATTTATATGACTACTATGTATAATTTTACATTGTTAAAATATTAATATTTATTATGTACTTTTACCTCTTTGTATTTTTGTGTATTTTTATTACTGCAACCATTTGGTGTCCAAGCCTAGCATGGGTTTTGGGCTCAAATGTATTTTTACACATTCAAGACCTGTACAAGTCATATTGGACTTGATTCATGGCCTTGGGTCCTGTATTTGAACTCTGGTTCAAATTATGTACATGTACAAAATACACAAATAATTAATTATTTAATTTTAGATTGTGTACCATGCTGTTTTTGAATTTCTAAAAATACTTTAATTGCTGTTAAAATTATGAAAAAATAGTATTTAGATACTATGTTAATTTAGCTAATTTAGCATAATTTTACAGTATTTAATTTACAGTTTTCTACTGTTTTGGCATATGAAACCAGAACTCATTTTCTTTGTATTTATAAAAACTGATTTTTATAAAATACATGTACTGGTTATAAAATTCCAGAACAATTATAATAAATTTCTATAATTAACAAGGATCATTTTGGTACTTATTTTATATAAAATTGATCTTTTTGTCTACCTCAAAAATTGTTGGAACACAATGTACAGTTGATTTAATTATTGAATAATTACGACTTGCAACTTTTTGTGTTATTTTGAGTTATAGCCGTATTGAACCTCACCCCGCACTAGTGTAAAGGCCCTAAAAAGTTAGTTATAGTATTGTGTTACCCCACATTGGTCTCCTATGCTAAAGTCATCATTTGGCTAGGTGTCCAATCAGAAAGTCGTGTTGTACCACTAAGTGTCTTAGTGTTTAACTTAGTATAAAAACTAAGTTATGTTTATTTCTACAGTGACGATTACCAAGAATCTATAACATCTTATCGCTGCTTTGCTTTGCTAGAGGCAAGTACTTCTACAAACTTTACATATTGCTACATCAATGAACTGCGAATCCAACCATGTTAAATGCTGATCCTTGGCGTAGCAAGTTAAATCTTCACATGTTGTACTTTCAGTTACTACTATGCTTAGAACAGTCTTTATACATCTCTCACATGATTAGAATCTAGGTTATGGGGAAACTGTTAGTAGCGTACGTGATCATGCCCCTTATTCGTACGTACGTACCGAGCAAGGTCGACATTTTATGTATACCTTGTCGTAGGCGCACCAGCTGTATTTGTACGTATGTACACCTATCGCTTGTTTTACTTGTACGAAAGCACATTTTATATACTTGTGCCACAGTACATTTTATACCTATTGACGATCACGTACCTGCTACAGTTTTAAATATTACATATACATCTGTCTCTATGACATATGTCATTGCCATGATAGATTATGAGATGCCATATTTCCAGTTTATTCCTCTTATGTTCATTTCCATATTTCATATGCTAGTTGTTAGAATCAGTACTTGCTTCCGTCCTGACAGGATAACGTGTAGGTATCCTTACTGAGGAGGAGTGCTCTGTGACCCATATTATGGAGATACTGCCGAGGACCAGGCTTTGTCTTACGAGGATGTACCTGCGGGGAAACTCGTCTAGTTTGTGTAGTTGCTCGGGATATTTAGCGTAGTCATGTATAGATTACGTATTTTGTAACTGGACCTGTATCCAGTTTTATATTTCAGACTTGTACTTGTACTCTCTATTTCTATGAGACGATTTGTGTTTGGAGCATTTATGACTCTTATTTACTTATAGAACTGTTACCACATTTAGTCTTATCTTGTTACTAGGAACAGCTTACTGCACTTTATCTCAAGCGTAGGCTGGACATGACTCGGCCCGGCCCAATAATTTGGGTAGCGGGGTCGTGACAGCGATCGAGGCTATACTTTGGATTAGATTTTGGTCATAGAACTGGCGGAAGGTGCTACTAACAAATTATGAACCATTGTCGTAGATAATCCTTTGAGGTAACCCGAATTGGAAGATGACATAATGCATAAGGAACTTAATCACATCGAGGTTTTACTTCCACGAGTGGTATAGCCTCCGACCACTTGGAGAAATAGTCGGTTTATAGCTAGAATAAACCAGTGATCTTTTGATGAGGGAGGGGTAATTATGCCTATAATATCTATCCTCCATGCTTCAAATGGCCAAGATAGAACCTGTGTGTAGGAACTCTGAAGGCTGGTAAATAAGGTCGGCGTGAATCTGGCACATTCGATACTTCTTAACATATGCCAGGGCATCAGCTATCATTGTGGGCCAATAGTAACCCATGCGTCTTAGTCGGTCCTGGAGGTCAAGTCCCAGTTGGTGAGCTCCACAAGTACTGTCGTGAGCTTCACGCAGTGCATTTTAGCTTCTGGACCAAAAACATCGGGTAGTAGGGTCCATCAAAAGAGCGATGATATAATGTTTTAGTTTGAATGTTGCAATAGAACCGAAGAGAGTGCCTTCTAATGGAAGCTGCTTCCTTTGTGTCCAGTAAGATTTCGTATACCGCAAAATCTATAAAAGGGGATCGCCAGTCTCGATCATTCCCATCTGCCTCCGTGGTGTAACCCCTATTCCCGAAATTTTGAGAAAAATATTTTTATTATTTGTTTAACTTAAATAGTGATTTTTGGGATTTTTATAACTATTTTAATTAAAAACCATTAAAATAGAGGGCTTTAGTCATAGTTAAGATTTGGAGTACAAGATGACTAAATTTTTGGGCATGAAGGGTGTAGTCGAGTACTTTGACTAGTGTTTTAGCCATGATAGGGAAGGCCGAGCCATAAGTGTGTCCCAACTAGGAAAACTAGTCAAAGTTGCGACTTAACCCTATAGACGATTTAATTAATTATTCTTAAGATTATTCGACTTTTAGGAGACCCGATTGTACCAAATTAGCCCGGACTTGACCCGAACTCGACCTGGGCACATGTAGTCCGGTAGTGTGTCTAAATACGACTATGTGATGTATTGTATATAGCTAATGGTATGTTATTTTTTTCAATGTCTAATATTTAGTTTCATAAATAATGCTATATATATATAAAAAGTAGAATATATATATATATTATATATATATATATATAATATTATATATATATATATATATATATATATATAAATATATATATATATATATGTAAAGTATATATATTATATATGTAAAGTATATATATATATATATATATATATAAAGTATATATATATTATATATATATATATATATACTTTATATATATATATATATATATATATAATATATATAGATATATATATATATATTATATATATATATATATATTTTTTATATATATATATATATATATATATATATATATAAAAATATTATATTATAATATATGTATATATAAAAAAATATATATATATATTATATATAAATATAAAAAGTATATATTATATATATATATATATAATATAGATATTAGATATATATATATATATATATATATATATATATATATATATATATATAGGTTTTGTGCCATGTGTTAGCATGTGATTATAGGCTAAGTGTTCTATATGTGATACTTGCTTACATAAACTATGGATTAGACCTAGATTAGACTAGAGTTGACCTAGATTGGACTAGTTGACCTAATTTGACTAGACTGTTGACCAAAAGTCAACATTGAGTCTATATGTGACCAATTGACCTAATTTGACTAGAGTTTGACATAGTTGACTAAGATTGATCTAGTTGACCAAACCCTAAGGTTGACCCAGTTTGACTAGATGTTGACTTGGGTTGACCCAGAGTTGACCAAGTTTGAGTTTGATATAGAAATCATGTAGATTGTATTATAAAACTTCATTTACCTTATTTTAAAACACATTGTGACCTGTGTTGCTCTAAATAGGACTCATCTACTCTGTTTGGACATCTACACTTACCAGATACTCAGGATATCAGCGAGTACATTCTCTGACCGTTTCATACTTGTTGTAACTTATATTCCTGCTTTAGATTACTTTACTTGATGCTGTCACGTTGGTAACACGGATTGGTACTATATGTATCTTTTCACACTACAACAAATAGGGCATATAATAGCAGTTTATCTATAGCGTTCAAGCCTCCCTGCTATAGAATGTCATCATCAATAGCGTTCATTCCGTAGTGCTATTAAAAGAGCGTACAATAGCAGTTATCTATAGCATTCGAGCCTCCCTGCTATTATAATATCATCATCCACAGCGTTTATTGTGAAGTGCTATTAAAAGTTTATACAATAGCAGTTTATCTATAGCGTTTATGCCTCCCTGCTATTTTGCTGTTAACAGAACTTTATATAGCGTGTTATGAATGCTGTTAAAGGTATAGTTTTTTTTGGACGCTGCTTATGTTGCTATGCCCGTATGTCAAAGTAAGGTATCCAGTTCGATTAGGAGCGACATCGTATTCTATATATTTTACATGATTAAAATACTATAGCAAATTTGACGTGAAAGCATACAAATTTATAAAACCTACGTCCAACATTTACAAAACCCATAGCCTAAACCCCCTAATATCACTACAACCACTACACCGAAAGAGAGATTTCCTAACATATATATTTTTGATTACTAACGGTTTTTGACAGTTACTAACAAATAACACTAAAAAAGTGTTAGAAAACCAAAGAAATCGTTGGTATAAATAAAACAATAAAATGCAATATAAATATTAATAACACATAATATTAATATTACAACAGTTTAAAATGGTTGTTAATCTAATAAAAAATAAACAAACTAATCTCGTGTCTTTCACGTGTTTGAAAAAAGTGTTATTGGGGGGAAACACTTTCTATTCCCCCCATTTTCACCGAGAGACCTAAAATCTCTGCCCCCGTCTGCTATCCCCCATTTTCCTCGAGAGCCCTAATGCTTCTTCTCTCCTGCTGATGCTTTTTCCCATGAGCTTCTTCTGAGTCTAGTGGTGCTTCTCCGAGCGTCTCTCTCACTCTGAAGGTACGTCTCTCTCCCTCTTTGAAGATAATTTTTTTCAATTTTGACTTTTTTTTGGCGTCGACCTTTTTATCGCTATCATCTCAAGCTCGTTGGACATTGACGAGCTAGTCCCTGATCTGCTTGAGGGTGTCGCTAGTGAGCGCCAGGGAGGAGGCGATGGCGGCCTGCTTATGAGAAAATCGGACAGCGGCGACCGGTTCTGGCCGCCGGTCGGTCCGGAGGAGGAAGAAGAGGATTTGGGGGGCCTCCGGGAGCAGCGACCTCCACCTCCTCCTCATTCTTTGAAGATATTTTTTTTTCAATTTTGACTTTTTTTTGGGCAAGAACCAGTCATAGTCATTTTTCAATTTTAGTCCATTGGTGTTGTCCAATTAGATCATTAATTTTATTTTATAATTGTTGTGACAACTAGAACCGTAACAAAGAATGTTACAAACCAAAAAAAAAAAAATAACATGAATTACAACGACAGGACAGTGTTACAAAGTGAAAGAAGGAATTCCCCCTCTTTTTTCTCACTCTCCCTCCCACCCAGGGATCGAAATTTTTCTTTCCCTATCTCATTTTTATCTTTCCCCCTCTTTCTTCTTACTCTCACCCCAAATTCCTTCCCTTAATTTGGTCATTCCCCTAGATTCTCCCTCTCTCTCTCTCTCTCTCTCTCTCTCTCTCTCTCTCGATCGAGTAGAATTGCAGCGCCCGCCCCCGACTTCTAGAGAGTGAATCTGCGCCCGTTTGGTTAGGCTTTTGAGTCTTCTCTGATTTTAGTTTGTTTAGGGTTTTGATTCTCTCTGTCGCTCTTTGATATCTTGTTTCTCTGATTTTAGGGTTCTGTCCTCTCTTATTCTTTGGATGTCAAGCAGACCACCTGCCACCAACGACCTACCTGGGTACCCTTCTCTCTCATTTCGGCTATTCCCCTCTATTTTGATCTTTATTGTTTTTGATCATATGCTTTGAATGTGGTTTTGTGCTTCAATGTCCAAGTTTTTATGTGTATGTTTAATTGCCTGTCATTTTTTTTCATCAGTTTGCTTAAGTGACTAGTATATATCAAGAAAATTATTTTTTAGAAAACTAATCCCAAAATGACTACATTATGTTGGATAACGTTGATTACATTGTCACTACCACATTTCTAGTTTGAGGGTATTTTTGTCATTTTTGAATTATTTGAATTTAATATATTTTATTAGGAATTTAAAATGATTTATTGAATGTTGTGATTTAAATATTAATTAATTAATTTTCGTGTGGTTTAGATTAGCCTAACCTAGTTTGCACCTAACCTAGATTAGTCATAGCTAGTCTAGTTAGCCACATTGAGTTTTAGTTAGTATTGGTTAGTGGGTTAAGTCATGATTAGTTAGGTTGGAAAGGTTGCAACTTGACAAGAAGGGAGCCCTAGATTCTAGGCAATTCAATAGGCTAGATGGTATGATAGCCCTTAGATTCAATCCAAAAACCCTAGCCCTAACTCTTGGCCGGCCAAGGACCCCCCCCCCTTTGCCTATAAAATCCCTCTTGAAATTTGTGCCTCTTTTCACTATTCCATCATTTTCCTAAGAACAAGGTTTGTTTCCTTTGAAAATTCTTCATAGTTTATTCATTAATGATCCATTTTCATTGAGATTTCTTCCATAGTATTCTAAATGTTGTTCTCCTACTGTTGGTGGAGTCAAATCTCAGGTTAATTTGACACAATTTGGAGACTTTGAGTGGCTTTTGGAGATCTTTTTTGAAGGGGATTTTTGTTGTGAAGAGCACACCTAGGTAAAACTCTATTCCTCCAATGAAATTAGGGTTTCTTTGCAAAAACACCAGGCCCTAGGCATCCTTGTACTGTAGGAATAGGATTTGCATCATTTTGTGTCCTGTACGTGTCCGTACGTATCAGTGGGTGCACGCAGGTGTTCGACGAAATACCACAGTGGGCATTTCGATCGAGATTTTGAAATGTAAATGAATCAGAAGCTGTGTTTTGATGTGGCTTATGTGTTTTTGCTCGACTGAGCGTGTCTTGTGTCGGTTTAGTGTCGTGTCGCACTCGTGCACACGTGCGCGCGCAGCGTGCAGTGTTCCCCTGCTACCAGTATGTTCGTGCTCAGTGCACAGGACAGTTGGTCGTGTGTGCTTGGACACGCAGGGTGGGGCAATGTCTGTCATGACATCCCCAAGGCCTCGTGTCCTAATATTTTGTTTCGGGTGAGATATTCGATCCACACTGGACACGGGTTCACATAGCCTAGTGTGTGGTTTGGTGTCTTGTGTTCGTGTATTGTTTGGACACTCCTGTGTCCTGATTTTGGACACCATTTGGTTAGTGTGACACATTCTAATAACCACTAATGATTACCAACCTAATGTTCATCAATGAATTATGAATTTGAATGTGGATTAGAAATTTCCAGTCGACTGATACACTAGAGTATCAGTGAACACTATTTTTAATTCCTGTTATTTAATGATTACATTATGTGTTTAGTTATGACTAAATTGCTAAATTATATCCTAAACATGTTTGCTAATCTCTGTTAAGTTGAGTTAACATACTAGGATAGGTCTTTGAACATGAGAAATGGAATATGGTTATGAGTTGGGTTTCGAAATGTGGCTGATACCACTTGCATTCAGTCTTCCTAAAACTTTAAATTCCTATTTTAATCTAGTATTGACTAATGTTATCAGCTGTCCATTTAATCCTACATGTTATCTAGCTTATGATTAGTTAGATTACATTAGACTAGGCTTATGGCATGAATGGATAATCGACATATTGAGTTTGGGTTGCATTGTTTAAACTGTTAAGTCTTGTAGTATGGCTAACTGTCTGAATGTTTGGATTTGCATTTGTTTTGAACTGTAAGTTAGTTCCTGAATTCTGAGTTCCGATCTAATGTTCACTATTTATGTAAACTGAGGCACAGGGAATAGGGATTTAATTGATTCATTGAACTGATTCTCTAAATCTGAACACTTTCATTATTACCTGGAACCAAGCCAAACATATATGTTTCACTGTCACTTGAGTGCAATATCTGAGACACACAAATGACACTGTCCTTGTTCTTTCCATTCAACTGTTAATATTTTTCCAGATTTTCCCACACTTTCACATCAGTATACTACCAATAACCTACACTATTTTTTCCTATTTTCCTAATTGCACACACATAAACACCATTCCCTGTTTTTCTGTTTTCTAGGATATCACACATTGACACCCACATTGCCTAACACTCCTATTGACACATGAACATTACACTGATTTCATGTACTACTCTACTGTTTTCAGGATTCACACTCCTACACATTGTTAGCTGCCACACTGTTTTGTATTCACTGATTTCAGGATATTATACACAATGTGTTAGCTCATGTTACATTGGTAACTGTCAACTGAATTCCAGGATACACCATGTTAGCTCACTATTTTCATAACCTTCACTGTTTTCAGGATATCATGACAAACACACTCTTGTGCACTCTCACATACACACACATGTTCCCCATTAAACACTAACACTAATGCCTATAGCTATATATCATGTCTAACCTAATGTGAATGAATGAATGGTAGTGTAGGATGTATAGGAATTTCAATGTGTTGATAACTTATAATGATTATGGTTGATGTGAGAGCTTAGAATGGTTTGTTAGAGCTTATAATGGTTTGTTAGAGCTTAGAATGGTTGTTAGACCTAGTCTAGTTGGACTTAGACTAGTTTGACCTAGTTGACCTAACTTTGACTTCTAGGATTGACCAGAGTTGACCAAGAGTTGACTTTGGTCTAGATTGACCTAGATTCATTTAGAATGCATTGAATTGCATCGTATTATCATTTTAGACATGTTGTGACTTGTGCTGTTCTGATTAGGAGCCAGACACCACTCCTCAGGCAGTATTTTCTTCTGGACATCCAGGGTATCAGGCAAGTACATTCTCTGACCATTTTATACTTGCTAGGAGTATTTTTTTCGCTCTAGATTATCTTACTTGATGCTGACACGATGGAAACACGGATTAGTACTATATAGATCTTTTCATACGATGTTATCCCCCTCGGGAGCATCAGATACGTCATGTTATGTGCATTTCACTTTCATCATGTACTCTCATACTTTTATCTTACATGTGCACTCTCGTGATTCATGTACTCTCATGAACAGGGAGCCCCCATGTTTATATTCACGTGCACCCTTATATGGGCCCCCATGTGAATATCATGTAATAACATAACTTGTCTAGATCCTTGTGTATTGATTGGGGTACGGGGGAGTATGAATAGTCATGTGGACAATTTCCAAAGTAGCGTAGCCATGTACGACCTCTCATATTTATTATCAAGCCGTTCACATGTCTAGCTTGTACTCTAAATCACTAGTTCACTATAGCTCTTTACTTATAGTAGATATTTCATTACAGTCTTCCCTTTTACTCATGTTTACCCTTCAGCGTTTCATGTATTTTACTCTATTGCCTGTATTTTATTCCTATTATTATATGAACTGCGTGAGATGTAATGTGCTCACTCCTGTCTTGACTGGACCTGTTGAAATATTACTGAGGATGAGGATGAGGCGTGCTGCCCTACCTATTATGGGGCTACCTTAGATGACAGCTGTAACTTGGACCAGCAGTCGGACCCTGTAGCTGTGGACGACACTCCTCTAGATTAGGATGTTTTCATTTACATTACATTCTGGATGACTGTATATTTGCTACTTGGGATTTGTGTTCTGTGATGTATTAGACACTTAGACTTTTTGTTTGTACTTGTGGATTTCCTTTCATTTCAGCAGTATCTATCTATTTTATCTTTCTGCCTTAGATGTGATTGAAACTATATATTGCTATGTCACCCCCATTCGGGGAGTATAAACTGTTTAGCCTTATACTGTTAGATGCATGAGACCTAGGACAGCGTTCTACCGCCGACACTGTGGCGTAGGCTGGACGTACCCACGTCTCGTGCCCTTACTCTAGGGTGCGGGTCGTGACACATTTTTAGTGGTGGCCCATGCAGGTCTAGTTTAGAAATGTAGTGGTATTCGAACTAGAATATCACTGCAGCCTGCAGTAGGATTAGGTTATTTTGAAGGTACTCAATCACATTAGGAAAAACTCTTTATCAGATTCCGTATATCTATATTTTTCTGCTATTTGTCTTCCTTTGAGTATTAACTGTCCGCCTTTGCTATTTTCGACTCATTCTCAGTAATTGTTTCTTGTTTGATCTGTGTCTCCTGGATGGTTGAGACGAGATCTCATCGCCCCAGACCGGGGGACGCTGCAGAGGGGTCTGCCACCTCTCGTCCTCAGCAGCAGGCAGCCCCTGGTACCGCAGCCCTAGTCATGCCAGCTGGGGTGGGCGTTTCAGCTGCGTTCGGAGGAGCCCCTCCACCAGCAGCAGGGTTCAGGCCGAGCCCAGTAGTTCCGGAGGCGCTTCTGCAGTAGCAGCCACCTCCGGGGAAAGTTGACGCCGTTTAGCTGTTTGCTTTCTTCTGGCACTTTATGGAGGGTCAACAGGCCCAACAGCAGAGGTAGACAGCAGAGATCAGTCGAGGCATCGATCTAGCCGTGACTACGGTGGAGAGAGTGGTAGCTCAGCCAGCGGCAGCCCCACAGCCGTACCAGCCACGGGAGAAGGGCATCCAGGATTTTTAGAAGATGCACCCTAGGGACTTCCGAGGGACAGAGGGGATCCTGTATGCCGACGAGTGGATCGAGCACATAGAGGAGATATTCAGGTTGGTTGAGATCCCGACGAGGCTCCAGATTGAGGCAGCGGCCAGCATGATACAGGATCTGGCCCGTACGTGGTACCAGACCGACCCGAGGGTTGGTACTGCAGGACAGACTTGGGCAGCATTCAAGAAGCTGTTCAAGGAGAAGTTCTTCCCGGATGCAGCGCTGGGAGCCCTCGAGACTCAGTTCGAGGCTCTAGTCCAGGAGAGCCAGTCTTTGGAGGATTATGCAGGAGAGTTCTGCCACCTGGGCAGATTTGTGGAGGGATTGTCGGAGGCGACGAAGGCCCGGAGGTTCCGGAAGGGCTTGGTAAAGGAGGTCAAGTCCTACACCAGGAATTCCCGCAGCGCTACCTTTGAGGAGATCCTAGTGGACGCGTTAGCTGCAGAGGATGATCTTGAGCTTAGGCTCAAGAGGGGGCGAGACTTCCAGGGAGGCAGCAGTAGCGGAGGACCGGCCAAGAGGCCGCATTTCCAGCAGCAGCACCAGTAGCAGAGATTCCATCCGCAGTAGTTTCAGCAGCCGAGGCATTAGCCAATGCAGCATCAGCAGCCGAGGCAGCAGCAGCAGGCCCCGAGGCAACAGACTATCTGTTGCACTTTCTGCAAGAATACGGGACCCGGTTGGACAGAGTGCAGGAAGAGGCTGGGGAAGTGCCTCTTGTGTGGATCGTGAGAGCATCAGTTGAGGGACTGTTCCATCTTTGCGGGCAGGACAGCTCAGGGAGCCGGAGCCAAGGCTCCAGGGGGACCGCAGAAGGGACCGTTGTCGACTCAGCAGCGATGGTTCGTACAGCACCAGCAGCAGGCCAGGGAAGGACAGCAGGGGCGAGCTTTCGCCATGGCGGCCGAGGATACAGAGGCGATAGGAGAGCTGATCGCAGGTTCGGTTCTTCTCGACTCCAGTCCAGCTTTTGCATTATTCGATTCCGGTGCTTCACATAGTTTCGTATCAGTATTATTTGCGGTTAGACACGGTATCATTGCTGAATCATTGCTTAGGACTTACAAAATCACGACCGGGGCTGGCATTATCCTTGTGAGTGATGTTTGTAAGGGTCGGAGTGTTGTTTTGGGAGGCCATGAGTTGGAGGTGAGCATGCTCGTAATGCCATTGCCGAACTACGATATAGTACTCGGTATGGATTGGTTGAGCAGGCACCACACCAGCATTGATTGCAGAGGGGGTAGAGTTCTCTTCAGAGTGCCGGGGGAGCCAGAGTTCGAGTACTCCAGACGTCAGGCGGAGCAGAGCAGCGGAGTTTTCTGCGGAGTCTCGGTTGAGGAGCAGACGATTCCACACCCCTTGATAGCAGAGTATATGGATGTTTTTCCAGTGGAGTTGCCTGGATTGCCACCAGACAGAGACATTGAGTTCTCGATAGACTTGGTTCAAGTAGCGGCACTCATCTCTCAGCACGTCTATCGAGTGAACAACCGTAAGTTGGTGGAGCTGAAGAAGCAAGTGGATGAGCTACAGGATGAGGGCTTCATCCGCTCGAGTTCGTCGCCATGGAGTACACTAGTATTATTTGTGCCGAAGAAGGATGGGTCAGTACCGATGTGTATTGACTACAGGGCACTCAACAACCTGACGATCAAGAACAGATACCCACTGCCGCGGATCGATGATCTCTTTGATCAGTTGAGCGGAGCTCGGGTGTTCTCCAAGATTAATTTGAGGTCAGGCTATCACCAGGTGAAGGTGAAGGGGGAGTGTAGGTCCTAAAAAATTAAGTTGCAAACATCAACAAAGTTATGAAGATTGAGAAATGCATCTTTCAAATGAACTGCGCAGACATCAGATTACGTATCATACAGATTGCGCACACTAGACTGCGCACACTCTCAAGCGCACAGGCTGATGTGGCAATAATCATCATTACCTGACACAATCAAATCTTCTGACAGCTGACAGTGCGGAGAACGAGGCGACTGTTTGTTTAATCGTGCAGTACGACGCTCGAGGACAGCTGGTAGCACAATCGGCCAACCACTCTGTGCGCAGTCCATGCCTGCACAATCCGAAGCCAGCGCAATTTAGGTTGCGCACTCCATATTACAAGTGATAAAGTACACGTGGCACTCATGCCATCAATTGTTCATTACGTGGCAACTGTCTATGCACGATCATGCGTATTTCAATCAAAAGATGCCATATGTCCAAGACAGTTGGACCATGATCCAACAACTGCCTGCGCAGTCCAAAGCTGCACAATCCAATCCATGTGCAATCCAGCATGCGCAGTTCAGAATAACTAAAAGTTAGTTATTTCTAGAACTCTATAAATAGAGTTTCAAGTCTTCATTCAAGGGGATCAGACATTAAAGTTCAGAATTATCAGAGAGTTAAGGAGTTCTTGCCCAAGTGCTGCTGCATTCTTCCGAGGCTTTTGCCTCCAATTCTCTGAGGATTTTGCCTTCAAGTCATTCTCCGAGGCTACCGTCTTCAAAGTTCACATCGTCCAAGGGATAAAGCAATCGTCTTCTAGATTGGATTCCTAAAGTTGTATCTTTCCCAGAATTCTTGTAATCTTTACAAAGTTTGTATCAATAAAGTTTCACGCTTTTGTTTTTGCAAACAAAATGGCAACTCTGCTGGGGACGACTTTCTCCTCCGACGAGGAAGTGACAACTCAATGTGACGTAGCGTCTATTGGGAAGACGCAGAAGACTCTGGTTGTGAAGGTCAACCAGACGGCCTACGAAGCCATGATCAACTCCAAGACCACCCCCCGCACTACAACAACTTCTGCCATAAGCAAAGTGCACCCAGTGTGGATCCCCAAGACTGCTGTACAATTTGGCAGTTCTGCCACCAAGGCTGCTGCGCAATCTGTGGCACAGTCTGCTTCACAAACTATTGTACAGTCTGCCAGCACGACTGCTGCACAGTCTATTCATTCTGCCACCAAACCTGGTGCGCAGTCTGTTGTTTTAACTGTTGTACAGTCTGTTTCAACTACTCGTGCGCAGTCTGCTGTAGGCAGTACACAAGCTACTTCTTATGCTGTCTTGTCAAAGTATAAGACTCCTATGTCCCTAGCACAGTTAGCAGCAATTCGTCCTGCACAATCGACTACTCCAGCAACCAGAGTGCATCCTAAACACCCTGTGGCAAGAACTCCTGATGCGCAAACCACAGCCTCTGTGGCCTGAACCAGTGCACCCTCTGCCAGAGCTAATCATGCGCAAGTGGCCAGTGTGCCATCAACCCATGCGCAAACTATGCCTGCACAATTCAAGAGTAACAGCCCTTTGGCTAAACTCTCTTCTTCTCATAGCAAGGGGAAAAGCTCTACTCCTCTTCCCAAACACCCTGTTGCTCCTGCACAATCCACTGGGGTTAGTCCTTTGGCTATTCCTCTTCCACGTCAAAACAAAGGAAAAGACCCTTTGGTCTTTTCTCAGACTTTCTTGTCCCATGACTTGGAAGAAAACAGAGGGAAACGCTCTTTAGTTAACCCTTTTTTCACAAAACAAAGGAAAAGGCCCTTTGGTCTTTTCTCAATCTTCTTCGGTCTTTACCGTAGAAGATCAACCTGAACGTGCCTCGGCACCAGTCAGTACAAGAACTCCTTCAAACAAGGGTTCTTCTTCCCTTCATGTCAAGAGAACTTGTACTGATCAAAGAGGTATTCTGCCTACCCCGGTAGCAGAATTTCAAGATCTTCCAACTCTCAAGATATCCCGTTCAAAACAGGGAAAATTGCTGGTGTCTCAAACAGAAACCCCTGGGGTGAATTTGCTGATCTAAGAACTTATCTCAACAGACCAACTTTGGCGAAACGCAAACAGCCAATGTCGAAGACCAAACATCATCAGAAGCAAATTTCTAGGGTCAAGAACCCCGACACCTATGCCAATGAAGTGAGCACTTCCCTGTTTACTCAAGGGACAAAACATTTGAAGAACCGGAACCATGTTCCGAATATTGTCAAAGAACAGATCCCTCAATCTTTGATCTCCGGGATCATTTCAGGCAAAAGCGGGATAACATTTTGACACCTCCAGTTCAATCATCTGATCATCATTGCAATCATAAAGTCATAATCCAGTATTGTTGTCAAACGACAAAATGATCTGTATTTGATCGTCTGAACTTTACAAACTCTGGACCTAAGTCAGAGGATGAAGACGAAGTGTTGTACGCTTCTGTCAACATGACCTCTCGAGACACTGGGGGTAGAAAGTGCTCGAAGCACGGCAAGCCTCGTCGACCTAGCCAACGGTATCTAGATTTACTCCAAGAATCTTCTGAAGGAGTATTTTGACATACCCGTTCCCGAAGCAGAGATACAATCGGTCAAAGGAATCTTCAAGATCCTTCGGGTCATTTTCTTCCTTCTCAATCAGGAGATGACTCTTTCTCCGACTATGATGCATACAGTAAAAGCTCTGAACAGATAGTGTCTTCCATTGTACCAAGAGAAGTGACATCTTATGTTGTCAATGACGATCCAGATGCTTCAACTTCTGCAAATCATGAACAGAGAATTGCTGCACTAGAAGACAAGTTGAAGACCATGGCTGAAATGGTCGCCAGTATACACTCTATTATTGTGGCACAACATGCTACACCACCGACTGTACCTGCTGTAAGTCCAGAAATCATAGCATCATCGGTACCTGTTAGTGCAGGGCTGGGGGTAGCAGCTCCTCAAGTACCTCTTGTACAAGTCCAACCTACACCCAGTCAGTCAGGTGCTGGGGGTAGTGCTTATAATGATGTTCCTCCTCCTACCGCTCTGACTCAACCTGCTTCTTCTTCATCATCTGAAGATGCCAATGAAGCTGTCAAACTCTTACGAACTCAGTTTGAGGCTTTTATGGAGAAAGACAACTTGTAAAGGTTGGGGATCAAGCAACCATACCCAATTGAATGGAAGGAAGTCCCATTTCCTCCTAAGTATAAAATCCCAACAATCTCTCTGTTTGATGGCATTACCTCTCCAAGCCAGTTTATCAATCACTTTGAGGTAATGACTGTCCAACTTCAACCAAATGACGCTCTTCTTACCAGAGTGTTCGTCGGTTGTTTAGCCGGCGTAGCATACGACTGGTATAGAAGTTTGCCCGATGGTTGTATCACCTCCTTCTCAGGACTCAAACAAATCTTCCTGGAACGGTTCTATGAGGGAATCAACGACATGACTATGTCGGCTCTCAACAAAATCAAACAGAAACACAATGAAACCGCTGAGAGTTTTATCGAACGGTTCCACCGAGAAGACTTAAAGATGCCTCCCGGAACTCCAGCTGCTGTCACAATTGATACTTGCAAGGCAAATCTTTTGCCTATCATCAGTATGTGGACAGGGTCAACTCAGTTCCAAGATTGGCCCTCCTTTATTGTCAACGCTAAAGAAGCTGAAGTTAGCGCTGACAAGTTCAAGCAGCTTGGGGTACAAATGTCTAACCCCGACCGAGATGAACACCAGACATCAGGTGGTGGCAACCGCCAGAACAACCGCAAAGCAAAAGAAACTTTGAACATCAATTTGAACAAGAATAAAGAATCTCGGGCGGTCAATGTAGCTCCTCCTACGTCCACTTCTACTCCTTCAGCACCTCCATCGAGGGAACCTCATCCTAAAGTAGAGTATTCTTTTGACGAGAATGACACTGATAGCATCTTTGATTGTTTAATCAAAAGCAACAAGATCCAACTCCCAGACCCAAAAAAACCTGACGAAGTTGGTAAGACAGATCATCCCAAATATTGTGTCTACCACAGATTCATTGGGCATCCTACTCGAGCATGCTACGTGCTCAAATGCAAAATTCAAGAGCTAGTCAACGCTGGTGTTGTCACTCTGCAGCAAGATGAGAAAACTGTTACCGCAAACATGGTGTCAGTCCAGTTCGGTGACTTCCCTCCGCAGATGGTGCAACATGGCGTCATTCCTATCCCTAAAGCTACTCTTGAGATTGAGAATCTCCCTCCTCCACCAAATGAAGGTCTCGTTCCCTTGTCTCTTGACAATGGCGAGATTATGTGGATTCATCCCGATCTTGCTTCAGAGTTCGAGGTTTCTTCTTCCTCCAAGAAGAAAGATCGCTTCAAGGGCAAAACAAAGACTTGCAACATGGTGTCTTTTGACCCCATAGTTGACGAAGAGATCCTGTTAGGCACCAGATCAGGGAAAGCTTCCCTAAAGGAGTATCCCGAGATTCAAGAGAATCCTGCCTCTTCTTCTGAACCTGCTCCAGCACAACCTGTTTCTACTGAGGATGTTTCTTCTGCACCTTCACCCGTTGTAGTACCTATTCCTCCCAAGCCGACGGCAACTGATAAAGGCAAACAACAAGTCCGCTTTGATAAACCTTTGAAGAAGTCATCTCCTACAGGACTTGAGAAGCCTTACAACTTTGATATATTGGCTCAGTTAGCTAATACACCAGCTCGGCTGTCCATCTTCGAACTCTTGCGTCTATCCAAAGAGACTCGAGAAACTCTAAGTGAGGCCCTTATGCAAGCTGAAACTTGTCTAGCCCTTCTGAAGAAGCCTACAACAGAGCCAGTTTCTTGTCTTCATTGTCATAGTGTTCTGGAATTGATTCCAAACATAACTTTTACACAAGATGACATACTGATGGAAGACAATAGACACGACCGTCCTCTCTACTATACAGGATATGTCGATTCGATGAAAGTCGATCGTATTTTGATAGATCCAGGGTCTGCTCTCAGTATCATGCCAAAGATAATGTTGGATGCGCTAAAGATCCCAGTGCATAGTCTCTCCAGTACAATCACCACCATCCTTGGGTTCAATCAAGGAAGGAGTGAGCCTTTGGGCAAGATTCGCCTAAAACTTCAAATAGGAAATCTTCGTACAAAGGTGACCTTATACATCATTGACAATCATGGTTGTTCTTACAATACTTTATTGGGAAGACCATTTCTGCATGAGCACAATATTGTTCCTTCGACTCTCCATCAATGTTTTAAATACGTTGATGACAATAGAGAGGTGCAAAAGGAGGTCGCTGATCTCTATCCTTTTAAAGGCGTCGAAGCATACTGCAAAGATGCTCGTATGTAGAAAGATGAATTCATGAAGGTGGTGTTGTCTCTGGATACTGAAGAAGATCAAGAAGTAGTACCCAATGACACCCTTATCATACTTGTCAAAGGACGAGTCTCTCATCCTCAGTCCTCTAAGCCACTGGCTATTCACTTGCCAGCCCAGAAACAACCGATGGATGATGATAAAAGGGAGCTCACCTCTTCTGAGACACTTGTTATCGACTTACGTCGTAACAAGGACAAAAGCAGCTCACTTCTTCTGAGCCACTTGTTATCGATCTAACTCATAACAAGGACAAAAGGGAGCTCACCTCCTCTGAGCCACTTGTTATCGACCTCCGTCGTAACAAAGCCAATGCTCCTCTACGTTCTTCTTCTTCCCCTCTTGTAATTAATCTGACCAAGCCTGCTAAGGTTAAAGGTCTTGCTGTAAATATAAATGTACAGATCAATGAAAAAGCATCTACTTTCCAGTATACTGATATCATTTATCATGCTAAATGCTATTTGGATATGTTAGACAGCTTTCGATCATTTACAATGGGAGTTATACAATCTTTTCAAACAGAAGTCTCATTTGAAGATCCAGATGATTCTTACCGTATTGTCCCTTCTCGAAAGAAAGGTGAAAGTCCAATACTTTTTAGTAAAGGACCGGAACAACAATTCAGCTATATGGATGAAAGCAAGAGTAACGATACAGGACATCTTCAACTCCGTCGTTACAATCAGCAATCAAAAGACATCATCCGAAAGATGGGTTATGACTTCAAGAGTGGCCTCAATTACGACAAAGGCAGACGAACTCCAGTCCGTACAACTGTTCCAGAAGGAAAATCAGAAATGTATTACAGCAAGACCAAAAGAGGTCTCGGATATACTTCTCCTCCGATGTTATCCCCAGCAGTCTTTGACTCTGATAGTGAAGAGCGCTATAACTCTTCTGATTTCAGATCATGGGATTCTGACACCAGCATTGGTGATGTTTATCGGCTGGTCGTATCTTTCAACATGGTCTCTGCTAAACTTCCAGAAGGCTATGATGAGGACATTGAAGAAAGTCCTGAAACAGATCCTTGGGCTCAACAAATGGATAATCAATGGGAACTCTGATTCGAACAGCGAGAACCTCCTACTGAAGATCAATTGGTTCAAATTGATGTAGGAGAGAACGGGTCACCTCATCCAATATTCATCACCAAGAATCTTCCAGAAGCAGATAAATAAGAGCTGATTCTTCTTATCAAAGAATATATTGATGTCTTCGCCTGGAGCTATGAAGACATGCCCGGTCTAGACCCCAAAGTTGCTACTCACAAACTGAATATTTTACCCAATGCAAAACCAGTCAAACAGCAACAACGGCACTTCAAACCAGAAATGATGGACGCGATCGATGATGAAGTCAAGAAGCTCATTGCTTGTGGCTTTATCCGATAAGAACATCATCCTGATTGGGTAGCCAATATCGTCCCAGTTCTAAAGAAAACCGACAAAGTTCGAGTCTACATCGACTTTCGAGATCTTAATAAAGCATGTCCAAAAGACGAATTTCCTCTTCCTATCACGGACGTCATGATCGACAATACCTGTGGGTTCGAGCGAATATCCTTTATGGATGGATTCTCTGGATATAATCAAATTCAGATGAATCCTGAAGATAAAAAACACACTTCTTTTCGCACTCCTCGTAGGGTCTACTGCTATACTGTGATGCCATTTGGTCTCAAGAACGCTGGTGCAACTTACCAATGGACTATGAGTACCATCTTTCGAGATCAACTTCGCAAAACTGTCGAATGCTATGTTGATGACATCGCTGTCAAAAGTCGTCTAAAGGAAGATCATATCCAAGACTTGAGAACAATCTTCAATCTCATGCGCCAACATCAATTCAAAATGAATCCCACCAAGTCATTCTTGGGTGTCTCTAGTGGCAAGTTTCTCGGCTTCGTCATTACCTCTAAGGGTATACACGTGGATCCCGAGAAGATCAAAGCCATTCAAGAGATACGTCCTCCACACAACCTAAAAGAGCTACGAGGATTCCAAGGTCGTCTTGCGTACATCAGGAGATTCATTTCGAACTTGTCTGGATGCTGCAGACCATTCACTCAACTAATAAACAAAGGTGTCTCTTTTATTTGGACAGAAGAATGTCAACAAGCATTCGACGACATCAAACGGTACCTCATGAACCCACCAGTCTTGGTGCCACCAATCTCGGGCATACCATTCTTAATGTATGTCCGTGCTATAGATCATTCATTGGGTGCTTTACTTGCCCAAAAGGACAAAGAAGGTCATGAACAGGCCATCTATTATCTTTGTCGTACTATGATTGGTGCTGAACACCGTTATAGTTCGGTTGAAAAAGAATGCCTAGCTCTTATGTTTGCTGTTTAAAAGACTCGACATTACATCATTGGCCAAACTATTCATGTCATATCCCGAGTTAATCCTCTTCGGGTACTCATGAAGAAGCCTAGCACACTCAATTCTCGGCTGGCTATATGGGCCATCATGTTAGCTCAATATGACATGGTATATGTTCCACAAAAGTCTATCAAAGGTCAAGCACTGGCAGATTTCTTGGCGGCTCATCCCGTGCCAGAAACATCCAAGCTTTATGATGAAATTCCAGACGAGTAATTGGAAGTCAACATGATCTCTGAAGAATTTCCAACCTGGCGTCTATTCTTCGATGGTGCATCCAGAATCGGACCAAATGGTGCCATTATAGCAGGTGTCAGAGTTGTCCTCGTTTCTTCAGACGGATCAACCATCCAAAGAGCTTACTCTCTAGATGAACCCTGCTCCAACAACGTAGCGGAATACAATGCTCTACTCATCGGCCTTCAGTTAGCCAAGCAACTGGACGTCGAATATCTCAAAGTCTACGGCGACTCTAAGCTGGTTGTCAACCAGGTTAGAGGAACTTATGAAGTTCAACATCAAGATCTGGTACTTTATCATGAAGCAGCAATCAACATGGCTACATCATTCAAAGTATTCTTCATTGACTATGTTCGTCGAGCTTGCAATACCAAAGCAGATGCCTTAGCCAATCTTGCAGCTGTCTTAGCCATCCTTGTTAAAAGACAGCAGGTGGTGGTTATCTCTAATCGAGAGTTGTTTTGCATTAAAAATAATCGTAATATTGAGTTTAACAATCTTGTTGAAGTCAATGTTATCAATGAAGACTGGAGAACTCCTTTCATCGACTTTGTAGTTTACGACATACTCCCTGAAGATCCTAAGGAGGCTACTAGTATTCGACGACGATCTCTCCGATTTTACTATAATCAGACTACCAAAACTCTCTATCGGCAGACTTATGACGGTCTTCTCCTGCGTTGTCTTGCTGGTGATGAAGCAAAGCAAGTGTTGCATGAAGCTCACGACGGTGTTTGCGGAGCACATCAACCAGGTCCTAAGCTACAGGATTGTATTCGGCGAATGGGTTATTACTGGCCCTCTATGGTATCAGACGCCATTGAATATGCAAGGAAATGTCGTGCTTGTCAAATCCATGCAGATTTTATTCATCAACCATCGGAATTCCTGCATCCGACTGCTGCTTCCTGGCCTTTCGAAGCTTGGGGCATGGACATCATAGGACCTATTAATCCTCCTTCTAGAGGACATCGGTTCATATTAGCGATAACCGATTATTTCTCCAAATGGGCTGAAGCTATACCCCTGGCTGAAGTCAAAACCAGCAGCGTTATCAACTTCGTCAAACACCATGTCATCTATAGATTTGGTGTACCTCGAAGGATCATCCATGACAATGGACCATAATTCATCAGCTAAAAATTCACAAGATTCTGTGATGATCATCGGATTGATAATGTTGCTTCTACAGCCTACAATCCTGCTACTAATGGCTTAGCCGAAGCCTTCAACAAAACTACCATTAAACTCCTCAAGAAGTTTGTATCTACTAACAAACGAAACTGGAGTGAAAAGCTTGGCGAATGTCTATGGGCCTATCGTACCACGGTCCGCAACCCCACAGGCTGTACACCTTTCTCTCTGGTGTACGGGTGTGAAGCTGTTCTTCCTTTAGAACTTTAAATCCCGTCCTTAAGGATCGCCATTGCTAACGAGCTCACTTCAGAGAACAACGACCTTCTTCGACTTCAAGAACTGGAGGCACTCGACGAGAAGCGATCAATGGCTCAACAGCATATTGAGTTATACCAAGCCCGTATTTCGAAGACTTTCAACCGCAAAGTTAAGGTCAGAGCCTTTCAACAAGGAGAACTTGTTCTAACGGTCAGACGTCCTATGACTATGACTCACATGAGCAAAAGCAAATTCGACGCGAAGTAGGAAGGTCCCTATGTTGTAAGCAAAGTTTTCTCAAATGGAGCCTATCAACTCTCAGAGCTGGATGGTCGAGTTGCTATGATGCCTATCAATGGCAAATTTCTTAAGAAATATTATGTATAAATGTAAATGCTTGTAAATCATCAGACAAGTTTGAGTTCATGAATAAAATTCAATTTTATTTCATCAGAAACGATGTTACATAATATTAAGGAAGGTCACTGTCATCCATCTCGACATTGGGACGGGAACCACTGCTGTCCTTATCAAAGACATAATCAGCAAAAGAGCTGAGAACATCTTTGCTGGAACCCACGAGGAACTTCCAAGCAGCCATCCTCATGGCCTCTTCCTCTTTAGTCTTTCTTGGTTCAAGCAGGAAGTCCAGGATATCTCGCGGTGGTTTGGATACAGACGAACCTTCGCCTGCCTCTGCCTGTTTTGGCTGGACCAGTTTGGCCGGACGTTCTTCAACGCCCGCTTCAACCTTCGGGGCAAGTTCAGCCTTCTTGGATACATCTTCAGATGACATTTTTATGTTGAAAAGTTGAAGTGCTCATTCCTGTCAGATTTCTATTATATTTATAGGCAGAGATTCTCCAAATAACGAAGCGACACATTAATCTGACGGTTCGCCCGTTCATTCAATTTATCCGACGGTTCGCCCGTTCATTTATTTATCACCCGACGGTTCATCCGTTCACATTCATTCAACAGTTCATCCGTTCATCACATTCATCTGATGGTTCGTTCGTTCATCATATTCATCTGATGGTTTATCCATTCACATTTATTCGACGGTTCGTCCGTTCATCACATTCATCTGACGGTTCGTCCGTTCATCACATTCATCCGATGGTTTATCCATTCACATTCATTCGACGGTTCGCCCATTCATTTATCATCATTTGACGGTTCATCCGTTCATCATCATTTGACGGTTCATCCGTTCATCATCATCCGACGGTTTAGCCGTTCATCTATTCATCATTTGACGATTCATTTCGTTCACACCTTTTTGACGATTCATTTTTGTTCATTCACATCAGCAACTTGTCATTTTTGATTAAGTTGTCAATTAAAATAATAATATTCGACAAATTATATTCTGCCACGTCTACATTACCTCTGAGCAGATATAATGAATATAATTATTTTCCAAAAATTCAGAAATATATCATGTCCTGTACCTCTGAATATATTTTCTATCGCTATTATTTATATCTGAATAAGATATGCAAGAAATAATAGAGCCACAACAAAATGTCTTTTATTGATCAAAATTTAAGACATTACAATCAGAAAGACAGACAAGAAGATACAAGATATCTTTCTACTGAGATGGAGGCATTATCAGATTAGCAATTTGTTGCTTCAGAACTTGCAGCCGTTCTTCGCGAGAAGCCATCACTCTCCTCCTGGCTTCTTCCATCCCGGATTCTTTATTAAAAGTGGGCATGGTCACCATTAGGCGGGTGATTTCAGCATCATGAGCTGCTACATACTCGTCCCTTTCCTGAGTTAGAGCACTGAATTATTAGATTGCAATCTGATGCTCAGTAACTTCGTTTTCCAGCTCCTCTTGGAGACGAGCAATCTCCGCTCTCAGCTCAGCAATTCTTCTTTCTTTTCCCTCAGCAGTCGAGGTCACTGATTCCAGCTTGGACTTATACTCAGCAGATTTCGTAGAGTAGGCATCCAAGAGATTCTGGATGTTTACTCTCTCAATTGCGGCTGCCTGAGCCATCTGTTCAAATTCTGCTTGAACTAAAAGTTCCACTTCCCCCTTGTTGAGCTCTTTATAGTTCTTTATGGAAGTTTCCAGCTCATTCAATATATGGTCAAGGAAAGTGGCCTGAGCCTCGTCACCTTGCTCCCAGATGGCCTTCACCAAGAAAGAGGTCGGACCTCTAACCATGTAAAAATCAGCGTCTTCTTTGTCCATCATTCTGCTGATCAGAGGGCCCAAGGATTCGAAGAAGCATTTGGTGAATGATTGGATGACAAGCTGATTAATCGCCAGAGCACCAGGAGTCGCAGCTACTCCTGTTGATGACGAGGCAACAGGACGTTCAATTTCTTGTATTTGAACAGAAGGCTCTTTGAATAAAGGAACTAAAGTGGAGTTGGTCACTCCTTCTGGTTGTTCCTCTGCAAAATTAAATATTATCACTTTGCCTGTCATTGGCTATTGTCAAAAGGAATCAAAAGTAAAAACAATCTTACCATGGTTTGATCCAGCAATAGGCCTATCGTCTGCAGGGACAGATTCTAGCTGAGCAGAAGTAGCCTCAGACACTATTGCCTGACTACTTCCTACTTCAGAGCCACAGGATAAATGACGACTGCTACTAGCAATCGTCGTCGCAAGTACTATGTCCATGCATACTGGAGGTTCTGGAGTAGATTCTATTTCTGTATGGAATACAAATAAAGATGGCCGTTTCTTCATCTGCTATTTTCTCTGAAGATGCCTGTACCTCAACATCCTTTTCAGGATCTAAAGTGTCATCAGCAACTTCAGGAAGTGTTTGCACCTCACCATCCTTTTTAGGATTCAAGGTGTCGTCAATATCTACAGGAGACATATGTTCTTCAGCATCTCCTTCATGGTCTTGTGTTTCATCAGCCTCTGAAGATGATGAGCTCTCTTCATTGTCATCTTCCTCTGGTACCTCCCCACTGATAGTTGCAGCAGTTTGATCAATATAATCCTCTTGTGAGCCGAAGACTCAGCGGGGGCCTTGCCCTTGTCGACTGCGGAGGATCTCTTTGGCGCCATGGATTTCGACGGGGAAGAAAGCTGAAGTCGGGATGAACTCAGGTGTTTCTCTCTCTCAAACACAAGAAAGCAAGTAAAGAATGATTCGGAGGATCAAGAGAACTATCTATAGTTCTTCAAAGAGTAACAGCTGCCTCAGATTACGCCGAAAAAGTCAGACTAATCCATCCGATTGCGCAGACAGCTCAGTACATGCGCAACTTGATTGAAATTCAAAAATTCAAAGTATTTCGAAATTTTGAATAAGTTCAACTTTCGAAAACTTTGAAGGGGGTCTTGTAGGTCCTAAAAAAATTAAGTTGCACACATCAACAAAGTCATGAAGATTGAGAAATGCATCTTTTAAATGAACTGTGCAGACATCAGATTATGCATCATACAGATTGCGTACACTAGACTGCGCACACTCTCAAGCGCGCAGGCTGACGTGGTAATAATCATCATTATCTGACACAATCAAATCTTCTGACAGCTGACAGCGCGGAGAACGAGGCGACTGTTTATTTAATCATGCAGCAAGGCACTCGAGGACAGCTGGCAGCGTAATCGGCGAACCACTCTGTGCGTAGTCCATGCCTGCGCAATCCAAAGTCAGCACAATTTAGGTTGCACACTCCATCAATACAAGTGATAAAGTACATGTGGCACTCATGCCATCAATTGTTCATTACGTGGCAACTGTCTATGCATGATCATGCACATTTCAATCAAAAGATGCCATGTGTCCAAGACAGTTGGACCATGATCCAACAACTGCCTACGCAGTCCAAAGCTGCGCAATCCAATCCATACGCAATCCAGCATGCACAGTTCAGAATAACTAAAAGTTAGTTATTTCCAGAACTCTATAAATAGAGTTTCAAGTCTTCATTCAAGGGGATCAGACATTAAAGTTCAGAATTATCAGAGAGTTCAGGAGTTTTTGCCCAAGTGCTGCTGCATTCTTCCGAGGCTTTTGCCTTCAATTCTCTGAGGCTTTTGCCTTCAAGTCAACCTCCGAGGCTACCATCTTCAAAGTTCACATCGTCCAAGGGATAAAGCAATCGTCTTCTAGATTGGATTCCTAAAGTTGTATCTTTCCCAGAATTCTTGTAATCTTTACAAAGTTTGTATCAATAAAGTTTCACGCTTTTGTTTTTGTAAACAGGAAGGATATTCCCAAGACCGCTTTCAGGACGCGGTACGGGCAGTTTAAATTTTTGGTTATGCCGTTTGGGCTAACCAATGCACCAGCAGTGTTTATGAACCTAATGAACAAGGTATTCCACCAGTACTTAGACAAGTTCGTGGTGGTGTTCATCGACGACATCTTGGTATATTCCAAGACTGAGGAGGAGCACGAGGAGCACTTGAGAGTAGTGCTGGAGACTCTCAGGAAGGAGCAGCTTTATGGGAAGCTCTCCAAGTGTGAGTTCTTCTTAGACCGGGTTGACTTTTTGGGGCATGTGGTGACTGGAGATGGGATCTCAATTGACCCCAAGAAGATCGTAGCAGTTGAGGCATGGGCATCGCCGACTTCAGTGGCAGAGATCAGGAGCTTCTTGGGGCTGGCAGGATATTATAGGAGATTTGTGTAGGATTTCTCCCGGGTTGTAGAGCCGTTGACTCGGTTGACCCAGAAGGATGCTGAGTATGTTTGGTCAGAGGAGTGTCAGGAAGCTTTTGATGAGTTGAAGAAGCGGCTTACGACAGCTCCAATTCTGACATTGCCATCTGGTTCAGGAGGGTTCACTATTTATAGTGACGCTTCAGGAAAGGGGCTGGGTTGTGACTTGCAACAGCATGGGAAGGTGATTGCCTATGCTTCCAGGCAGTTACGTCCCCATGAGAAGAACTACCCTACCCACGACCTAGAGCTTGCAGCAGTGATATTTGCTCTGAAGTTGTGGAAGCACTACTTGTATGGAGAGAGGGTGGAGATTTTCACAGATCACAAGAGCTTAAAGTATGTGTTTACACAGAAAGAGCTCAACATGAGGCAGCGTAGATGGTTAGAGCTGATGATGGACTTCGACATCTTACTTTAGTATCACCCAGGAAAGGCTAACGTGGTTGTCGATTCCTTGAGTAGGTATCCGACAGCCATGTGTTTGACTATGGACTGTCACTTGCTTGCTGATTTGGAGAGCCTGGGGATTGAGGTGATCATGCCCAGAGTTCAGATACAGATGTGGGGTCTGCAGATTCTGTCATACTTGGTGGAGAGGATCAAGTCGACACAGTTTGAGAACGTTGCTCTGCGGTGTCTCCGAGAGCAGGTTCGAGCAGGATTGGTAGATGGCGAGTTTTTTCTTGCAGAGGATGGTGTCTTGCGGCACGGTTCCAGGTTATGTGTGCCCAGCGGAGATCTCAGGGAGCAGGTTTTGCAGGAGGCCCACAGATCTTAGTACTCTATACACCCTGGTGCCAACAAGACGTACCGAGATCTGAGGGAGCATGTCTGGTGGTACGGGATGAAGCGGGAGATAGCTCGCTTCGTAACTAGGTGCTTGGTCTGTCAGCAGGTCACGGCAGAGAGGCAGAGGCCCGGTGGATTATTGCAGCCGCTGCCCATTCCCGATTGGAAGTGGAAGCATATCACTATGGATTTCGTATCTGGATTGCCGCGTACACCAGGAGGGAAAGACGCAATTTGGGTCATCGTTGACAGGTTGACCAAATCGGCCAACTTCTTGCCATTCAAGGTGGATACGTCTACAAAGAGGCTTACAAAGATGTACATGCGGCAGATAGTCAGGATTTATGTGGTTTTGGTCAGCATCATCTCAGATCGGGATAGTCGCTTTACTTCCAATTTCTAGAGGAGTCTGTAGACTAGTTTGGGCACTCAGCTCAAGTTTAGTACTGTATACCACCCCCAGACGGACGGACAGTCAGAAAGAACTATTCAGACGCTCGAAGATATGCTGCGGACGTGCGTCTTGGACTTTGGAGGTTCCTGGGAGGATCATCTACATTTGGTGGAGTTTGCTTACAACAACAGTTTTCAGACCAGCATTGAGATGTCACCTTTCGAGGCTCTGTATGGGCGTAGGTGTCGTACACCCTTATCTTGGGATAATGTTGGTGAGCGAGCTTTATTGGGACCAGAGATGGTTGTTGACGCAGCCGAGAAGGTGAAGCTCATCAGGGACAGACTTCGCGTGGCACAGGACAAACATCGGCACTGGGCCGATAGCTACCGGAGGCCGCTGGAGTTTGAGGTACATATTAGAGATAGGATTAGAAGTAGGTTGTTTGTTTGTTTGATTTATCATGTTTGGTTATTTAGTAACATGAGACCTTATTTGTGTTTAGGTTGGATACATAGTTTTTCTGTAGATATCTCCGACTCGTGGTACTATACGTTTTGGTGGAGGTGGGAAGCTTAGCCCGCACTTCATCGGACCTTTCATGATCAGCGGGAGAGTCGGTGACGTAGCATACAGGCTAGACTTGCCATCTACACTAGTGGGTGTCCACAACGTATTCTATGTATCACAGTTGAGACGGTACGTTGCTGACCCTAGCCATGTGCTTGATCATTCAGAGATTGAGGTAGGGCCTACTCTCAGTTATCTAGAGCAGCCTGTAGAGATTCTGGATCGTCGAGAGAAGGTGCTGAGAAACCAGGTGATACCCTTGGTTCGCATCGCATGGAGGCATCATTCTCCAGGAGAGTCTACCTGGGAGCGGGAGGATGAGATGCACGAACGATACCCTTATCTTTTTGGACCGTGAGGTATGATCGTCTATCCTTCTCACTGTTAGTTTCTCCTTTCAATTTCGAGGACAAAATTTTTTTTAAGGAGGGTAGATTTGTCACTACCACATTTCCAGTTTGAGGGTATTTTTGTCATTTTTGAATTATTTGAATTTAATATATTTTATTAGGAATTTAAAATAATTTATTGAATGTTGTGATTTAAATATTAATTAATTAATTTTCATGTGGTTTAGATTAGCCTAAACTAGTTTGGACCTAACCTAGATTAGTCATAGCTAGTCTAGTTAGCCACATTGAGTTTTAGTTAGTATTGGTTAGTAGGTTAAGTCATGATTAGTTAGGTTGGAAAGGTTGCAACTTGACTAGAAGGGAGCCCTAGATTCTAGGCCATTCAATAGGCTAGATGGTATGATAGCCCTTAGATTCAATCCAAAAACCCTAGCCCTAACTCTTGGCCGGCCAAGGACCCCCCCGCCTATAAAATCCCTCTTGAAACTTGTGCCTCTTTTCACTATTCCATCATTTTCCTAAGAACAAGGTTTGTTTCCTTTAAAAATTCTTCATAGTTTATTCATTAATGATCCATTTTCATTGAGATTTCTTCTATAGTATTCTAAATGTTGTTCTCCTACTGTTGGTGGAGTCAAATCTCAGGTTTGACACAATTTGGAGACTTTGAGTGGCTTTTGGAGATCTCTTTTGAAGGAGGTTTTTGTTGTGAAGAGCACACCTAGGTAAAACTCTATTCCTCCAATGAAATTAGGGTTTCTTTGCATAAACACCAAGCCCTAGGTGTCCTTGTACTGCAGGAATAGGATTTGCATCATTTCGTGTCCTGTACGTGTCCGTATCGGGCACGTATCAATAGGTGCACGCATTCGACAAAATGCCACAGTGGGCATTTCGATCGAGATTTTGAAATGTAAATGAATAGAAAGCTGTGTTTTGATGTGGCTTATGTGTTTTTGCTCGACTGAGTGTGTCTCATGTCGGTTTAGTGTCGTGTCGCGCTCGTGAACACGCGCACGCACGCAGCGTGCAGTGTTCCCTGCTACCAGTGTGTTTGTGCTCAGTGCACAGGACACTTGGTCGCGTGTGCTTGGACACGCAGGGTTGGGCAATGTCTGTCATGACATCCCCAAGGCCTCGTGTCCTAATATTTTGTGTCGGGTGAGATATTCGATCCATACTGGACACGGGTTCACATAGCCTAGTGTGTGCTTTGGTGTCTTGTGTTCGTGTATTGTTTGGACATTCCTGTGTCCTAATTTTGGACACCATTTGGTTAGTGTGACACATTCTAATAACTACTAATGATTACCAACCTAATGTTCATCAATTAATTGTGAATTTGAATGTGGATTGGAAATTTCCAGTCGACTGATACACTAGAGTATCAGTGAACACTATTTTTAATTCCTGTTATTTAATGATTACATTATGTGTTTAGTTATGACTAAATTGCTAAATTATATCCTAAACATGTTTGCTAATCTCTGTTAAGTTGAGTTAACATACTAGGATAGGTCTTTGATCATGAGAAATGGAATATGGTTATGAGTTGGGTTTCGAAATGTGGCTGATACCACTTGTATTCAGTCTTCCTAAAACTTCAAATTCCTATTTTAATCTAGTATTGACTAATGTTATCAGCTGTCCATTTAATCCTACATGTTATCTAGCTTATGATTAGTTCGATTACATTAGACTAGGCTTATGGCATGAATGGATAATCGACATTGAGTTTAGGTTGCATTGTTTAAACTGTTAAGTCTTGTAGTATGGCTAACTGTCTGAATGTTTGGATTTGCATTTGTTTTGAACTGTAAGTTAGTTCCTGAATTCTGAGTTCCTATCTAATGTTCACTGTTTATGTAAACTGAGGCACAGGGAATAGGGATTTAATTGATTCATTGAACTGATTCTCTAAATCTGAACACTATCATTATTACCTGGAACCAAGCCAAACACATATGTTTCACTGTCACTTGAGTGCAATGTCTGAGACACACAAATCACACTATCCTTGTTCTTTCCATTCAACTATTAATATTTTTCCAGATTTTCCCACACTTTCACATCAGTACACTACCAATAACCTGCACTATTTTTTTTCTATTTTCCTAATTGCACACACACAAACACCATTCCCTGTTTTTCTGTTTTCCAGGATATCAAACATTGACACCCACATTGCCTAACACTCCTATTGACACATGAACACTACACTGATTTCATGTGCTACTCTACTGTTTTCAGGATTCACACTCCTACACATTGTTAGCTGCCACACTGTTTTGTATTCACTGATTTCAGGATATTATACACAATGTATTAGCTCATGTTACATTGGTAACTGTCAACTGAATTCCAGGATACACCATGTTAGCTCACTGTTTTCATAACCTTCACTGTTTTTGGGATATCATGACACACACTCTTGTGCACTCTCCCATACACACACATGTTCCCCATTAAACACTAATACCTACAGCTATATATCATGTCTAACCTAATGTGAATGAATGAATGGTAGTGTAGGATGTATAGGAATTTCAATGTGTTGATAACTTATAATGATTATGGTTGATGTGAGAGCTTAGAATGGTTTGTTAGAGCTTAGAATGGTTGTTAGACCTAGTCTAGTTGGACTTAGACTAGCTTGACCTAGTTGACCTAACTTTGACTTCTAGGGTTGACCAGAGTTGACCAAGAGTTGACTTTGGTCTAGATTGACCTAGAATCATTTAGAATGCATTGAATTGCATCGTATTATCATTTTAGACATGTTGTGACTCGTGCTGTTCTGATTAGGAGCCAGACACCACTCCTCAGGCAGTATTTTCTTCTGGACATCCAGGGTATCAGGCGAGTACATTCTCTGACCGTTTCATACTTGCTAGGAGTATTTTCTCGCTCTAGATTATCTTATTTGATGCTGACACGATGGAAACACGGATTAGTACTATATAGATCTTTTCATACGATGTTAACCTCCTCGGGAGCATCAGATACATCATGTCATGTGCGTTTCACTTTCATCATGTACTCTCATGCTTTCACCTTACATGTACACTCTCGTAATTCATGTACTCTCATGAACACGGAGCCCCCATGTTTATATTCACGTACACCCTTATATGGGCCCCCAGGTGAATATCATGTAATAACATAACTTGTCTAGATCCTTGTGTATTGATTGGGGTACGGGGGAGTATGAATAGTCATGTGGACAATTTCCAAAGTAGTGTAGCCATGTACGACCTCTCATGTTTATTATCAAGCCGTTTACATGTCTAGCTTGTACTCTAAATCACTAGTTCACTATAGCTCTTTACTTATAGTAGATATTTTATTACAGTCTTTCTTTTTACTCATGTTTACTCTTCAGTGTTTCATGTATTTTACTCTATTGCCTGTATTTTATTCCTGTCATTATATGAACTGCGTGAGATGTACTGTGCTCGCTCCTGTCCTGACTGGACCTGTTGAAAATTACAGAGGATGAAGATGAGGCGTGCTGCCCTACCTATTATGGGGCTACCTTAGATGACAACTGTGACTTGGACCAGCAGCCGGACCCTATAGCTGTGGACGACACTCCTCTAGATTAGGATGTTTTCATTTACATTACATTCTGGATGACTGTATATTTGCTACTTGGGATTTTTGTTCTGTGATGTATTAGACACTTAGACTTTTTGTTTGTACTTGTGGATTTCCTTTCATTTCAGCAGTATCTATCTATCTTTCTATCTTATCTTTCTGTCTTAGATGTGATTGAGACTGTATATTGCTATGTCACCCCCATTCGGGGAGTATAAACTGTTTAGCCTTATATTGTTAGATGCATGAGACCTAGGACAGCGTTCTACCGCCTACACTGCGGCGTGGGCTGGATGTACCCACGTCTTGTGCCCTTACTCTAGATAGCGGGTCGTGACATACATGCCATAAAAGAATTGGTATTTATACATTGATATACATTGTTTGGATTTGTGACTTTCTTTATGGGTTTGTGACTTTCTAGTTTGCAACATTCGAGACTGGTGGTGGTGTAGAACCTTCTTGCGAAGGTTGGTGCTATTAGATTTTTTTTTCAATTCTAGATATCTGTTTGAGTATTAATTCATATATCCTTAGTGCCAAGTGTTGAGGTCGAGTATAAATCGTAGTTTGCACTATTGTCCGATACGGCCGATACCAATTATTATTTGGCATATGTTCTAATCCGATACAGATAGTGACCGATACCGATATTTGGGGTCTCTTTTCCAGTCAACTTGATGAAAAAAATTGAACGAAAAAGACCAATCATCAAGGATGTAAAAGCATCAAAGATTTTTAAAATCGCTTTAAAGCACGTTTCCTGAATTGTGTGAATTTACACAAAAGTAAACATATTCTATTGATAGCTCAGAACTTCTACATTCTCCAAAAAATAGTAGATTTTAGAACCAAACTTCAGTGAATACATTTATTCACATAGTATCAGTTCTTCCAAATACTTGCATTCTTATGCCTCCATTACTTAAGAAGTTCGAATACCACTTAGCCAAAAGCCTGGGGTACCTTCTCCTATCTTTGTGATTGAAGTGGATTCCATAGAGACTGTAACGAGCAGTATAGCCAAATGCGAGCTCGAAACAATCAAGAAAGGACCACAAGAAGCAACCGTGTGTTTTTGACCCATTCCTGCACATATAAAGAGAGGATCTAGTAACATGTACTTGAATACTTGTCCGCATTGTAGTATGATATTTTATAACCATTTGCCTAATGATTTTCTTCTTATACTTCTCTGTATTTGATCAATTCAAATGTAATTTTTGAGGCAGATTATTGGAATATTTGGAGAAGTCTCCAACTAGTTTGTTGTTTAGTTGAGAGGTCGTTGCGATTTCCAGAGAACTTAAAGTTCTGATGTCATAATATTTTGATGACAGTTTAAATTCTAAATATTAAAAATTAGCTAATTATATAGGCTCGTAATTGAGCCCGAATACATGTGGAGCTTCAGACTTGAAGTCTTGTTACATTTTTAAATTATACCTTTCTAAGATACATCATTACTATATCATTATTTCCTCTATTAAGCAATCGGATATCATTATGTGTAACATATAGATTAGGCAACTCACAATTTGCTAGATTTCATCTCTCTATACAATTTGCTGCAAATGCATGTTGTTGCAACTGTACTGCATTTATTGCAGAAATTGTTGTTGTTATCTCCCTGTTCTTACTGTAGTTTGAAATTTTAGTTGTTGCACCTCTGCACACAGAATCTCATCTAAAACCTATGGTGTTATTTGTTACTGCAGGCTGCTGCATCCTGTTTACTATAACTGCTACTTTACCAAATAGGTTCTGATCTCTCAGGCCACCAGAAAGATTGGTCCATTACTCATTTCCTTGTAAGCAATATTGAACTTCTCCTACATCATTTATATATAGTATTATTTGTCTGTGGCTCTGTGCTTCCTAGATGTTAGTTAAACAACTGTACCCATAAAATTGAGCTTAAAACCTGTAGCAAGGCAAACATGCACACACACACACACACACGTGCTTTTACCTATCGCCATATTATATTATATTATATTACATTTAGTCTTCAATCTGCTGACACTTGGTATCGTCGATCATTCTATTTCTTCAAAATTTTCTGTAGGAAGACCAGTAATAATCTTTCTTAGTTGATGACATGCCCTTTTTTATACAGGTTTCAGCAGGTGACATTGGATCTAAGGAGGAAAGCGATGAGATGGAAGTGCCTGCAGCTGTGGTAAGTCATGTTTGGTACCTCCCTGCTTTAATTGGTACGACAACAAGAACAACAATACAACATCTTCATCCTTCATTGGGTGTCAGCTACTCCTGATATAGTGATATAATTGATATGTTGGTGGTAATAATGACCAGACATAAGTTTCCACTGCCAATTTATGGACACTTGCTACAGTGAACAACTCGGTGGTGGTTCCATTTTTTGAATGTTTTCCTTTTAGTAGCTCATGCAATGAAAACATTTTTTGAATATTTTTCGAATTTCAACTTCTCACTCTCTGGACTCAATATTTGGAAGTGTTCGCTCTTATTGGTTATGGTGAGATTAAACGCTTTCCCTTGATAACATAACGAGACAGAGAATAAATCTTAAGCTAGATCGAATTCGAGATTCTTTTGTTTTTTAATTGACATGCTTCCATTAGACGCCAAACAAGTTTTCTAGTTGACTCCAGTCGTTCCATCAAAAAAAATACATAGGCATGATCATAATACATAAGGGTAAGGAGTATAAGTTTCCTTATCACGAAGCTCATGTATATTTTTTATGATATAATACAACTTTTCAGGATTTTGTTTAATAAAGTGTTCACAAAGCATGGTTGCAGCAGGTAACTGCATTCAGTGAGTGGGTTTGTCATCTCTATAATTTGTATGCAGTTTGGAAGTGCAAAATTAATGGGTAGTGCTTATGTACAGCAGGAAATTGGGGATGAAACAGTATACAACTGTAACAACCTGATACACGACAATAACAATGAAGTCACAAGACAATTTATTTTGTGCATCACTATCATGAAGTTTAGTTCTGCGCCTACCTTTGAATTACCTACAGGTAATGCATTTAGAACTGTTGAGTTTCTATTAGCAGATAAGATTTTTGGTATATCTATTTAGATGGAAAGAACTTGTTTTACCTGGTGCGCCTACATAGGCAGACTACCCGAGTACACTTAAGTTCTGGTTAGACATATTATTGGAGTAACACTTGGACGCTCGCCCCTCCCCTCCCCCAACCACAGACACAGACATAGATACAGACATAAGCACAAATCCTACACCACTTCTGTTGAACATGGTTAAACATTCTGTATTAAAATCAACTAATAATGTATTTGAGCTTTTAATATTCTGCTTCTTACCTTAATCCTCGTTCAATTCATACGCTTGAAAAATAGAAAACATTGTTTCATTTTTTCCACAGATGTACCAAGATGTATTTGGTTTTTACAGGTAAGTGAACATGAAACCCAAGCTCATCTGCTCCTCAAGAATTGAATATGTTAATTGGTTTGGCTTACTGTTTTGGAACACAAAAGCAGTAGTATTTTCAAGAGGACTTGAATGTCAAGCTAGGCTTGGCATACATGTCTTTGGAGGCTAATAAATTACCTTCAATAGGTTTCTGAAGCATCTGTTAGCAGAAACCGGAGTACAATTATTGTTCCTGCAGGAAGTTCTAGCGAAGAATGATGGACAACATTCAGGAACATTTTGCTTAAGATCAATGAAGGGGCTTCACGATTATTTATTGCATCAAATCAGGTAATCTGAAAAGTTACTCTTCTATAGATGTATCCCAATAGTTTGGGAGTATATCTTCTATGCTCACTTCCAAGTGTCTATTTGTCTAGCAACATGTTGAACCTTCCAAACATCTTCGTGGACTTTAAAACGATGTGGGTGCTGGATTCATATCAGGCCACAACACCAATCTGCCTCTAGGCCTGACTTGAATGTCAACGACCGCTTGGTTGAATTCCACTCCCTAGATGTTTTTGGAGGATGGGGATGTCTAAAGTGATCAGGGTGGATCAGAAAAGGTTTTTCTTTGATCTAGGTAGCAACAATAAGGGCCATTTCTTGAGGATATCAGAGGTATCATTGAATTACAAGTTTCCAACTTTCTTTGTTGCTCTATATTCAAGCTACAGTCATGCCTAATTTTGCTTTCACCTAATGTTGAAAAAGCAGTTTACAGGGCCCATTTGATATCTTTATTAGAGCTTGTTTAGCTGTTAATATTTCAGACACTAATATTAAATATCTTATTTGTTCTGTCATATTTTATGCAAAAACAAGTATCAACTGAGCGCTTTCAAGCTTCACTAGTTCAATTGTAAAACCTGCATCCCCAGCTGCTAAATTCAACGAGGTAAATATTGTTTGTTTTGTAAATATGGTTCTCATTTTCCATCTTGATGTAATCATATTAATACTCAATGCACTTTATTGGTTCATATACTTGCAATGTTTTTATTACATTGAATGCAAGGCTAAATGAAGTTTGGAAATATTTCCTTAAATTTCTTCCAAAATTCATCTTGTCTCCAAAATTTCAACCTTCTACTGGAAGACTAGTCTTCTGACATAACTATGTTCCTAACATTGGCGAATTTCTGACTGAACTATACTTTGTTACTGTATTATTTTTTTCTTATATTTTAAGGGGCCATCAATGATGAAGAAAGGCTTTAGTCATCCTTGTACTGCGATATTGCATGAAGATAATTTTAGGGAAAGTGTAGGCTGAGATGTGTGAAACATGGATTAATAATTACATTCAGGGTTATACAATACCTACTTATATACATACATTTATATGTACATAAGTACATGCAGACATTTATATTTCTCGGTGAATCCAGGATCATGGTTATTCTAAGATGTATTACTCTAATTTTATTTCAGATTAATTGGTATCTTTATATTGCTACTCTCATAGAACACTTCACACATGCATAAAATTCTGCAGTAATAATGCAACTGCACATGCACATATGCTGCAGTAATAATACAATTGTACACATGATCAATCCATGATGGAGGGAGAGAACTCTATCAATGAAGCTAATATAGAGAGTATCAAGAAGACACATGCCCTACATGTGAGATGAAACTATAAACTCTACATAAACTAAGCCTTCAACCTACAATCAGAAGTATTGATTTTCCTCATTAGATGTTGCTTTAGGGTAATGATACTTTAGATAAAGTACTCGTCGTCTCAGAAGAGTAGCTGATTTCCTATCATATTATCTTTTCAAGCATATATGTTTGCTCCAGTACTCAGTTAATTTTTTATTAAAAAGGCAGTCCTTACTTTTCATAATATCCTATAAAACCACAAGACATGATTGTATATTTTAACCTATATTTAAATCTTCGAGCTTTATTTCATGTATTAGTGAATTGCCCATTGAACTAACAATTCAAATTTGGATTCATGCTTAATGAAATACAACTGAAGCTATTTATTGACATCCATATTTAAAATGTGTTCTTCAGGTTCTAATGAAATCTTTAATTCGGTATGGGTTCACCTTTGAACCAGAAACTGACATGGACATGGAGGTAACAGTTTCTTTTTACAATTTTTTTCTCCAATTATTATATCTTATTCAGTTATGTACTTCTCATGAATTTTTCTATGACTGATAATTTCTCTGGGCCACCGGTTGGGCTCGTGTACGATAAACTTTTTATTTCATGATCTTGTGTGCAGGTTATTATTAGTTTCTCATCATATTTTGAAGCAATAAGGAAAGAGTTGATCGAGCTGGAAGGAGGAAAGAGTCGATCGAGCTGCATTTCAGCCTCATGCATTATGTATAAAAATGGAATGGTTTCGTTTGTACATCTTGGATTCTCTTTACATGAAAAGTTTGTTTTAGACTACTATTTCGATCACTTTAGGCATTCAACAAGTTTTTGTACATCTTGAATGTTTTAATAAAAATGTATGAATTTATTTATTTTGGGAAACCTTTTCTATATCTTGATTGATCAAAATGGAAGTTGCGATTGAAATTGTTGAAATCAAAATTGCGATTCAGTATGAATCTTTATATGGTTAATGGTATGTGATGCACAGGTAAATTATATGTGACACAAAATATGTTGTTCCGAAATGCTATAATAAATCAACATCATTAAAAAATGCTGTTAACAAACGTTATTAAGAAACTATAGCGTTCGTAAATGCTATGTAAACTCTATAGCATTTGTCACTGTTATAACCAGTCTATAGCGTTCATAGACGCTATAGTAACTCAATAGCGTTCATGAATGCTATACTATCCTATAGCGTTCTTAAATGCTATAACGCTGGTATAGCATTCTTAAATTCTATAACCTGTCTATAGTGCCATGGAACGCTATAATCTATCAATAGCGTTCATGAACGCTATAACTTTATAGCGTTCTCGTACATGGGGCAATTATAGCAGGGGCATTTATAGCGGACAGAATACGCTATAATAGGCATTTTACAGCGTTCTGAGCACGCTATCGTATCCTATATCTGATGTAGTGTCATGAGATGTTATCCCCCTCGGGAGCATCGGATACTTCATGTCATGTGTATTTCACTTACATCATGTATCTCTATGCTTTCACTATTCATGTATACTCTTGTGATTCATGTACTCTCATGTTCATAGAGCCCTCATGAATCAATTTTACATGCTCTCATTTATGAGGCAGTAAAATCATGAATCTTAACATAACTTGTCTCGATCCTTATGTATTGATTGGGGATAGGGGAGTAGAAATAGTCATGTGAATAATTCCAAAGTAGTGTAGTCATGAATCAACTCTGTAGTAAAGCCATGAATCATTTCCAGCCGTTCACATGTCTTTCTTGTACTCTGAATCACTAGTCACTGATAGTTCTTTACTTATAGTAGATATTTCCATTATAGTTATCTCTTTTACTTCATGTACATTCTTTCAGTTATTTATGTATCTTACTCTTTTGCATGTTTATTATTTTCTGACATAATATGAACTGCATAAGATGTATTGTTCTCGTTCCTGTCCTGACTGGACCTGTTTATATATTACAGAGGATGAGGATGAGGCTTTCTGCACCACCTATTATGGAGCAGCCCTAGACGACACTTGTGAGCTGGACTCTCAGGAGGACCCATCTCTAGCTGTTGATATCACCCCTACTGCCTAGACTAGTTTAGTTAGGCTTTATCTTACTTTGTGTTGTCATTTGAGACTTGAGTTGAATTATGTTATGTTTGTTGTTATTGTGTTATATAGACGCTTAGACTTGTTTCCCTTTTTGTTTGTATTTCCTTTGAGATTATCATATCTATCATATTGTGCTGTTATCTATCTTTAGATTGTGATTGAGATTGTACCCATCTTATTGTTCCTCCGTGCAGAGAGTATATCTTGTTCAGTTATACTTATAATGTGTTAGATGTTGTGACATAGGACAACGTTCTACCACCGATACTGCGGCGTAGGTTGGATGTACCCACTTTTCATACCTCTACACTGGGTGCGGGTCGTAACACATTTTTAGTGGAGGCCCCTGCAGGTCTAGTTTATGTAGTGGTATTCAAACTAGAGTATCACTACAGCCTGCAATAGAATACTGGATAACGTTTGGGGTACTCAATCACATTAGAAAAAACTCTTATCTAAATTCCTGCCTTTTAAACTCTTGCTGTTAATTGCTTCCCTTGAAATAAACTGTCCTCCTTTGAATTATCGCTTCTATCTCAGTATTGACTCCTTGTTTGATCTGTCTCCAGGATGGTGATTGAGACACGATCGTAGTGCCCCACCACGGGAGGTAAGTCAGAGAGGTCTGCCACTTCTCGCCCAGTTCAGCCAAGATCTAAGATGGCAGCTCCCTTAGTACCTACTCAGGTTGGAGTATCTGCAGCCTTCGGGGGAGCACCTCCACCAGTTCAGAGGCAGACCCCAGTTATTTCGGAGGTTCTTCAGCCGCAGCAGCAGCCACCTGCGAGGATGGTTGATGCTGGCCATCTATTTTCTTTTGTGGAGAGGACTCTAGAGTTCCACCAGAGCAGCAGCAGCGTCAGACTACCGACTTTCGTCAGGGTATAGACGAGGCTCACCAGCTACTCCGGACGACAGTGGAGATGGTGACCATCCAGGGGCCAGCTCAGCAGCAGCATCAGTACCAACCGAGGACGCCTGGCATCCAGGAGTTCCAGAAGATGCGTCCGAGGGATTTACTTGGTACAGAGGGCATCCACTATACAAATGACTGGATAGAGCATATGGAGGAGATATTCTGGCTGGCGGAGATACCGGCCTGACTTCAGATTGAGGCGGCAGCCAGCCAGATGCAGGACCTGGCCTGCACATGGTACCAGACAGACCCACGAATGGGAACCAAGGGGCAGACTTGGGCAGCATTCATGACACAGTTCAAAGAGCAGTTCTTCCCAAACGTAGCACTGGAAGGCATAGAGCAGCAGTTCGAGAGCCTGGTTCAGGGGAACCAGACAGTCGGGGAATATGCCGGAGAGTTCTGTCGGCGGAGCAGATTCATTGAGGACTTAAGCGAGAAGACGAAGGCAAGAAAGTTCCACAGGGCTTGATCAGAGAGGTCCGGTCATTGACTAAGAGTAACCGGGATGCCACCTTCGCGGAGATCTTAGCAGGAGCTATAGCGGCAGAGGACGACCAGGGGTTGAAACTGAAGAGAGGTCGGGACTTTTATGGAGCCAGTAGCAGCGGAGGACCAGCCAAGAGGCCCCACTTCCAGCAGCAGTTAAAGCAGAGACAGTTTTAGCAGCAGCCTCAGGGGCAGGCCCGTGCACCTTTCTAGCAGGTGCAGCAGCAGCAACCGAGGCATCAGCAGCAGGCTCTGAGACAGCAGTCCACCAGTTATGCCTACTGTAAGAAGCCGAGGCATGGATAGAACGAGTGCAGGAAGAGGCTAGGCAGGTACCTAATCTGTGGTTCTGCGGACTACCAGCTGAAGGAGTGTTCCCTATTCATGGGACGAGCAGTACAGGAAGAAGGAGCCAAGGCTCCAGTAGGCCCGCAAAAGGGACCAGCCCTACAGACGCAGCAGCAGAGGTTCGTCCAACATCTGTAGCAGGCCAGAGGAGGCCAGCAGGGCGAGCATTCGCCATGGCAGCGGAGGATGCAGAGGTTATTGGAGATTTTATAGCAGTTTTGTTCTTCTCGACTCCATTCCAGCTTTTGCTTTGTTCGATTCGGGGGCTTCCCATAGCCTTGTGTCAGTATCTTTTGCTATTCGACACCATCTTGCTTCTGAATCGTTGCCTAGGACTTGCAAGATCACGATCGAGGGTGGTATTATCCTCGTCAGTAATATTTGCAAGGATCAAAGAGTAGTTTTGGGAGGCCGAGAACTGGATGTAAGTCTGCTCGTAATGCCACTACCGAACTACGATATAGTACTCGGGATGAATTGGTTGTGCAAGCACCATACCAGTATAGATTACCGCGGCAGCAGAGTTCTTTTCTGTCCGCCAGAAGAGCCAGAGTTCGAGTTCGCCAAGCGAAAGGCAGAGCAGAGTAGCGGAGTCTTCTGCAGAGTTTCAGTCGAGGAGCAGACAGTGCCACATCCATTGATAACATAGTTTATGGATGTCTTTTCGGAGGACTTGCCAGGACTTCTACCAGACAGAGACGTTGACTTCTCTATAGACTTGGTGCCCGGTGCAGAGCCGATTTCCTAGCACGTCTATAGGGTGAACAACAGCGAGTTGGTGGAGTTGAAGAAACAGGTGGATGAGTTACAGGATAAGGGCTTCATCCGATCTAGTTCTTCACCATGGGGTGCACCGGTGCTCTTTGTACCGAAGAAGGATGGGTCGGTACGGATGTGTATCGACTACAGGCACTCAACAACCTCATGATCAAGAACAGGTACCCGCTGCCGCGAATCGATGATCTCTTTGATCAGTTGAGCGGAGCTAGGGTATTTTCGAAGATTGATCTGAGGTCAGGTTACCATCAGGTGAAGGTGAAGAGGGAGGATATCCCGAAGACAGCATTCACGATGCGGTATGGCCAATTTGAGTTTACAGTGATGCCGTTTGGGTTGACTAATGCCCCGGCGGCATTCATGAACCTGATGAACAAGCTGTTCCACCAGTACTTGGACAAGTTCGTGGTGGTGTTCATCGACGATATTTTGGTGTACTCGAAGACCGTAGAGGAGCATGAGGAGCATTTGAGAGTGGTTCTGGAGACTCTCAGGAAGAAGGAGCTTTATGACGATCTCGAAGTATGAGTTCTTCCTGGACCGAGTTGATTTCCTGGGTCATGTTGTGACTGGAGATGGGATCTTAGTTGACCCGACGAAGATCACGGCAATTGAGGCATGGGCAGCATCGAGTTCAGTTACGGAGATCAGGAGCTTCCTGGGACTGGCAGGCTACTACAGGAGGTTCATTCAGAATTTTTCCCGGGTTGCAGAGCCATTGACTAGGCTGACCCGGAAGGACGCAAAGTATATCTGGTCAGAGGAGTGTCAGGTCGCTTTTGATGAGCTGAATAAGCGGTTGACGACAACTCCGATTCTGATATTGCATCAGGATCAGGCAGGTTCACTATCTACTGTGACGCCTCGGGGAAGGGTTTAGGTTGTGTCTTGCAGCAGCATGGGAAGGTGATTGCCTCTGCTTCCAGGCAGTTACTTCCGTATGAGAAGAACTACCCTACCCACGACTTAGAGTTGGCGGCAGCTATTTTTGCCTTGAAATTGTGGAAACACTATCTATACGGAGAGCGTGTGGAGATCTTCACATACCACAAGAGCTTGAAGTATGTGTTTACACAGAAGGAGCTCAACATGAAGCAGCGTAGATGGTTGGAGTTGATGAAGGACTTCGATATTGTACTAAGTATCATCCAGGGAAGGCCAACGTGGTTGCCGTTGCTTTGAGCAGATATCCGAAAGCTATGTGTTTGACGGCAGATCCTCACTTGCTAGCAGATCTGGAGAGCCTAGGGATCGAGGTGCTAGTGCCAGGAGTGGAGATGCAGATGTGGGGTCTGCAGATTCAGTCGGACTTGATAGAGAGGATCAAGTCGTCTCAGTTCGACGATGTTGCTCTGTGGTGCATCCGAGAGCAGGCTCGAACAGGATTGGTGGATGAGGAGTTCACCGTTGCAGAGGATGGTGCATTGAGGCACGGTTCCAGACTGTGTGTGTCCAGTGGAGAGCTTCGGGAGGAGGTTATGTAGGAGGCCCACCGATCTTACTACTCTATGCGTCCAGGTGCAAACAAGATGTATAGAGATCTGAAGGAGCATGTATGGTGGTATGGGATGAAGCGGGAGGTAGCATGCTTCGTCGCTAGATGTTTGGTCTGCCAGCAGGTGAAGGTAGAGACGCAGAGGCCAGGAGATTTGTTGCAGCTGTTGTCCATTCCGGAGTGGAAGTGGAAGCACATCATGATGGACTTTGTTTTGGGATTGCCGCGTACACCAGGAAAGAAAGATGCGATTTGGGTCATCGTAGATAGGTTGACCAAATCAGCTCACTTTTTGCCATTCAAGGTGGGGTTGTCTACCGAGAAGCTAGCAGAGATGTATATACGACAGATTGTCAGGATTTATGGAGTTCCTGTGAGCATTGTCTCAGATCGGGATAGTCGCTTTACTTTCCATTTCTAGCGGAGTCTGCAGACTAGTTTGGGCACTCAGCTCAAGTTTAGTACTGCATACCACCCTCAGACGGACGGACAGTCAGAGAGGACTATTCAAACACTCGAGGACATGCTGCGGACTTGTGTCTTGGATTTTGGAGGATCCTGGGAGGATCACTGTAGAACCATGAAAAATAATAAAGAAAGATCCATGCGGCCAGGGAACTCCATGCGGCTCAGATAGTCCATACGGTTCAGAAGATCCATACGGCTAAAACGAGTCCATGCGGCTCTGTGATCTCCATGCGGCTCAAGAAGAGAAGGCACGTGGCTTGCAAACAGTTCTCTCCTCCGCACTGTACTACATTAATTGCTTGGACGGCTGACCACTCTGACGAAACGACAGGCCTGACATAAAGAGGCAATTATGACTCTGTCATAATGATAAAATCCTAGGAAATTAAAGAAAATCTCTGGCACAACACCCCACCGAGATCCAGAAAACACCACGCAGCCTAGACACGTGGACAGCCATATGCAGCTCGAGCGGAGACCCTCTTATGCGGTTCAGACTGAAGTTGTCCTATGCGGCCCAGATCGAGACAGCCCTATGCGGCTCAAGCAGACGCAGCCTTATACGGCTCACAGGGATCATCTCCATGCGGCTCACTACCCATTATATGGTCCAGATTATCATGTGGTTCGAAGACTCGGAGGCCACTCCCCAGGCAGCCCTGACACGTGGCCAGGCTTATACGGCTCAATCCTTATGCGGCTCAGTGACTCCCAGAACACGTGTCATAAAGCCAATCAATTTCCCAGATTTGCTACAATCAAAGATTGGGTCAAATCGCAATAATCTGGGACACGTGGCAGGAGAATGAATTAAATTTATTCATTCAGATTCGCAGACATCAGCAGATCATTATCATGGAGATTTATTCCAATCAGCATTAATTACTGATAGGATTTGAGGTAATCTAACACTAAATAGCCCAGATTCATCACACTCAAGATGAATGGCCCAGATTGATCGAGCAATAGGCTGCTGCCACTTTAAGGGACAATCATTGTAAACCCTAATGAGGTCCCCCCCCCCATTCTTAAAAATAGCAGGGTGCCATTCCCTTGCAAGAGGAGACATACGCACATATACATACAGAAATGAGCACTTCTCAAGATCAGAGAGAGAGCACCAGAATACTTGAAGAGAAAAAGCAGAGAGAGCAAAGGGAGCATTTCTTCAACGCCGAGCAATCTTCTGGAGCCAAGGCTGCATACCGATCGTCCAAGGAGTAAGACAGAACGGCCGTCGCTTTCCCGAGCCTCTATCGTCATCCCCCAGAATCTAAAATAAACAATTGTACTTAGACTGCTGTACCTAGGCTTTCGTCCCTAGGCTTTCTTTGTACAAGCGAGTTTGTAACGTGAAGTAAAAGTCCAGTCCTCCGATAATTGTTCTGCTCTTTTATATTTTATGGCAAACACGATAACGACTCTGCTGGGGACAAACTTCTCTACAGCTGAGGAGTTGGTGACGCAGTCGGATGCAACCAAGTTTGGCTCCACACAACAGAAGATGGTCCTCCGTTTCGACCAACAGGCGTTTGAAGAGATGCTCTCTGAAGGAAGCGCTGGCCCGATCCAGAAGCGAACCTGCACAAAGAAAGCTCGCCACGAGTGGAGGCCAAAATCATTTGCTCCTCCACAAGCTCCGGACGGGGTACTCTCTGCTACCCGAGACGGCGAAGGCGATTCTCATACGGCTCCACTTCGAGCCATAGAGAACTCTACTGTCCCCAAGTCCGGCAGAGGAAAGCACTACGATGTTGGACTTGCAGGGACAAAGAGCGACTCTATGCGCCCCGAGAAGAAGCTGAGCACTCCTGTGGCCAGATCTGCCAACCACATGCAGGAGGCTCATGCGGGTGGATCAACCAGCCGCATGAAGAAAATCCATGCGGCCAGATCATCCAGTCGCATAAAGAAGACTCATGCGGCTGAGACTCCCAGCCGCATAAAAAAAGCCTATGCGACTACGTCTGCCAGCCGTATGAAGATTATTGATGATGGCGACATGACTCCTACCCCGTGCGGTTCTGTCTTCGACCGCCTGTCTTATGGTCCTGATCTCTTGTGCTTCCAAGAAGATATGTCTGACTCTCTCCAACATCATCTAGACTCTTCCTACTATGTGCCTTTACGCACTAGAGCGAAGAAGTCTAAGGCAGCACGAGCTTGGCACGCTCGGTCCGCTGATCCTGTCTCTGATCATCTGAGCGTCCCGTATGCCGTTATTCGGGCCTCAGATGGGAAGTTGTACAGAACCACTCGAGTCCAGCCCCCGGTGGCAAACGGACAAAAAAGTGCACGAAAGTCTCCCAAAATCCCGGAAGCAAGCATGGTCGATTCAGACCAGTCTGACTTGCGTGAGGCCATCCTCCACAAACGCAAGAAAAAAGAAGACGCATCGGGGTACAAAAAGTCCTCCCACGGACGTCACTGCACCCAAGTTATCGTCAACTGCTGCTGCAATAATACGACGGTGCTGGAAGACCGACAGTCCGTCTTTCAAAGACTACAACAGCCATCTTGAGAAGATGAGGTACTTCCCGTCGTCTCCTGCAACTCTGCTCGGAAAGTTCCCACTGACGGAAGGGGGAAGAAGACAAATGTTTCCAGCCCGAAGATTTCAACCACTGCGACTAAAAGACTATCGTCTAAGCGGGTGACCACCACCGGAGTTTTCCAAGGTACTCGCTCTGAGACGAAATCTACTACAGTGGGAGATTCATCGTCCACAACGCAGGGGGTTGCTGGGACTGGGGGTAGCACCCCTCCGAGCTTCCACAACAATTCGATATTCCAAGAAGACGAGCCGGGGGAGACAACCCTCCCATCAGATGCAGCAAACCCCGACGTCCCCGAGGACGTCCACAACTCCCAAGACGAGGCGAACTCGGAGACTGGGGGTACTGTTCCTTCCGAGTCTGAACCAGAAGAGAACATACCCACATACCCCGATGACTTCTCACTACAGGGGTATGATTCGGAGGGTGCTGCCTCCACCGCTCCGTCCATCTCTTCTCATATAAAGACGACATTCATGACAAACAGCAGCCAAGGAGGCTCCAGTGATCGCCAACGCATCGACATGCTCAAAGCCATCTTGCTTGCCTTGGTCAAGTCTGTGGACGAGATCAAAGCGGCCCTTCCAACTCTGCAAGGGGGGACGCCTGGCCAAACAAGCACGGGACCTACGGTCAATGCGAACTCGAATTCAGCAGCACCGAACCCGGGCAACGATCCTCCTGAAACAACGGCCCCCACCGCCGTGGACGAGGCCCACGAAGCGAGAAGAGAGGTCCAGGAGCTCCGAGCCATGTTTCACGCTCGAGAAAACTCTCAAGACCTCAGAATACGGCAACCATACCCTGCTGCATGGAGGGATGTTCCATTTCCACCAAGATATAAGCCGTTCAATATCAATCCTTATGATGGCAAGACCTCAGCAAGTCGGTACATCACTTACTTCGAGGTCACCATCGACCATCTGCCCCATAACGATGCTATTCTCATACGATTATTCATCGGGGCATTGGAAGGGGTCGCCTTCGACTGGTACCGTAACCTGCCAGACAACTGCATCCACTCATTCGCCGGCTTCAAGCGCATGTTCTTGGAGAGATCTACGAAGTAGGGCAGGACATCACAATGTCCACCCTCATGGACGTCGTCCAAGGGTAGAAAGAGCTGATAAGAAACTATATCGAGCGGTTTCGCCAAACCGCAATGAAGCTGCCATCTGGAAATCCCGATTCCTCCTTGATCGAAATTTGCCAAAAGAGATTGCTCCCAACAATCAGTCTCTGGATGGGCGAAAGTCAATTCAAGGATTGGAAGACGTTCATCATCAGCGCCACAAGCGTCGAAGAACGGTTGAAGAAGGCTCGCCAATTGGGACTGCACATCTCGGACGGAGAGCACAAGGGCAAGTGTCCCAACAACGACAATGGGGATAGCCCCTCCAACAATCGGGACAGCAGGGATAAGCAGGCTATAGTGGCCGATACAGCACAGAAACCTGAGCCAAAGCCAGCAGACAAACAATGGCCGCAAATCACTTACTCCTTCGATGACGGTCACGTCAAGCCCATCTTGGACATGCTCATACAAGGAGACAGAATTTAGCTTCCTCTACCAAGACGGGAACCACGGTCGGCAGAGATGGAGAACCCAAAGTACTGCCATTATCATCGCTACGTCCACCATGATACACATGACTGCTACCAGCTAAAATGGTACATCCAAAATCTCATCGATTCGAACGTACTGGCCATCGATTTCGAAGAGCTAACAGTGGCAGCCAATATGGTGTCAGTACAATTCGGCAGCTTCCCTCCGACGGAAGCTCAAGATGACGTGGTCCCCATCCCTCTAGCGACAATGGAGATTGCTAATCTTCTACCTCCCAGAGATCAGGCCGCTAGTCTAGTGCCCCTCACTACATAACGAGGGGAGGTCATGTGGATCCATCCAGACTTGGTTTCAGAAGTGACTCAGCCCACACCATCTTCCATTTGCAAGAAGAGAAGTGGAAAAGTCAGGACCTGCCGCACAATCTCGGTAGACATCGAAGAAGCTACAGCCGTCGTCACACGGTCTGGGGCGCAATCCCAACCTGTGGCTGACAATCCGGCTGAAGATCATCAGCCCGCTACAATGGACGCTCTGGGACCGGCTCAGCATCCGACGACCGACAAGCCTAGGCCGAGGGAGACTCGCTTTGACAAATCCCTCTGAAAAGAGGCATCACAAGGGCTGGAGAAGCCCTACAACTTCGACATCTTGGCACAATTGGCCAACACACCGGCCAAGTTATCATTATACGAGCTTCTGAGACTCTCAAAGGATGTTCGCGCGGCTTTGAGCGATGCACTCCAAAATGTCAACGCGTACCTGGCTCAGGTCAACCTTACGGGAGGGAGTCCGTCTGCAGATTTCTAAGACAGCGCCTGCACGGGAGCGATGCCCAACATTGTCTTCACTCCGCAGGACATGCTCATCAAAACCAACCTGCATGATCGCCCGCTATACTACACTGGATACATCAGCGACGTAAAGGTGGATCGGATGCACATAGATCCTGGCTCTTCCATAAGCATTATCCCAAAGGGTCTGCTACATCATCTCCGTATCCCAATGCATCGCCTGACGCCTTCAAGCACCGCCATCGGCGATTTCAATTCGGGTAGGAACTACCCAATTGGGAGGATTCGTCTGAAGTGTCAAATTGGCGATCTCCAATCAGAGGTCACCTGTTATGTCATAGATGCAGACACTTCATACAACATCCTCTTGGGACGCCCGTGGATACACGATTATATGATCGTGCCTTCCATGCTGTACCAGTGCTTCAAATATGTCGACAAATACAGCTTCATGAGGACGAAATTTGCTGATATCGATCCCTTCAAAGGGGTCAAATCCTACTACTCAGACTCCTGTCTGTACGAACAATCGAAGAAGCATCTTGGTGAAGGAGATATGCAAGCTCGTGCCGAGACAGCCACAGGATCAGAAGAGCCTCTGACGATCCACCTCCAAGCTCGCAAACCTGGCAAGTCTGTACCCCTTTCCGCAACTCTGCGTAAGGATGCAATTAGCCTCTCGGCACAAGAAGAGCAGATGATAATCCGACTGCCAAGGTCTGGCCAAATGCCAAGACCCACAACGGAGCCATTGACAATCAGGCTGCCAAGAGTCGACCAGCCGCAGACAGAGAAGCTCAAACCCTCCGACAAGCCAATGACAATACGCCTTTCCAAGAAGAGTCGTCACCCCGATGCAAGGCCTGGAACTTCTAGCGAACCAACCACTCCCCGCCCAGCATCGAGTACCAAGCTGGGGGTCGCTAGTTTGCCAATAACTCCACGCTCTGCTCCACCAGCTGAACCACTGACGATCAAGCTGCCCAGGTCGTCCTCTCAGTCGTCATTTATACAGGGGGTAGCCGAAGAGGAACCGGAGCTAGCCAAGTATGTGTCTGTCCACACTGATGTTCCCTCCGCAGATGATATAATCCCCCTAGAGAAGATACCTTACTTCATCAATAAAGGGCTATCTTTGAACTACCTCGAGCTTAATAAGCTCTGTACGATGTATGTTATGGAACACGGTATAGGCACTCACCTCCACACACAGGTGACAAATGTGTACACCGCAATCCAGCTTACTCCAGCGGAAGATGTTTACCGCATAATCGAGGGAGGGGTGTCACGCCCCAGAACCAGAATACTGGAGAGCGGGGGCGTACATAGCCAGCTACGTATAACGGAGTGGAATCTATGCCGCTATACGGTCACGGCTGTCTAGATATGTGAGGGTTTCACTACAATCCATCAGTCTCTTAAGGTCATAAAATAGCCTATTATCTCAATCTCAACCAACTAATAATAATTACAAGATGTCAGACCACCAAATACAGAATAGTAAGGTGTCCCATACATTACATATTCGGAATGATCATGAAGCTAGTCGTTACAAAATGTGAGGACTAGCAAGAGTTCAGTCATACATGATCAACCCCCGGGGTTTGTCAATCATGTTACAGCCCGTAGGCAGACAGTAAGTAAGTACAACCGAGCTAACACTTGCTCGTCGGCTAAACGCCTCAAAAGAATAATTTACAATATCACAGTGGAAGAACAAAAGAAACCCACTCGATGCCCTGGTTACGCCTGGTAGCCACCATCGGGCTGGAAAGCAGGGAGATCCTTTGGTGCTGCTCCGGTATCTGGCCATACAAAACCAGCTGGGTCAGACCCCAGAAAGAGCAAGTGCCACAAAGGAGGCTTCACTTAAGAACTAAAACCAGCAAATCATTAGCATTCAATATGTAAGAAAACAACAAGTAACACAGATTGAGGTTTGTGCACTACCAATGCACTTGTCCCAATCAGAGAAAATAATTAAGAGAAGCATCATTGACATAAGACAACTGGAGAATCATGCTAAATAAAATATAGCTGGGCAATATATGAAAAGAAGACGAAGGTACTATTTCGGAAGCCAGGTTACAATCCTTAAACCAAACAAGGACCGAGATTGTAACCCTTCGCCTGAACAGAGCTTAGTCTCTGATCATTTATTGCTAAAGGTGACAATCATTAAGGTAAAAATGAGAGAGTACAATGATAAAAGTGACAATGAAGAGTACAATACGCTAGAGTGACAATAGAGTACAATCGTTATGGTAACAATCTGGAGTGACAATCATTATAGTGACAATCTGGAGTGACAATCATTCAATCATTCTGGTACAATCTTGCAATCAATCACTTCTAGACAATACTATACTGGACTAGACTCCATCCAATCAATCACGGCCAATCATTGCCTACGGCTTTCTATATTAACTAACTAGGGTTATCACAATCCTAGTTACAAGCAAGATGCAATGAGATGCTCCAAGTAGTCACAGGCCCTGCAGCTATCCAGGTTATCCAGGCAATCATCATAGTAAAAATTTAGAGAGTACAATGCATTAGCGTGACAATAGAGTTCAATCATTTAAGTGACAATGGTGGGTGCCCCACATAACAGTGGGCTGGAAATGTGCCCTACTCGTCGGCAGGCTACAAGTCCAAACATTTGCGGCCGGGATAACGGGATCGCCTGTAACTGGGGAACATCTCTTCATGTCTAGTGAATTATACTAATCATTGACCTTAGTCCATTTCAGTAGGTACTCCTGACCGCGGTACTCAGGAGTCCCCTCCTAGACATGATGCAGGACAGGACTGGATTATTTGTACAAGCAAGCAAGCAAGAACACCCACGGTATCAGAGTTGGTTATACAAGTCAAGTTACAAGTTACACGTCAAGTCATGTCAGGAGTGTGCCGCCACGGGCTACTATCAAGTTATCAAGATAAATCATGTCAGGGTACTTGTCGGGAGTGCGCCACGACGGGCCACTATCAAGTCAGGTTGGTCATGTCAGGAGTGCATCACTACGGGTCACTGTCGTGTTATGCTAGTTCCTTGTCATACCATGCCATGTACAATAGTCATTCCAAACATACTAAGTAAAATCAAGTTCATGACAAAAGGCGTAAGGATATAAAATGGACGTAAAATATCTAATAAAATATTAATATACAGGACTATAGAAGAGCCAGGCTTAAAGAAATAAAACCAAAATTCTAAGAGCCAATGGATTGCACAAGGGGTCAGGGGATTGGATTGCGCAGGAATGGTTGGCGCAGGCTGCGAAGTGCGCAGACTTAGACTGCGCAGGCAATGGATGGCGCAGGATGCAGACTGCGCAGGCTTAGACTGCTCAGGCAGTGGATGGCGCAGGATGCAGACTGCGCAGGCTTAGACTGCGCAGGCAGTGGATGGCGCAGGATGCAGACTGTGCAGGCTTAGACTGCGCAGGCATTGGATGGCGCAGGATGCAGACTGCGCAGGCTTAGACTGCGCAGGCAGTGGATGGCGCAGGATGCAGACTGCGCAGGCTTAGACGACACAGGCAGTGGATGGCGCATGATGCAGACTGCGCAGGGGTCAAGCGCGCAGGAGCCGATGGCGCAGGGTTGGTTGCACAATCGGGCAGCGGCCAGGCTGCGCTGTCAGCGACCAACGCTAAAGAGCGCGGCGCGGGAAGGCTGCACGGTTCAGTGCTGTGCTAAAGAGCACAGACTGTAGATCTTCTTCTCCAGGCCGAGAGGAACATCAAGAACACCCAAAATTCAATCCTTCATATCTTAGTCAAATCAAAGCCAAATCTAGATTTTCAAAGTTCTAACTTGAGTAAAATTAAATTCTCTTCCACATGGAACAATCAAATCATGAAAATGAACAAGTTTTATAGATCAAAACCACCAAAATCCGAAAATACTTCAATCCTAGATCTACAAAATTATAAGCCCCAAATGGAGAAAACCCAAGTTCTAATGTTGCTTAAAATGAGCTAATAAAGCTATTAGACAAATAAAATATAGCCCTCAAGTGATAGCAAGATGCAACTTGCCTCGGTTGGTGGTTGGTGGAGAGGAAAGAGTAATGAGGAAGAAGATGAAGAAAAATAAATAAGGAGAGAGAGAGAGGGAAATTGATATTTATAGTGGTGGTGGTTCTCCATGTCAACCCAAAATAAACCAAGTCAAAATAAACTAAGGTGAACCAAGTCAAGGCCAATAAACCCTCTCTCTAGCAATTTAAACCAAATGAACCATGAAAATAAACCAAGCCTCACTAATCCAAAATAAACCAATGAACCATTAAAACCAATTGAACTATCAATGCCAATTATAACCAAGCCAATGCAAAATAAACCAAGATAACTAATCATGACTAAATAAAATATGGGTTCAAAACACGTATACGTATACTAAATACGTATCACGAATTTGGGACATTACAAGGGGGCCATCCAATCATCTTCGGCCGGAAGGACGACCCGCATCCCTTCACCATAGAAGAAGTCGACCTTGGATCAGATGCTGGAAGACTGCCTCTGTATCTTTACAGCCCCCAATCCAAATATCTCATGCAAAAACAGGGGTATGATCTGGAGACAACGCCAGGCTTGAACTACGGTACTGGACGACGATTACCTTTGAAGCCACTGGTCCCGGCTGGCAAACCACGGGACTACTATAGCAAAACTCGGTGTGGATTAGGGTATGTTACACCTACGAAGACCCCTGAAAGTTCAGATGAAGAATGTAACTGGCATTCACATTCGACCGGGTCACCAACTTCTGACTCTGATACCAGCATCGGAGACATATTCAGACAAGTCATGTCAGTTAACATGGCATTCGCCGACGCTTATGAAGAAGACGAAGACATCCCTAAAATCCTCGAGCTAGAACCTTGGGCCCAACAATTGGATGCACAATAGGAAAAGCGGTTCGAACAGAGAGAACCTCCTACAGAAGATGAGGTCATACAAGTGGACCTCGGCAGCGAATCTTCTCCAAAACCTATCTTCATTAGTAAAATAACAGACGAAGTGCGAGAATCGCTGCTGGAACTTGTCAAAGAATACATTGATGTGTTCGCCTGGAGCTATGAAGACATGTCGGGGTTAAATCTCGATATTGCTCTTCACAAGCTCAATATTCGGCCGGACGCAAACCAGTCAAGCAACAACAGCGATACTTCCGCCCAGGCATCATGGATGCGATCGAAACCGAAGTCAACAAACTGATAGCCAGCGGCTTCATTCGTAAGGAACAACATCCGGATTGGGTCGCCAACATAGTACCTGTCCTCAAGAAGAATAGAAAGATTCAAATCTGCTTCGACTTTCGCAATCTGAACGAGGCATGCCCCAAAGATGAATTCCCCCTCCCTATCACATACATCATGATTGACAACACCTGCGGCTTCGAACGTATGTCATTCATGGACGGCTTCTCGGGGTACAACCAAATCAAGATGTCTCCTGACGACGAAAAGCATACATTATTCCGAACACCGATTGGCACATACTGTTACACAGTCATGCCTTTCGGTTTGAAGAACGCCGTCGTCACCTATCAAAGAGCCATGAGCATCATCTTCAGAGACCACTTACGCAAGACGGTGGAGTGCTATGTTGATGACATCGCCGTCAAGAGTCGCTATAAGGGAGACCATCTGCATGATCTGAGGACGGTATTCGACCTGATACGAGCGAACAATTTGAAAATGAACCCTACGAAATCCTTTATGGGTGTATCCAGCAGGAAGTTCTTGGGTTTCATCATCACCGCCCAGGGTATCCATGTAGACCCTGAGAAGACAAAGACAATTATGGAGATGGGTCCCCCGAGAAATCTCTGCGAACTCAGAGGCCTCCAAGGGAGGCTAGCTTACATCAGGAGGTTCATTTCTAACCTCTCCGGGCGATGTCGACCATTCACCCATCTCATGAAGAAAGGTGTCTCATTCGTATGGGACGAAGAATACCAACGTGCCTTCGACAGCATCAAAGAATATTTGTCAAACCCTCCAGTCCTGGTGGCCCCGGTTGCTGGAAAACCATTCCTGCTCTACGTACGAGCAATGGAGCATTCCCTCGGAGCCCTGCTGGCACAAAACAACGGTGCAGGCCATAAACAAGCCATATATTATCTCAGTCGAATGATGATTGGGCCAGAGCACCGATACACCGCGGTGGAGAAGAAATGCCTTACCCTGGTGTTCTCCATTCAGAAGACGCGGTACTATATCACGGGACAAACGATACATGTGATCTCACGAGTCAACCCTCTCAGGGTCCTCATGACTAAACCAGGGGCACTCAGCTCTCGTCTCGCTACATGGGCAATATTGTTGTCCCCTTATCATATGATCTTCGTCCCGTAAAAGGCTGTCAAAGGTCAAGCCCTGGCAGACTTTTTGGCAGCCCACCCAGGCTCAGAGTCATCCAGAATATATGATAAAATCCCAGAAGAGGTCGCCAACTCGCATACAACCTCTCACGATGATATATGGCGAATGTTCTTCGACGGTGCTTCGAGAACTGGACCAGAGGGCAACATCGTCGTCGGAGTTGGGGTGGTGCTAGTCTTCCCTTCCGGATTGGTGATTAATCGCGCTTACTCCCTCACAGAACCCTGCTCTAACAATATGGCCGAGTACAACGCTCTAGTTATTGGCCTCCAACTTGCAAATGAGCTGGGGGTAGAATACCTTGAAGCATACGGCGATTCTCAGTTAATCGTCAACCAGATCCGGGGCTCATACGAGGTCCACCATGAAGACATGATCCCCTATCACCAGATAGCGATCGACATCATCTCATCGTTTGAAGGGTTCTTCATTGAGCACGTTCCCAGACTCCGAAATATCGAAGCCGATGCCTTGGCAGGTCTGGCCGCTTCCCTAGCAGTGCCAAATCATACTCATCAATCAGTAGATGTGATAGGCCACGAACTGGTCTGCCCCAAGAACAACGTGCAATTCGTGGCGAGTTATTCCGCCCAGACGATCGATGATGCCCCCGATTGGAGACAACCATTCATCGACTTCGTCGTCTACGACATCCTGCCCGAGAACCCAAAGGAAGCCACCTCCATCAAACGGCGTTCCCTCAGATTCTTCTACGATACAGAGACGAAAATGCGTATCGCCGATCCTATGATGGAGTATTACTTCGGTGTCTGTCGAACGCAGAAGCCAAAGAAGCCGTATGAAAAGCTCATGACGGTGTCTGCGGGGCCCATCAGCCTGGTCCTAAATTACAAGACCGTCTCCGCCGAATGGGCTACTACTGGCCCACGATGGTGGCAGATGCGATAGACTATGCGAGAAAATGCAAAGCCTGCCAAGTCCACGCGGACTTCATTCACCAGCCATCCGAATTTCTACATCCAACAGTGGCATCCTGGCCCTTCGAAGCATGGGGAATGGACATCATCTGTCTAATTACTCCACCTTCCTCCCGTGGACATCGCTTCATACTTGCGATCACGGACTACTTCTCCAAATGGGCAGAAGCTGTGCCACTTACAGAAGTCAAAACCTCAAACGTGATCAGCTTCCTCAAGTATTACGTCCTCTATCGCTTTGGACTGTCCCGAAGGATCATCCACGATAATGGTCCGCAGTTTGCAAGCCACGCTTTTTATCGGTTCTACGACAAACATCGCATCCAGAATATTGCTTCGACACCGTACAACCCCGCAGCGAACGGGTTGGCAGAGGCATTCAACAAAACAATCATCAAACTCCTCAAGAAGTTTGTCTCTTCTAACAAATGCGACTGGAACGAGAAGGTCGGTGAATATTTATGGGCGTACCGTACTACAGTCCGAACAGCTACCAGGAACACACCATTCTCCCTGGTGTACAGAAGTGAAGCAGTTCTCCTATTGGAGACTCAAATACCCTCACTCCGCGTCGCCCTCACTCATCAATTAACGACGGATGATAACTACCGACGCCGACTACAAAAGTTGGAGGCCTTAGATGAAAAGCGCCTCCTAGCTCAGCAAAGAATCGAACTGTACAAGCACGCATCTCTGGAGCCTTCAACAAGATGGTTAAAATCAGAACATTCTAAGTGGACGATCTTGTTCTGGCAGTCCGGAGGCCGATGGTCATGACTCACAAGACCGCCGGCAAGTTCCAGCCAAAATGGGAAGGTCTATTTATCATCGAGGCCGTATTCTCCAACGGTGCTTACCGCCTCGCCAAGCAAAACGAGGACTTGCTCATGTTGCCCGTCAACAGCAAGTTCCTGAAGAAATATTATGTTTAAATGACATTCTCCAGATCAGTGAGTCATGTGCCCACTGGTACCGCTGAACTCACCCCACAATTTTCCATATTTTTGAGTCATGTGCCCGCTGGTACCGCTGAACTCACCCCACAATTTTCTAGATTTTTGAGTCATGTGCCCGCTGGTACCGCTGAACTCACACTCATCATTCTCCAGATTATCGAGTTATGTACCCGCGGGTACCACTAAACTCACACTTTCACAATATCGAATCATGAACCCGCTGGTGCCTCTGAACTCACATCCCGGTCACTCTTTCAGATAGTAAGTCATGTATGATCATACCTCTAAACTTTCTTCCTGGAAGAGATCCTCCCTCATGATCCACTACCCGCACTTCCAGTGCACAAAAGGGTAACCGATCCACAAATTTCCAAAATAGCCATGTCCTCATTACCTCTGAGTCGTTTCACTTCCGCCAAAAACAAATCACCTCCTACATAGAACTTCCATGTCCTCATTACCTCTGAGTCATTCTATGTACCCCCTCTTCATTGAGCCCACTCCTGCCATGTCCTCATTACCTCTGAGTGGGAAGGCTCCGTAGAAGAAACCTCCATACTTGCCATGTCCTCATTACTTCTGAGTAAGTATGTCGATTCCCTTTCAACCTAATATCTGTACCCACAACCGGAGTACGACAAGGATAATAGGTCCACAAATGTCCTCTGTTGACCACAAATATCCTCCGTGAATTCATTCCTGACATGTCCTCATTACCTCTGAGTAGGAAGATTCTACGATAAAACCCTCATGCTTACCATGTCCTCATAACCTCTGAGCAAATATGTTGGTTCCATTTCATCCTATTATCCGTATCCTAAGCCAGGGTACGCCAAGGATAGTAGGTCCACAAGTTTCTTAACATAAGCCCACCATCTCATCATGCCCGGGAGCCCAGCTGCTCTGCGGCATTCTTTTTCCCGATACCGAGAGCACCCATGACCACTTTGCCATTGCTGTTCCAGATATCCTAACCAAACTTGTTATCCGTACCTAAAACCAAGGTATACCATGGATGACGAGTCCACAAACAAGTCCCCCGTACGGGGCAAACACCACCATCATATCATAGATACAACAAGCAATGCAAATGAAGGGTAGAATGGAAAGTACTCTTTATTTGAATGAAGAAAAAAGCATTACATCTTTTGGGACCACGTCCCTCTCAAAAAAAAGAAAGGAAAAGAAAAGAAAGGAAACAAAAGGAGAAAATGCCAACTATAGCTCAGTATTACACAATTCCAAAAGACGATTCTTTACTAGGATGGCCTCCTATTCGAGTCGCTGTTTAACTCGACACTCAGCCTCCCGGGATAACCGCTCTTCATCATCCAAGCCCATGAGCTCCTGCCAGTCATCTTCCAATTTCTTCAGAGTAACTTCCAGGTTAGTCGAAGCCTGATTGACTCTGTCAGCCTCCTGAATAATCAGCTCCATATCAATACGGGCAACCTCAAGTTCAGACTCCAAGAAAGTTAGCTTCCTCTGAAGCTCAAGGATCGGCTCTCGCGTGTCAGTGATCCCACGGGAAGCAGCCGCTTCCCGAGCCATGACATCTTCGTCCGCGTAGCTCAATTGATCATATCGATTCGACAGATCGCGAAGGTCCTTCAGTACGGTCGGCCTGGTTTTTATCCCGAGCAGCCTTTGTCTTCTCTATAGCAGCAATAAGAGAACCATGCTCCCGATCTATAACAGTGGACAAATCAGCCTGCCGTAGCACCTGCAGCTGGGTCACCAGCTGCTCAGTCTCCGATAACTTTGCCTCCAGGAGTGCCGCCAGCCCCGCACCACCAAGAAGAGTCTTAAGGATATCAATTTGGCCCTGGGCGCATTGTCGGGACAAGACGAAAGAGGTCCCTCATTCCACAGTAGCCGTTATTCCCCCCTCAAATGACGGTGAAAGCTGGCAACTACGTCCTATAACGCGTCACCAAGACCTCCGTAGAGGACGACGTCAGAGGAAGCGTAGCTGGCAATATCGAAGGAGTGATGCTAGAACTTGCCACCAGGGGATAGAATCCGAGCAGAACGACGCACGGATAACGGATAACTCTTTCTCCCCCGCCACCCGAAGAGCCTGGATACTCGGTAGGGCAGAGAGGTCGACCCTCGGAGCCACCCAAGTAGAAGAGGATGAAAGGACCATCGTCCCCTGCCCTGGCCGTCCCATCACCCGATTTTCTGAACTCGAGCCCACAGGAGGCCCCTCAAGACGAGCCGGAAGAGGAGGAAGTACACTCCTTCCACGGTGCCCCTTCGATATAGTTTGTCTCAATAGTGTCCATCCTCAGCACCGGAGAGGCCGGACCTGTATGCCCAGAACAATGGTCAGTCGACGTGACCTGAAGGATGTGATGATAGAGCAGATAGGCCTCCTCGCGGATAAGATCCGGCTTATCTTACCAGGAGAGGAATGGAGGCTAGCTCATCGTAGCTGACATGACCTCCTTACCCGAGTTAGATTCAGCAGGTTCTTCTATCCCAGCCACCCAGGGAAGTACGACGTGATCAACGTCATCTCGATAAAATTCAGCAGTTTCAGGGACAGGTTCATTAAAATCCCCGTCATCCCGGGTTACCATCTCGGCATCTTGAAACTCTTCTTCTTCTCTTGACACCTACAAGAAGGAAAGAAGATGATTAAAATCGAAGCTAAAAGGAAAGAAGGAAGGAAGGGTCGGGAGTGGCTTGGTTACCTCTGACGCGGGGTTAATTTCTCTCCACTTTCTCTTATAGTTAGCTGACGGTGTCTGGTCGCAACCAACTTTCGAGAACGAGAAATACCGCCAAAAGAGAAACTTGCCTGCTACGTTTTGGAGTAGGGCCAGGCGCAACGGGTGACTGATCCCCAACATCTCATCTGACAAAATAGGCGGCTGATCCACCTCTACGTCTGCCACTGGAAGGATAGAGTCATCTCCATCATGCTCGTTGCCTTCATCATCTTCAGCAGGAATCCAAATCTGGCACTTCGACTCTAGTCTTTCTCTTCTTGGCCCCTTGAGATCCTTTCCAGGCCGGTACCAACAATAAAACTGGCACCTGGGTTAAAACGACCGGGTTTGTTCGCCATGACATGATACAAAGCCGCCATGTACAAGATCTCCACTGACGCCTTAATGGCAGGGACCGAGAAAATGTACGGGTATGGAATGTATCGTAGTATTGCCAAGCCCTGATACCATCAAGAAGGCTACCTTCAAAACCCAGACAGGAGCTGGGGCTGTCTAGACAAAGTTGGCTGTATCCAAACTGCCGGGCAAACCTGCTAGGCAGATAAGGCTCCAGAAAAACAATATTGCGGTTACGATACACCAGATGTACGGGGCGATGTTACGCAGCCACAGGAGCATCTGGCCGTCCAGAAGTTGAGGGGACGCGATACCGTCAAGATGTACAGCCTCTATGTCCTTAGCAGTAAAGCGAGGGACGGATACGAAAATATGATACATATCTGCCCTCGCCAATGCCATCGACAAGCCCGCATGGTCTCATACTCCCAAGGCTCATCACGATAACGAAGATAAATGCGTCATCATCAGTTACACCATCTTCAGAGCCTCTCATCAAAGACGGATAATGCATCAACAGCCACCCCATCAAATAGTGATAGGGCAACTCAGTCCGTTCAAAATCCTTGGTCACGTCGCGAGCGATGACCTTAGATGTGAAGGTGCGAAGACGATGTATGCTGCACACCATGGCCGGGAGGAGAGCTAGCCTGATTCGCAAAACTAACTTCACAGCCGGAAGGATGAAGTTACGACTGATTCTCTCGATAGAACCAGCCCCTCCAGAAACTACACAATTTTGCAGCCATATCATCAAAAATCCTGCCAGGAGCTTCTCTGACAGCTCTTGGGTATCCTGGTAAAAGTAACCAAAAGAGTCAGTCTTACTCCCGAATCTGTCACTGGTGGTGGCCACCCTCTTAGCCGACGACACCAAGTCTTTAACCGCCTCCCGGGATCGAGGACGACGAGAGGTAACTCGACCTGAGGCATCCGTCGGGAAGAGATAGTGCACCCAGTCCTTGGTGTGGGGAGCATTCCCTTCCGAGTTGCTATCCTTTCGGGCTATCTGATGACATGTGCTATAGTGGCACAATATCTCTTGGTAAAGAGCCACGAAGCCGGGATACCGTCTTTCCAAATCTTCGAATTCCTCATTAGTGGGAGTATACGCTTCAAAAGCTTCGTCCCCCTAAGGAAGCTTGGAGACTGCGTGCATTTCATGGAGCGCGAGCCCCATTTCCCCTACGGGTGTATAGAAGGTTCCCGTACGGCAGATACATCTCCAGCAGAGACATGAACAACTTCTTGTTTATAGATAAGCCATGACTGGTGCCTCGAATAGCATGGTAAAGGCCAATCTCACACAAAAAGGCCTCATACTTCTGCAAGATCCACATAGACAGATTGGTCCACGAGGAAATAGGATGTATCCAACTGGGAGCATCAACCGGCCAATGGGGTAGGAGCCCTTCCGAGCAAGTTGATTTATAAAAGTATCGACGGTAGAAAATATGAAGTTGGGGCCCGCACATTCAAGAAAGTACCTGGGACCAATCCCGTTACAGAACAGCTGGTGTGCACCTTGCCGGCAGTCACTGACTTCAGACTGTTGTTATAATGGATGTTTCCACAAACATCCCACCTCGGGTAGGGGTTAAAGTCTCTTCCATCTTCCGGTCCAATGGGAGCATATTGAACCAAGATAATGGGAAGTGTCGCTCCATTTAGGGGATGCGGATCGCCATCCCCGTTAGAAACAAAACTCCAATTCTCCGACACCTCCAGAACATGACTGTTCTCCACAGTCAAGGCATCTCCAAAAAAGAACACAGGCTTCAAATATTCCCCTTCGAATTTCCCGGAGTTCATCATGGCGTTAAGGAAATGAAAAGACTGGTTCTTAATGGCATTCAGTCTAGCCGGAGGTTCGTCACTCGGAAACTGATCCGTCATATGCTGAACAATATGGTCGTACCTATAACCCAGAGCAGCTTGGGCACTACCCTGCAGGAGTTCTCCAGCAGCATTTACCGACAAATTTACTGAAAAGAAGACAGAGAAAGATAAGTTAAAAAAGGTGGATAAAAAGAAATGATTGGAGGCTTCCAAGCCTCATGCGGCTCAAGAAAACATCTATGCGGTTCCAATATAATGAAGCTTTATGCAGATCCAACTTAACGAAACCTCATGCGGCTCAAGATACAGAAGAACACATATGCGGCTCCGTTCAAAAAAAGTCCATACGGCTCAAAGTTGCTTATGTGGCTTCGTCGGTAAAGCACGTATGCGAACATAATGGCTATTCTTATGCGGCTCGCAGCCCAGCCATAGGACGAACATGAAGCTCACAAAAGCTCATGCATAGAATATGCGATGTAGCCATAACAGTTAGGGTTCTTTAACTCGTACAATGTCCTTACCAATAATGGGGGATGAACGTCAGGATGAACATTGGGTACGACGACCGGCGGAGGAACGGCCGCAGTTGAGGCAGAAGTAGTCTTTTTGCCTTTCGCCGTAGCAATCGATGAAGAGGCCGCCTTCTTGCCCTTTACTGCCACAGTCTTCTTGGGAGCCATTAGTTATCGGAAAAGAAAAGGACGATCGGGATAGAAAAAATTTGAAGAAAAAGAGAAAGTAAAGAGGCCCTTTCTCTCTCCAAACTCCTCTTATTTATAGGAGGACGAGAGAAGGAGGACACGTGGACCAGTAACCGCCTCGTAAAAGGCGAAACCGACTCCTCGGATTTAGTTCTCGAGATTCACCCAGGGCATAAAATCCAAAAGAATTAATGAACCGGCCCTTGGGATTCCCCTCAAAAGATGGCGCTGAAACGAACTAGGAAGCAATTAAAGACCTTCACACGTGGCAAAGAGCTCATGTGGCTCAACGGCTATGCAGCTGAAAACTTCCATGCGGCCGAGACATCTATGCGGCTAAGACATCTATGCGGCTAGAAAGAGCTTCCACACAGCCATGCTTCTTATTCAAAGTATTTCAATTTTGCAAATTGAAAACTTTGAAGGGGGTCTTATAGAAGCATGGAAAATAATAAAGAAAGATCCATGCGGCCAGGGAACTCCATAGAGCTCAGATAGTCCATGCGGTTCAGAAGATCCATGCGGCTCAAACGAGTCCATGCGGCTCTGTGATCTCCATGCGGCTCAAGAAGAGAAGGCACGTGGCTTGCAAACAGTTCTCCCCTCCGCACTGTACTGCATTAATTGCTTGGACGGCTGACCACTCTGACGAAACGACAGGCCTGACATAAAGAGGCAATTATGACTCTGTCATAATGACAGAATCTTAGGAAATCAAAGAAAATCTCTGGCACAACACCCCACCGAGATCCAGAAAACCCCACGCAGCCTAGACACGTGGACAGCCATATGCGGCTCGAGCGGAGACCCCCTTATGTGGCTCAGACTGAAGTTGTCCTATGCGGCCCAAATCAAGACAGCCCTATGCGGCTCAAGCAGACGCAGCCTTATGCAGCTCACAGGGATCATCTCCATGCGGCTCACTACCCATTATATGGTCCAGATTATCATGTGGTTCAAAGACTCGGAGGCCACTCCCCAGGCAGCCCTGACACGTGGCCAGGCTTATACGGCTCAATCCTTATGCGGCTCAGTGACTCCCAGAACACGTGTCATAAAGCCAATCAATTTCCAGATTTGCTACAATCAAAGATTGGGTCAAATCCCAATAATCTGGGACACGTGGCAGGAGAATGAATTAAATTTATTCATTCAGATTCGCAGACATCAGCAGATCATCATCATGGAGATTTATTCCAATCAGCATTAATTACTGATAGGATTTAAGGTAATCTAACACTAAATGGCCCAGATTCATCACACTCAAGATGAATGGCCCAGATTGATCGAGCAATAGGCCGCCGCCACTTTAAGGGACAATAATTGTAAACCCTAATAAGGTCCCCCCAATTCTTATAAATAGCAGGGTGCCATTCCCTTGCAAGAGGAGACATACACACATATACATACAGAAAGGAGCACTTTTCGAGATCAGAGAGAGAGCACCAGAATACTTGGAGAGAAAAAGTAGAAAGAGAGCAAAGGGAGCATTTCTTCAACGCCGAGCAATCTTCTGGAGCCAAGGCTGCATACCGATCGTCCAAGGAGTAAGACAGAGCGGTCGTCGCTTTCCCGAGCCTTTATCGTCACCCCCAGAATCTAAAATAAACAATTATACTTAGACTGCTGTACCTAGGCTTTCGTCCCTAGGCTTTCTTTGTACAAGCGAGTTTATAACGTGAAGTAAAAGTCCAGTCCTCCGATAATTGTTCTGCTCTTTTATATTTCATGGCAAACAATCACATGTACTTAGTAGAGTTTGTATACAACAACAGTTTTCAGGCCAGCATTGAGATATCACCATTCGAGGTACTGTACGGGCGTAGATGTCGTACACCCTTGTCTTGGGATGACGTCGGAGAGAGAGAGAGCTTTATTGGGATCGGAGATGGTTGTGGATGCAGCCGAGAAGGTGAATCTTATCAGAGATCGACTTCGCGTGGCGCAGGACAGACATCGACATTGGGCCAATAGCTACCGCAGACCCTTGGTGTTCGAGGTACAGCTTAGAGATAGGATTAGAAGTAGGATTATTGTTTTATGATTTTGTTGATCATGTTTGATTATTATAGTTAATTTGAGACCTTGTTTGTGATTAGGTTGGAGATCTGGTTTTTCTGAGGATATCTCCGACACGTGGTACCATATATTTTGGTTGAGGTGGGAAGCTTAGCTCGCGCTTCATCGGACCTTTCGTTATCAGCGAGAGAGTCGGTGACGTGGCTTACAGGCTAGATTTGTCACCTACATTAGTGGGAGTCCACAACGTATTTCACGTGTCGCAGCTGAGATGGTATGTGGCGGACCCTAGCCATGTACTCGATCATTCGGAGATCGAGGTAGGACCTACTCTTAGCTATCCAGAGCATCCTGTGGAGATTCTGGATCGACGAGAGAAGGTACTGAGGAACCAGACGATACCCTTGGTTCGTGTCGCATGGAGGCATAATTCTCCAGGAGAGTCTACCTGGGAGCGGGAGGATGAGATACGCGAGTGATACCCTTATCTTTTTGGACCTTGAGGTATGATTTTCTATCCTTCTCATCAGTTTAGTTTCGCCTTTCAATTTGAGGACGAAATTCTTTTAAGGAGGGTAGACTTGTCACTACCACATTTTTAGCTTGAGGGTATTTTGGTCATTTTGACTTTTTGGTGATTTTGAAATTCTATTAATTAAATATGTATTATTTGTTTAGTTGAGACTTGACCTAGAATCTTAGCCTAATCTAGATTAGCCTTGAGCTTTGAATCTTGATTAGGATAACCTACTAAGTGACAAGATTAACAATATCTAGATATTTCTAAGTAGGATATTTCCTCATTAGGATATTTATGAAAAAGAAAGACTTAGGACTAATTGAACCAATAGGAGGACTTAAAATTGGGTGGAGAAGCCTTAGCCACTCATCTACATCTAAACATAACCCTAATTCACTTTTGTGGCAGCCATAAATAGTAATCTCCCCTCCTATAAAGTATCCTTAAGAAACCCTTGCCTCTTTTTAACACCTACATAGAACCCTAACTTGTTCTTCCCCAAATTCCTCCCCCTTTATCCAAATTGAGTCAAATCAATTGCATCATCATCCCCAACAGTAGAGGAGACTTATGGGGGCTTGCTAGTAAGGGTTTGAAGTGAATTGACCATTCCATTTGGAGAAGAACACCTTCCCTTTCTTTATTTTCATTGAGATTTCCTCTCAATAGGCAAATGCCATAAAACCTATATTAAATCATGTTTTCTTTTCATTGATGCATGCATATAGGTATACCCTAGCTGTAGAGTTAGTTTGGTACAAAATAGTATCCATTTTGTGTTCGTATCGGACACGTATTAGTTTCCTTAAATGGGTGTTTCATGAAATGCTTGTTAGAAATTAATATTGCTAATTTCAAATTCTAATAGAACAAATTTGTAGCCTAATATGTGAATAATAATAATCGTGTTGACTGAGCTGACTTCTGGGGGTTTTCATGTCCAAAATGGACACGGGGATGCTGTACGACACTGCATACGGATCCCCTGCTACCCGAGTGTCCCAGTGGATACGACACACCATATGGCAGCCTGCCAATTGGTTAGAGGGTCGGGGCAGTGACTGACAGGTCACCCCCTAAGCCACTCTCGACCTCGTGTCATATTTGTCATGTACTTGCACACGCACACATTTGCACTGCACTGTGCAGTAGCAAATTTGTCCACTGACACGCACCTCGTGTCACGCAAGGACACGTCGTGGACACAGTGCAGACACATGTGCACGAACCTTGACACCTGGGCTACCTATTGGAACGTGCACGTGACTCAATATGGAGTGTGTCGTGTCCTATTGAGCCCGACAACTCTGCACGAGACCTAGTCTATACTGTGTGACTGATACACGTTTTAAAATGTTTGGTCACTTCGTGTCCAGCTATGTGGACACAAAATCCTTCCCCCTAACACGTATACATAGTTTATACACCTGTACACTTGTTTCATCTATTTAATTCGAGTTGTTAATTTTGGTTTTCGAATTTGGGACTTACATGTATCAGTCGGTTTTTCCAGTTTGGGTTTGAATGAATTGAATGTTAATATGTGAATCTTAATTATGAGAATTGAAAATACAGTGCATGTTAATGACCAAGTTGCAATAAGTTGAGTTTTAAATTGTTGGTTTAGTTTTGAACCTTTTGGCTTTTCATGGAGAAGTGAGTTCGAAAATGAAACTGAAATGTAGGGTGCATTGTTTGATACAGTGAACTGAAATGGGGGTTTTGAATAAAAAAACTGAAAAACTGAGCATACCTTATATAACCTGAGTTCACAGAAACCTATAGGTTAAACCTGTAGACTGAGAACCATATATGTTAACATGAGTTTTCTTGAGTCAAAACTGAGATTTCAAATGAACCTTAACCTAAGTTATGATACCTTATTTTCATTTGTTAATGTTGAACCTGAAAACCAATAGTAAACCTGTGAATGTTAACCAATTGCCAGGTTAACATAGCCTTGTATTCATTAGCCTACTAAGCACACACTGCAGTTGTATAACACACACACACACACTCACTCTCTTAATCCCCTTTCCTTTTATATATATATATATATATATATATATATATATATATATATATATATATATATATATATATATATATATATATATATGTGTGTGTGTGTGTGTGTGTGTGTATATGTATGTGCATATATATATATATATATATATATATATATATATGGCCTCCTATATATCTATGTATATGAATATGTGAATGCTGTGAGGATGTATCCATATGTATAGCTATAGCTATATTGATGGTTTATACATATGTAAATTGTAATGTGGTAGATATATATATATATATATATATATATATATATATATATATATATATATATATATATATATATATTTTTTTTTATTTTTTTATATATATATTTATATATATATATATATATATATATATATATATATATATATATATATATATATATATATATATAAAATATATATATATATATATATATATATATATATATATATATATATATATATATATATATATATTTTTTTTAATATTAAGTAATATATATAAGTTTTGTGCCATGTGTTAGCATGTGATTATAGGCTAAGTGTTCTATATGTGATACTTGCTTACATAAACTATGGATTAGACCTAGATTAGACTAGAGTTGACCTAGATTGGACTAGTTGACCTAATTTGACTAGACTGTTGACTAAAAGTCAACATTGAGTCTATATGTGACCAATTGACCTAATTTGACTAGAGTTTGACATAGTTGACTAAGATTGATCTTGTTGACCAAACCCTAAGGTTGACCCAGTTTGACAAGATATTAACTTGGGTTGAACCAGAGTTGACCAAGTTTGACTTTGACCTAGAAATCATGTAGATTGCATTATAAATTTTATTTACCTTATTTTAAACACATTGTGACCTGTGTTGCTCTAAATAGGACTCATCTACTCTGTCTGGACATCTACACTTACCAGATACTCAGGATATCATGCGAGTACATTCTCTGACCGTTTCATACTTGCTATAACTTATATTCCTGCTCTAGATTACTTTACTTGATGCTGTCACGTTGGTAACACGGATTGGTACTATATGGATCTTTTCATTAGATGTTATACCCCTTGGGAGCATCAGATACTTCATGTCATGTGTGTTTCACTTACATCATGTATCTCTATACTTTTACTATTCATGTATACTCTTGTGATTCATGTACTCTCATGTTCACAGAGCCCTCATGAATCAATTTCACGTGCTCTCATTTATGAGGCAGTGAAGTCATGAATCTTAACATAACTTGTCTAGATCCTTGTGTATTGATTGGGGATGGGGGAGTAGAAATAGTCATGTGAATAATTCCAAAGTAGTGTAGTCATGAATCAACTCTGTAGTATAGCCATGAATCATTTCCAGCTGTTCACATGTCTATCTTGTACTCTGAATCACTAGTCACTGATAGTTCTTTACTTATAGTAGATATTTCTATTATAGTTATCTTTTTTACTTCATATACATTCTTTCAGTTATTCATGTATCTTACTCTTTTGTATGTTTATTATTTTCTGACATGATATGAACTGCGTGAGATGTATTATTCTCATTCCTGTCCTGACTGGACCTGTTAATATATTACAAAGGATGAGGATGAGGCTTTCTGCACCACCTATTATGGAGCAGCCCTAGACGACACTTGCGAGCTGGACTCTCAGGAGGACCCAGCTCTAGCTGTTGATATTACCCCTACTGCCTAGACTAGTTTAGTTCGGCTTTATCTTACTTTGTGTTATCATTTGAGACTTGAGTTGTATTATGTTATGTTTGTTGTTATTGTGTCGTATAGACACTTAGACTTATTTTCCTTTCTGTTTGTATTTTCTTTGAGATTATCATATCTATCTTATCGTGCTGTTATCCATCTTTAGATTATGATTGAGATTGTACCCATCTTATTGTTCCTCCATACGGAGAGTATATCTTGTGCAGTTATACTTATACTATGTTAGATGTTGTGACCTAGGACAGCGTTCTACCGCCGACACAGCGGCATAGGCTGGACGTACCCACTTCTCGTGCCCCTACATTGGTGCGGGTCGTGACATTTTGTTTGGATTGCGCCAGTTTCAACCGACTCTACTATTTTGAGCACAAATTGTGCGATCAACTTTTAAAGCTATAAATAACCGTATATTTCAGACTCTTCATTTTTTTACTAAAGTTTAATTTTTCTCAAAAGCCCTATCTTTCCTTCTTCTTCCTAATCTTTGACTAGCATCAAATGGCACCAAGAGATCTGTTGTCGAGAAGGGAAAGGGTATTGCCGAGCCTTCTTCTAGCGTTCCATCCATACACGCGCCTCAATATGCTCCCCCTTCGTCACGATGAGAGACTGTCAACCCGGCGTAGAAGGTGAATGTTTGACAACAAATATCGACCAACCCCTTTTTAGGGTTTGGTTTGATTTGACAATATGTACGCCTACTTTTTTTAGAATTAGGCGTGTTTTCTGACTTGTGCCCCTCTTCTTAGAGTTTCGTTGCTGTCCAGCCAGTATTGCATGCCATTCCGAGAGTTGTGCTTTCTGATTCTGTATAATCATTTGGTGAAACTTGAGATGTTGCGCCACATAGATGTTTGTTTTGACAGAAATGTCGTGCAATATAAGAGTCGTGCAGCCCGATGTGTCGCGCAACATAGATGTGGCGCTATCCTGATATATTTGCACAACATAGATGTGGCGCAATACAAAATGTTGTACAACATAAATGTTGTGCAACTTGTGATGTCATATATTGTGTTTCATTGAACCAGACTTTTTTTTGAGATTAACTCCTGTTTGCTTGTTTTCGTATAGTTAATCTTAGAGAAGACCCAAATGCTGAGATTTATGCTTCGGCCTTCAACGTGTTAGAGTACCGAGAAGACTTATCCCATGTTCAATATCCTCAATATGATCTTCCTGAGTCCCGAAGAGCTATGCTTGCATCTCAAGATAATCCCACTTTATTATGCTTGATGAACGACAAACCTTGGGAAAGTCTGGACAATGTTGTCCATAAGAAACCAGCTTTCTTATTTGGAGAGGCGATCAAGAAGATGTCCCATCCCAAAGCGAAGAGAAGATAGATTTTATCAATGTAGGGATAGAATCATGTACCTCCTAGAAATGCCGAGGCACTTGTCTTTGTCTCGATATGCATTTTCTAGTTATCCCCGCCGTATGGCATGGGACCTGACTCTGATTCAACAGGCCAGAGTCGGAAGGATATGCTACAGATTGGGTCCACAGAATAAAGACTTGTTCTACAACACTTCGGAGAGATACGGCTCCCATCTGAGAGGTTTGAGACTAAGCTGTATACCTCCTGAAGATTCATCAATGTTGCTTTCCGTCCAAGTACCTATTTTCGCGAACATGTTTGCGAAGGCTGAAGGAAGATACCCAGACCAAACCATGCGCTTAACGGGCTTAGTGAATCCCGACATGAAACGCTGGAGCAGTGTAGTGGTTTGGGTTTTGGATCATTTTAAGGATAAACTCCTCGAATTAAAACTCTATGATCCGATTTGGACCACTGCTCATAGCTTTCGCCCGAATGCTCACATGTTTTTGGCTTTAGTTGAAAGATATAATGAGAGGACTGGTACCTTCATGACACCTCACAGGGAAATCGGTTCGCTCTTAATGAAATGAAGTATCTTGCACATTTGCCAATAGGTGAAAACCCCTATGAAAAATATGTGCCAATAAATGAGGAATTGGATACTCTCTCTACAGAGAACCCTAAGATGGTGGCTGTGTTCGAAGAATTATTATGCCACTATCGGATATGTTCCCTTTATTACAAAAGTGCTTCCAAAGGGACTTGCTATATCACCAAATGGCTGCCATACTTGTTTCTAGGGCATGCTCATGAAGAAAAGATTGTTGAAAGTCAAGCCTGTACTTCTTGTTTCTTCAAACCGCTCGGCCGCAGCGATGTAGAAAAATTGATAGAGAAAACTAAGCACTATGATAACATCTTGGATATAGATTGGTAGCCATTTACTGCTGGTACTCAAATCGAAATTTATCTTAGACAAGGTTACAGAACTATGTCTCAAGAAGCCCAGCTGGCAGGTTTCCTCTCTTTATGGTTACGGCGATTTGTGATACCTGGAGCCAGTGCCGTCGACTGATTCCATCGAGGTGTGCTATTCGCCACAGTGCGTCTAGTATTCGGCTAGAAGATGGATCTACTTTCGACAATGACATGTCGCTTGAATGCAGGCTTCCGTTTTTTTCGTTAACACTATGGTATATGATAAGAATTCTCGGGACGACTTCCCTCGTACCGAAATGCCATACACATATCTATTTGGGTGGTTGCTGTTATACTAGCCTGACTTGATGGACCCCGATATGGGTGCAGTCGGAGGTGACTTCATCAGACGTTATTCCAATGCTCGATGGAATATAAATGCGTTTTCAGAATGCCGAAGAGCTTTAAACCGAGGGTCTGAATGGAGATTTTAATGTGTTCCTCCACCTCCAGGATATGAGAATATCCCTCCACAACTCATGGACCTAGAAGCAACATCTCTTCGTCTATCTTCGATTGAGTTCACATGGTTGAAGACTATTCGGCCTTCACATCTAGTGTAACGGTTTGAAGGCGAGTGCTTTCTAGAACCGTACTTACCAAGATGATTTGCTCGACAGTTTGGTTATGATCAACTGCATGTAGGTAATGCTACCACCTGTTTACAGGCCAAGGGTTACCAAATAGATGGTGCCAGAGCTTGGAGAAACTATAATGCAAGAGGGACTAAGGACACATTCTCGATGCCTCATGTCACTCAGATAGGCCCGCGTACGTTATATACATATGCAAATTTTTATGCTTCAGCTAACACCTTTATCGAAAACTTCAATCTGGCTAACAGCTTTGCCAGTGATAGACGTTCAAGAGCTAGAGTTCGCACTGCACAATCCTTCATAGATGAAGAGAATCACGAACCCGCTGACGAACCTCTGGAAGCCTCTCTCGTAGGCTTTTATGATGAAGTCAACGATCCACGAGATGTATCATTGAGGATACGGAAGGAGAAGTCCCCAGCAAAAGGATTTGGAAGGAAAAGAAAGACTGGAGAGTCATCAGCCCCTTCACATCCTAGTGATCTTCCTTCTTCTCCTATGGCTGTAGGGAAGAGAAAGAAGACTACCTTGGTCATTGCAGAGTAGCCCACCACTAGGACCACGGGATCCCAGACAAAATAGATGCACACTGGAGTACCCTCGGGGGAAGGAGAGGCAACTCCTTCTTCAGTTCCAAGAAGCAGCCAAGATGCCCAAGAAGGGTTTATTAGAGAACCCAATGTACAAGTTGACCTTGATGAGGTTGAAGAAGAACCTGAGACACCTCTGGTACGCAAGGCCAAAAAAAGATTAATAGTGTCTCCAAAAGACCATCAAGAAATATTGCCTTCACAAGATATACCACCTCCATCAGGTAAATTTTAATATTCTTTTAATGTGATCTTGATTGAGTAACGTTGTCACGACTCGCTCCCGAATAATCAGACACGAGTCGGACATGCCCAGCCTTCGTCGTTAGATACGACGAAGTAAGCTGTACCAATCTAGGGAAAAACTAACTAGATAAACAGGAGTAAATGTGAAACACAACATCTATAAACGAATCCTAAATACAGATACATGTCTCAAAGTTATTACATTTCCAACAAAATGAAAGTAGGTCTGATAGTCTCAAATACAAACAGAATATAAACTGCTAAGGTAAAATGCTAGGCTTCCTCAGCATCTAAGTCTAGAGCAACTCCAGCTGGCTCTACTGCATCTATTGGCTTTCGGCCATAATAGGTATCACACAAAGTCTCCATCTCACCTGCAAATATCCTAGTCAAGAGCGGAGCAAAGTATAATTCTAGGTATTGAACAAGAACATGATATGGAAATGAGTACAGGGAAACATGAATATGAAATACAGAAAATGAACATAAAAGAACAGGAATGAAAGTACAGGAAATAAAGTACAGGAACTAAAGTACAAGAATGTAATCATGAATCTGAAGTACAAGACATGACAAGTGCACCATGTTTGAAATACAACTAGCCTATGTGACCGGCTAAGGGGAGTACAGGAGCATGTACAGAAGTACATGAATATCGGTACGGCTTAGGACCCGTGTGCATGATGCGAGGCCTAAGCTATCTACATGAATATGGTAACCGGGGTTTGGTCACATAGCTAGTGTATTTTTCCACCCGACACAAATAAGTACAAGAATAGGAAATACAGGAGTACAGCATATCGTGTCATGACGTGTCACAAGAATGGTACAAGAAATGTAAATGCACAAGACCGTAGAAAAGTACTTGCCTTGCTCCGGGAAATCAAGGATAGGCAATAGAGCTGTATGTCCTCCTGCTAGTAGCTACAAGTTGGTCAAAGTCTAGACAATTCCAATTATTCATTTTGTAACTTCTATATATTAATAAGATTTTAAAAAAATACACTAGTTGGTTGAGTTATAACCATATTTATTTAACTTTATCTACAACTATTATTAATACACTCTAGATCACCTTCTCATAAAAATGTAAACCTAGAATATCATTTTCTAATACAAGTTGATTTCAAGTATCAACTAAAACCCTAACTTAATCATGAAAGTATTTGCTAAGTATCAACCAAAAGATTCCTATGGAAAAGACTAACTGTTAAAAGGAAAGATATAAAGTTTGGGTTAAGTCCAACCACTAGTGTTATCATCCTTAAACAGTCTAGGGTTTACTTCTTCTACTTAGGGAACTAGAATCACATAACTCCTAATCCTCAGGAATTTCAATTATAGATAATGGGCACAATAAAGGGTGACCAAAATTCCTATTCAGTCATTAATAAGCCTACTGCTCTCAGGTTTCAGTAGCTCTCACTGAACCACACAGCCAAGCATACTCCAGGTATTAAAGGTACTGATGAGGACTTTATCAAGTATTCATCCTACCAATCAAATTAGTTTGTACCTGATAACAGAAATGGAGTGATACTTAAGGAGAAATCTCTGCCCCCCCCCTGTTGCACAGTTTAGTAAAACCTCCAAATCAGCTATCATGGTATAGCCTAAGAATATATCAATTATTCTCAAACAGGTTTTATCTAATTGAACTCGGGCACTGATATATGGATCTCTAGTTCCTTAATCTTGACCCAAGACATGAATATAAAGTCTCAGGTTCATCACTGAACCAAAGCATTGATATGAAAACTCAGTTTCAGTGGCAAATACTGATACGAAAATTCAGATTCATCAGCTAATCAACACTGCTATAGAAAATCTCAGTATCAAATAAAAGAACAATATCCCCAATATATGAGCACTTGCTGCTCCTCCTACCATCCCAGTTAAATACCAACACTAAAGAGTCTATTCAATCATCCAGCATCTTCAAGAATGGATAAATAAGATTTTAAAAGTTGTAACCTAACGGTTACCTAGAACAATTTAGCAACATCACTGATTTAGTTTCCTGCAACTATCATAGTTTCAAAAATGTAACCATACTGCTATTTGTTGCAGGTGACTTGCTAATAAGAATTCTCAGCAAGGATGAGAACTACAACATTCAAAAGGACTGATCTATTAATCCTGAACTAAAATTCCTTGGTTCGATCCCAGTGAACATAGCTGATATTCGACAATCCAAATGAACACATACACCATGGACATGTCAATCCTGACACGAATCAAGACACACAAACGGTCTTGGCGAGACATAACCGATCAAAGAGGGAGATAAAATATACCTGAAGTAAGTTGCAACGCAGGAACAATTCCTCTAAAAAACTGGATACCAACTTCCTGTGTCCAGATACTGCTACGATCATGTTTGAAGCATTACATCAAACATGCTTTGACAGTAATATAAAACCAAGTTCCTGTGCCTTCTTTGAAATCAAACCAGCTAAAAACATGTCAAAAACCTCTCCACGAAGATGAGAAATCTTGGTTGATCTACTCTCACAGAACATGATCTCTACACGAGAATTGAATGATGAAGAAATGAATCGATTAAGAATAGGGGATCAAAAGCTAGCTCAAATGATCAAAAATAAAGTTCAACTGAGTTGTTAATGACTTACCAGGATCGAACTCAAGATGAATTGAAATTCTCAACTGATCCAGTTCAATACTTCCTATTAAACATCAATAACTTCGAATAAAAGAACAATCAAGCAATATCTATTCAAATTTTAAGGGAACTTCGGACAGGACTCACCAGAGTCGATTTCGAAATGTAGATCGGAGAAGGATCTTCGAATCCTCTGCATTCTCTGGACCCAAACCTCTCGATCTGAAGTTTTGATCAGAACAAATAAATTAACATGAGATGGGGAAAATGAGCGCAAGAGGATCGAAATCAAATCATCACGAGATAGAGTACAGGATTGTTCGAGACTGAGACTTACTGGTGATCGCCGGAGAATATGTCGAAGCCGTTCTGCGCTAAGCGAACGTCGACGCTGTGTGGATCGATCGGTTTAGTCGCCGAGGAAAATTGTACGTGCCACCGCCATCATCGTCTTCGCCATAGCCCGTGGTCTTCTCTCCAGGAATTTAGGTTTAGAGTTTGGGAATCAATGGAGAAAGTGAGTTAGGATGAACTCAGAATTAATGAGCCGAATGAAAAGTTCAGAGGAGAAGGTGATTTAAATAGGCGGTTAAGGAAACTACTGGCAGGAAAATGAGGAAAGCTACAGTAGCAGTTTGTTAGAGCACATGGCTCGCAGCAATTTCAGTTGGGAAAGAATGGAATTCAAATTCCTGTTCTTGCTGGGAGAATAATAAAGAAGAGGAGAAGAAAAATCATTAGTGTAAATTAGTACCAATCCTAATGGGCCCTGGGTGCCAGGACAGCCCATAATAAATAAAAAAATATTCAATAAAAATTTTAGGTCCAACTATTTAGTCAAACCAAATTTAATAATTATAGATAAAGTTTATAAAAACATTTTATATTATGAAAAAAAATAATACCAATTTGAAGAGGTGGTGTTAAAAATTCTCCTCCCCTCAAAAATTTTGTCCCTGAAATTAAAAGATGTCAAATTAATGAAAGATATAACAGAGTTGATCACAATATTCCAATCATTTATTGAAATTAGAAAATCCAACAACTAGAATACAATCAAAGGAATAGACTAGGATAGCGCTCCTGTATCTCTTCCTCACGCTTCTATGTGGACTCTCCCGGGGAGTGGTGTCTCCACATGACGCAGACAAGTGGAATAGTCTGGTTCCGCAGGCGCTTCTCCCTCCGATCAAGGATCACTACTGGCTGCTCCTCGTAGGTCAAGCTCGAACCCACCTCTAGCTCTGAATAGTCCACCATATGGCTCGGAACTGGAATGTAGCGTCGAAGCTGGGACACGTGGAAGACGTCATGTACTCCCTCCAAGCTGGCTGGAAGTGCTAGTCGATAGGCCACTTCGCCAATCCGTGTCGTCACATCGAAGGGCCCGATGTACCTCGAACTGAGATTTCTGCCTCCACCAAATCGAATGACGCCTCTAGTCGGCGAGATCTTCAGGAACACTCTATCTCCTACTGCAAACTCCAGTGGCCGTCTACTGCTGTCCGCCCAGTACTTCTGTCGATCCTGTGCAACTCTAAGACGCTCTCTGATCAATCTGATCTTCTTAGCTGAGTCTACCACCATCTCTGGCCCAAGCATAGTCCTCTCGCCAATGTCATCCCAAGAAAAAGGTGTGTGACATCTCCGCCCATACAGTGCCTCGAACGGGGTCATCTCGATGCTAGCCTGATAACTGTTGTTATAGGCAAACTCCACATGATGCAAGTGATCCTCCTACGGACTGTTGAAGTCGAGTGCGCAAACCCACAGCATGTCCTCCAATGTCTGGATGGTCCTCTCGGACTGTCCGTCCATCTGTAGATGATAGGCGGTGCTGAACTTCAACTGTGACCCAAAGCTTAGCTGAAGACTCCTCCAAAAGTGTGACATGAAGAGGCTATTCTTGTCTGAAATGATGCTCACCGGTACTGTAGGTCCAAAAAAATCAAGTTGCACCCATAAACAAAGTCATGAAAATCAAGAAATGCATCATTCAATTGAATTGTACAGGAGTCAGATTGCGCACATTCTCGATTGCGCAGACTGAACTGCGCACTCATCCAAGTGCGCAAGCTGACGTGGCCTTGTCATAATTATCTGACAGAGAATCAAATCTTCTGACAACTCACAGCACGAAGAACGAGGAATCTGTTCGTTTATCATGCAGCACAACGCTCGAGGATAGCTGTACATGCAGTGCAATCCAGCCCAGTGCGGTCCATCCTAGCGCAATTCGAAGTCAGCACAATTCAGGTGGCGCACTCCATCAATACAACTGACAAAGTACACGTAGCCTTCATGCCATCAATGACTTGTTACGTGGTAACCGTCTGTACACGATCATGCGCATTTCAATCAAATAATGCCATGTGTCCAATACAGTTGGCCCACGATCAAGCAACTGCCAGCGCAGTCTGATGTCTGCGCGGTCCAATACAGCGCAATCTATCTTGCACAGTCCAGAATAACTAAAAAGTAGTTATTTCTAGAACTCTATAAATAGAGTTTCAAGTCCTTCCTAGAGGGGATCACACATATATATAGAGATCATAATCATCATCAGAGAGTTCAGGAGTTCTTGTCCAAGTGCCCAAGTGCTGCTGCATTCTTCAGAGGCTATCGCCTTCAACTTCCGAGGCTATCGTCTTCAAAGTTCACATCGTCCAAGGGATAAAGCGATCGTCATCTAGATCGAATTCCTATAGTTGTACTTTCCCAGAATTCTTGTAATCTTCTATACAAAGTTTGTTGAAATAAAGATCAACTTTTGTTTTTGCAAATAAAATGGCGACTCTGCTGGGGACGACTTTCTCCTCCGACGAGGAAGTGACAACTCAATGTGACGTGGCGTCTATCGAAAAGACGCAGAAGACTCTGGTTGTGTAGGTCAACCAGACGGCCTATGAAGCCATGATCAACTCCAGGACCACCCCTCGCACTGCAACAAATTCTGCCACGAGCAAAGTGCGCCCAGTGTGGGTCCCCAGGACTGCTGCGCTGTCTGCTGTCTCTGCTGTTGCACAGTCTGCTTCCAAGACTGCTGCGCCATCTGCAAATTCTGCCACCAAGACTGCTGCGCAGTCCAAGGTCTTTGTTGCCAAGACTGTTGCATAGTCTGTTGTCTCTGCTGTTGCACAATCTGCCTCAACTGCTCGTGCGCAGTCTGCTCTTATCAGTGCACAAACCACTTCCTATGCTGCTCTGGCTAAGTGTAAGACTCCACTTCCTCTGGTGCAGTTGGCTGCAACTTTGCCTGTGCAGTCCATTACTCCAGCAACCAGAGTGCATCTCAAACACTCTGTGGCCAGAACTCCTGATACGCAAACCACAGTGTCTGTGGCCAGAACCAAAAAGTCATCTACCAGAACTTCTAATGCGCAATCTGCCAGTGCGCAAGCTGTGCCAGCACAGTCCAAGAGAGACAGCCCTTTGGCTAATCTCTCTTCCTCTCACAGTAAGGAGAAAGGCTCTACTCCTCTTTCCAAACACCCTGTTGCTCCTGCGCAATCCACTGGGGGTAGTCTTTTAGATATTCCTCCTCCTCCCTAGAACAAAGGAAAAGGCCCAATAGTCTTTTTTCAAACTTCCTTGTCCCATGACTTGGAAGACAACAGAGGGAAACGCTCTTTAGCTAACCCTTCTTCACAAAACAAAGGAAAAGGCCCTTTGGTCTTTTCTCAGTCTTCTTCGGTCTTTACCGTAGAAGATCAATCTGAACGTGCCTCGGCACCAGTCAGTACAAGAACTCTTTCAAACAAGGATTCTTCTCTCCATGTCAAAAGAACTTGTACTGATCAAAGAGGTATTCTGCCCACTCCGGTAGCAGAATTCCAAGATCTCCCAACTCTCAAGATATCCCGATCCAAACAGGGAAAATTGCTAGTGTCTCAGATAGAAACCCCTGGGGGTGAGTTTGCTGATCTAAGAACTTATCTCAATCGACCAACTTCGGTGAAACACAAACAGCCAATGCCGAAGACCAATCAGCGTCAGAAGCAAACTTCCAGGATCAAAAATCCTGACACCTATGCCAATGAAATGAGTACTTCCTTGTACACACAAGGGACAAAACATTTGAAGAATTGGAACTATGTTCCGAATATTGTCAAAGAACACATCCCTCGAACTTCTTCTCGTCCCAATGCTGTTCCTGATCTCCGAGAAAAGCTCAACCAAAAATGGGACAACAGCACAACATCCCCAGTGCAACCACTTGGACACCATTACAATCACAAAGTGGTCATCAAGTGTTGCTGTCAGACAACAAAACGATCTGTCTTCGATCGTCTGAACTTTACAAACTCTGAACCTATGTCAGAAGATGAAGACGAAGTTTTGTACGCTTCTGTCAACATGACTTCCAGAGACACTGGGGTAGGAAGTACTCGAAACATGGCAAGCCTCGCAAGCCAAGTCAGCGGTATTTGGATCTACTCCAAGAATCTTCTGATAGAGTATTCTAACATACTAGATCCCGAAGCTGCGACAAAATCGGTCAAAAGAATCTTCAAGATCCTTCCGGTCATCTCCCTCTTTCTCACTCAGGAGATGATTCTTTCTCTGACTACGATGCATACAACAAAAGTTCTGAACAGACAGTGTCTTTCACTGTACCAAGAGAAGTGACAGCTTATGTTGTCACTGAAGATCCAGATGCTTCTAGTTCGGCTAGTCAAAAACAGCGAATAGCTGCACTAAAGGATAAGCTAAAGACAATGGCAGAGATGGTCGCAGTATGCATTCTATCATTGTGGCCCAGCACACAATGCCACCGACCGTACCTCCTACAAATCTCGAAATCATAGCATCGTCGGTGCCTGTTAGTGCAGGACTGGAGGTAGCATCTCCTCAAGTACCTCCTGTACAAGTCCAACCTACACCCATTGAGTCAGGTGCTAGGGGTAGTGCTTATCACGCTGTTCCTTTCCCTAACACTGTGACTCAGCCTGCTCCTTCTACATCAGTGGAAGATGCCAATAAAGCTGTCAAGCTCCTGCGCACTCAATTCGAGGCCTTCAAAGAGAAAGACAACTTGCAAAGGTTGGGGATCAAACAACCTTACCCAGTTGAATGGAAGGAAGTCCCATTTCCTCCTAAGTACAAAATCCCAATAATCTCGCTGTTTGATGGTAGTACTTCTTCCAGTCAGTTCATTAACCACTTCGAGGTAATGACTGTCCAGCTTCAACCAAATGACGCTCTTCTTACCAGGGTATTCGTTGGCTGTTTAGCCGGCGTAGCATACGATTGGTACAGAAGCTTGCCCGATGGTTGTATTACCTCTTTCTCTGGCTTAAAACAAATCTTCTTGGAACGATTCTATGAGGAAATCAACGACATGACCATGTCAGCCCTCAATAAAATCAAACAAAAACACAATAAAACTGTTGAAAATTTCATTGAAAGGTTCTGTCGAGAAGCTTTGATAATGCCTCTAGGGACTCCGGCCGTTGTCACCATAGACACCTGCAAGGCAAATCTTTTACCTATCATCAGTATGTGGACGGGGTCAACTCAGTTCCTAGACTGGCCATCCTTCATTGTCAACGCTAAAGCAGCTGAAGTTAGTGCTGACAAATTCAAGCAGTTAGGGGTACAAATGTCTAACCCCGACCGAGATGAACACCAGACATCAGGTAGTGGTAATCGTCAGAACAACCGCAAGGGAAAAGAAACTTTGAACATCAACTTGAAGAACAAAGAATCTCTGGCGGTCAACGTAACTCCACCTACGTCCACTTCTACTCCTTCAGCACCTCCAGCAAGGGAACTTCGTCCGAAAGTAGAGTAGTCCTTTGACGAGAATGATACCGCGAGCATCTTTGATTGTTTGATTAAAAGCAATAAGATCCAACTCCCAGACCCAAAGAAGACTGATGAAGTCGGTAAGACTGATCATCCTAAGTACTGTGTTTATCACAGGTTCATTGGACATCCTACTCGGGCATTCTACAACAAAACGAGAAGACTGTTACCGCAAACATAGTCTCAGTTCAATTCGGTGACTTCCTACCGCAGATGGTACAGCATGGTGTCATTCCTATTCCCAAAGCTACTCTTGAGATCGAGAATCTCCCTCCTCCACGAAGTGAAGGTCTCGTTCCCTTGTCTCTTGACAATGGCGAGATTATGTGGATTCATCCAGATCTTGCTTCAGAGTTTAAACTTCACTCTTCATCCAAGAAGAAAGACCGCTCCAAGGGCAAGACAAAGACTTGTAACATGGTGTCTTTTGACCCCATAGTTGACGAGGAAATTTTGTTGGGCACCAGATCAGGGAAAGCCTATCTAAAGGATTACCCCGAAGCTCAAGAGAATCCTGCCTCTTCTTCTGAGCCTGCTCCAGTGCAGCCTGTTTCCACTGAGGATATTTCTTCTCCACCCTTACCGGTTGTAGTACCCATTCCTCCCAAGCCGACGGTCGCTGACAAAGGTAAACAACAAGTCCGCTTCGACAAACCTTTGAAGAAGTCATCTCCTTTCGGACTTGAAAAGCCTTACAACTTTGATATCCTGGCTTAATTAGCCAATACACAAGCCCTGCTGTCAATCTTTGAGCTCTTGTATCTCTCCAAAGAGACTCGGAAAACTCTGAGTGAGGCTCTCATGCAAGCTGAAACTTGTCTAGCCCTTTTGAAGAAGCCGAAAGCAGAGCCAGTTTCTTGCCTTCATTGTCATAGTGTGTTGGAGTTAATTCCAAACATAACTTTCACACAGGATGACATGCTGATGAAAGACAACAGGCACGACCGTCCTCTTTACTACACAGGATATGTTGACTCGATGAAAGTCGATCGTATTCTGATAGACCCAGGGTCTGCTCTCAGCATCATGCCAAAGACAATGTTGGATGTGCTGAAGATCCCAGTGCATAGTCTTTCCAGTACAATCGCCACCATTCTCGGGTTCAACCAAGGAAGGAGTGAACCTCTGGGCAAGATTCGCCTAAAACTCCATATAGGCAATCTTCGCCCAAAGGTGACCTTTTACATCATTGACAATCATGGTTGTTCTTACAATGCTTTATTGGGGAGACCATTTCTGCATGAGCACAACATTATTCCTTCGACTCTCCATCAATGTTTCAAAAATATTGATGACAAAGGAGAGGTGCAAAAGGAGGTTGCTGATCTCTATCCTTTCAAAGGAGTCGAAGTATACTGCAACGATGCTCATATGTATAAGGATGAATTCATGAAGGTAGTGATGTCTCTGGATACTGAAGAAGAGCAAGAAGCAGTGCCTAACGACACCCTCATCATTCCTGTTAAAGGGCATGTCTCTCGTCCTCAATCATCCAAACCACTGGCTATTCACTTGCCAGTCCAGAAGCAACCAACTGATGATGATCAGGATCAAAGGGAGCTCAACTCTTCTGAGCCACTTGTTATAGACTTGCGTCGTAACAAGGAAAAAAGGCAGCTCACCTCTTCTGAGCCACTTGTTATAGATTTAACTCATAACAAGGATAAAAGGGAGCTCACCTCCTCTGAGCCGCTTGTTATCGACCTCCGTCGTAACAAGGCCAATCCTCCTCCACGTTCTTCTTTTCCCCCTCTTGTAATCAATCTGACCAAGCCTGCTAAGGCTAAAGGTCCTGCTGTAAATACATATGTACAAATTAATGAAAAAATATCTACTTTCCAGTATACTGATGTCATTTATCATGCTAAGTGCTATTTGGATATGTTAGATAGCTATCAGTCATTTACAATGGGAGTTGTGCAGTCTCTTCAAACAGAAGTCTCATTTGAACATCCAAAAGATTCATATCGCATTGTTCCCGCTCGAAAGAAAGGCGAGAGTCCAATACTTTTTAGTAAAGGACCGGAACAACAATTCAATTATACGGATGATAGCAAAAATAACGACACGGGGCATCTTCAACTCCGTCGTTATAGTCAATAATCAAAAGACATCATCCGAAAGATGGGTTATGACTTCAAAAATGGCCTCAACTACGGTAAAGGAAGAAGAACTCCTATCCGTACAACTGTTCCGAAAGAAAAGTCAGAGATGTACTACAGCAGGACCAAAAGAGGTCTCGGATATGCTTCTCCTCCAGTATTATCCCCAGCAGTCTCCGAATTCGCTAGTGAGGAGCGCTCTAATTCTTCTGATTCCAGATCATGGGATTTTGATATCAGCATCGATCAAGTTCATCGATTGACTGTATCTTCTAACATGGTCTCCGTCGAACTTCCAGAAGGCAATGACGAGGATGTTGAAGAAAGTCCTGAAACAGATCCTTGGGCTCAACGAATGGATACCCAATGGGAACTCCGATTCGAACAAAGGGAACCTCCTACTGAAGATCAATTGGTTCAAATTGATGTAGGAGAAAGCGGGTCCCCTCGTCCAATATTTATCAGCAAGAAACTTCCCGAGGCAGATAAGCAAGAATTAATTCTTCTTATTTGAGAATATATTGACATCTTTGCCTGGAGCTATGAAGACATGCCAGGACTAGATCCCAAAGTTGCTACTCACAAATTGAACATTCTGCCGAATGCAAAATCGGTCAAACAGCAACAATGACGTTTCAAGCCAGAAATGATGGATGCAATCGACGATGAAGTCAAGAAGCTCATCGCTTGTGGCTTTATTCGAGAAGAGCAGCATCCTGATTGGGTAGCCAATGTCGTTCTAGTACTAAAGAAAACTGGCAAAGTTCGAGTCTGCATCGACTTTCGGGATCTTAATGAAGCATGTCCAAAAGATGAATTTCCTCTTCCTATCACGGACGTCATGATCGACAACATCTGTGGGTTCGAGCGAATATCCTTCATGGATGGATTCTCCGGATACAATCAGATTCGAATGAATCCTGAAGATGAAAAACACACTTCTTTCCGTACTCCTCGTGGAGTCTATTGCTATACTGTGATGCTGTTTGGTCTCAAGAACGTTGGTGCAACTTATCAATAAGCTATGAGTACCATTTTTCGAGATCATCTACGCAAAACTGTCGAATGCTACGTCGACGATATCGCCGTCAAGAGTCGTCTAAAGGAAGATCACATCCAAGATTTGAGAACAATCTTCAATCTCATGCGCCAACATCAACTCAAAATGAATCCCACCAAGTCATTCTTGGGTGTCTCTAGTGGCAAATTTCTCGGCTTCGTCATTACCTCTAAGGGTATACACGTGGATCCCGAGAAGATCAAAGCCATTCAAGAGATGCGTCCTCCACGCAACCTAAAAGAGCTACGAGGATTCCAAGGTCGACTTGTGTACATCAGGAGATTCATTTCGAATCTGTCTGGACGCTGCAGACCATTTACTCAGTTAATGAAGAAGGGTGTATCTTTTATTTGGACTGAAGAATGTCAATGAGCATTTGATGACATAAAGTGATATCTCATGAATCCACCAGTCTTGGTGCCACCAATCTCTGGCATACCATTCTTAATGTATGTCCGTGCTATGGATCATTCATTGGGTGCTTTACTTGCCCAAAAGAACAAAGAAGGCCATGAACAAGCCATCTACTATATCAGTCGTACTATGATTGGTGCTGAACACCATTATAGTACGGTCGAAAAGGAATGCCTAGCTCTCATGTTTGCTATTCAAAAGACAAGGCATTACATCATTGGCCAAACTATTCATGTCATATCCCGAGTCAATCCTCTTCGGGTACTAATGAAGAAGCCTAGTACACTTAATTCTTGGCTAGCTACACGGGCCATTCTGCTAGCCCAATATGACATGGTATATGTTCCACAAAAGTCTGTCAAAGGTGAAGCATTGGCAGATTTCTTAGCAGCTCATCCTGTTCCAGAGACGTCCAAGCTCTATGATGAAATTCTAGATGAGACTTTGGAATCTAATACAATCTCTGAAGAATTTCCTACTTGGCGTCTATTCTTTGACGGTGCATCCAGGATTGGACCCAATGGTGCCATTGTCGTAGGAGTCGGAGTTGTTCTCATTTCTCCAGACGGGTCAACTATTCAAAGAGCTTACTCCCTAGATGAACCTTGTTCTAACAATGTAGCAGAATACAATGCTCTACTCATCGGCCTTCAGCTAGCTAAACAACTAGATGTCGAGTATCTTGAAGTCTATAGTGACTCCAAGCTGGTTGTTAACCAAGTTAGAGGAACCTATGAAGTTCGCCATCAAGATCTAGTACCTTACTTTGAAGCAGCAATCAACATGGCTATATCATTCAAAGCCTCCTTCATCGAATATGTACGCCGAGCTTGCAATACTGAGGCAGATGCTTTGGCCAATCTTGCAGCTGTCTCAGCCATTCCTATCAAAAGACAATAGGTGGTGGTCATCTCTAATCGGGAATTATTTTGTGTCAAAAACAATCGTAATATTGAGTTCAGTAATCTTACTGAAGTCAATGTTATCAGTGAAGATTGGAGAGCTCCCTTCATCGATTTTGTAGTTCATGATATACTCCCTGAAGATCCTAAGGAGGCTACGAGTGTTCATCGACGGTCTCTCCGGTTCTACTACAATCAGACCACCAAAACTCTCTATCGGCGGACTTTTGACGGTCTTCTTCTGCGCTATCTCGCTGGTGATGAAACGAAACAAGTATTGCGTGAAGCTCACGACGGTGTCTGCGGAGCACATCAACCCGGTCCTAAGCTACAGGATCGCATTCGACGCATGGGTTACTACTGGCCCTCTATGGTATCCGATGCCATCGAATATGCAAGAAAATGTCACGCTTGTCAAATCCATGCAGATTTCATCCATCAACCATCAGAATTCCTGCATCCGACTGCTGTTTCTTGGCCTTTTGAAGCTTGGGGCATGGACATTATAGGTCCCATCAATCCTCCTTCTTCTAGAGGACATCGGTTCATATTGGCAATAACCGACTACTTCTCCAAGTGGGCTGAAGCTATACCTTTGGCTGAAGTCAAGACCAGTAGTGTCATTAACTTCGTCAAACACCATGTCATCTATAGATTTAGTGTACCTCGAAGGATTATCCATGACAATGGACCCCAATTCATCAGCCAAAAGTTCACAAGATTCTGTGATGATCATCGGATTGACAATGTCGCTTCGACAGCCTACAATCCTGCTGCTAATGGCTTAGTCGAAGCCTTCAACAAAACTATTATCAAGCTTCTCAAGAAGTTTGTATCCACTAACAAACGAAACTGGAGTGAAAAACTTGGGAAATGTCTTTGGGCCTACCTTACTACGGTCCGTAATCCCACGGGCTGTACACCCTTCTCTTTGGTGTACGGTTGTGAAGCGGTTCTACCTCTAGAACTCCAAATACCGTCCTTAAGGATCGCCATCGCCAACAAGCTCACTACCGAGAACAACGACCTTCTCCGACTTCAAGAATTAGAAGTGCTCGATGAGAAGCGGTTAATGGCTCAACAGCATATTGAGTTATACCAAGTGCGCATCTCGAAGACTTTCAACCGCAAAGTTAAAGTCAGAGCCTTTCAGCAAGGAGAGCTCGTTCTAACAGTCAGACGTCCTATGACTATGACTCATTCGAGCAAAGGCAAATTTAACGCAAAATAGGAAGGCCCATATATCGTGAGCAAAGTCTTTTCAAATGGAGCCTACCAACTCACAGAATTGGATGGTCGAGTTACAATGATGCCTATCAATGGCAAGTTCCTTAAAAAGTACTACGTATGAATGTAACAGGGATTTTATGTAAATATGATCAGACAGTTCATAAATAAAGTTTGATTTTTATTTTATCATAAACGATGTTACATAATATTAAGGAAGGTCATTATCATCCTTCTCAATATTGGGATGTGGGCCACTGCCATCCTTATCAAAGACATAATCGGCAAAAGAGCTGAGAACATCCTTACTTGAATCCACCAAGAACTTGCAAGCAGCCATCCTCATGGCATCTTCTTGTTTCGTCGTCTCGAGTTCAAGCAGGAAGTCTAGGGTGTCCCTTGGTGGCTTGGGTACAGACGAACCTTCGCCTGCTTCCGTCTGCTTTGGCTGGTGGGGATTGGCGGGACGTTCTTCCGGGAGTTCTTCAACCTTTGGGGCGATTTCAGCCTGCTTGGATGCATCTCGAGACGACATCTTTATGTTGGAAAGTGGAAATGATCATTCCTTCCAGATTTCTGTTCTATTTATAGGCGGAGATTCTTAAAACAATGAAGCAACACATCCACGCGACGGTTCACCCGTTCATTCCATTCATCTGACGGTTCGTCCGTTCATCATATTCATCCGACGGTTTACCCGTTCATTACATTCATCATCCGACGGTTCACCCGTTCATCATATTCATCCGACGGTTCACTCGTTCATCACATTCATCCGACGGTTCACCCGTTCATCATATTCATTCGACGTTTCATTCGTTCATCACACTCATCCAACGGTTCGTCCGTTCATCCGACGGTTCACCCGTTCTTTCCATCCTTTTGACGGTTCGCCCGTTCATCATAATCATTCATTTGATGGTTCGTCTGTTTATTACATCCATCCGATGGTTCGTCCGTTCATTATCTGACGGTTTACCCGTTCATTCCACATTATCCGACGGCTTACCCGTTCATCATCCGACGGTTCGCCTGTTCATCATAATTACTCATCTGACGGTCCATCCGTTCATTCCGACAATTCATTTCGTTCACATTAGCAACTTATCATCCTTGATTAAGTTGTCTACTGAAATAATGGTATTCGACAAATTATACTCTGCCATGTCCACATTACCTCTGAGCAGATGTAACGAATATAATTATTTTCTAAAAATCAAGAAATATATCATGTCCTGTACCTCTGAATATATTTTCTATTGCTATTATTTATATCTGAATAAGATATGCAATAAATAATAGAGCTACAATAAAAATATCTTTTATTGATTAAAGATGAAAGACGTTACATATCATGAAAAGACAAGAAGATACAAAAGATCTTTCTACTCAGCCGGTGGTGTCATCAAATTGGTCATCTGCTGCTTCAAAATTTGTAGTCGCTCTTCACGAGATTCCATCACTCGTTACCTAGCTTCTTCCATCCCAGATTTATCATCGAAGGTTGGCAGAGTTATTAGTCTGCAAGTGACTTCAGCTTGGTGAGCTGCAGCATATTCATCTCTCTCTTGAGTCAGAACACCAAGTTGTTGAATTGCAGTTTGATGTTGGATAACCTCATCTTCCAGCTCTTCCTGAAGACGGGTAACTTCTGCTCGCAATTCAGCAACTCACCTTTCTTTCGCTCCAGCAACAGATGCCACTGTTTCTACTTTGGAGTTGTACTCAGCGGACTTGGCAGTGAAAGTATCCAAGAGAACTTGTAAATTAACTTTCTCAACCGCGGCCTCTTGAGACATCCGTTCAAATTCAGCTTGCACCAGAGGCTCTACCTCCCCCTTATTTAGCTCTTTGTAGCTCTTAACTGAGGTCTCCAGCTCATCTAATATATGATCAAAAAAAGTAGCCTGAGCCTCGTCGCCTTAATTGCGGATGGCATTAACCAAGAAAAAGGTTGGACCCCTAATTGTGGAGAAATCAGCCTCTACCTTCTCCATCACCCTATTTATTAAAGGTCCCAACGAATCAAAGAAGAAGTTGGTGAAGGAGTTAATGACAAATTGATTGGTAGCCAGAGCAACAGGAGTAGCAGCTACTCCAGTTGATGATGAAGTAGCAGGACGTTCAGCCACTTGAACGGGAGGCTCTTTAAATAAGGGAGCTAAAGTAGAGCTGGTTGCTCCTCCCAGTTGTTCCTCTGCGAAAACAAATAAACTTTATCATTTTGTCTGTCATTTGCAGCTATTGAAAAGGTCAAAGCAGTCTTACCAAGGCTTGGTCCAGTGATGATGCGGTTATCTGTTGGTACAGATTCCAATCTAGCAGAAGTAGCCTCAGACATAATTGCCTGGCTACTGCCTGCCTCGGAGCCACCTGACAAATGACGACTACTGCTAGCTATTATCATTACAGGCACTATATCCGTGCACACTGGAGGAGCTGGGGAAGATTCGATTTCTGTATGAATCAAAGATAGAGATGTCAGCTATTAATCTATGAAAAGAAGATTAATAATTTCAATTAATACCTTTGGGATCAATAGTAGGAGTTTCCTCCAGGGCCACTTCCTCATCTGCAATCTTTTCTGGAGATACCTGCACCTCAGCGTCCTTTTCAGGATCCAGGGTGTCATCAGCAGCTTTGGAAGATATATGGACTTCCATGTCCTCTTCAGGATTCTGTGTATCATCAATAGCCTCTGATGATGTACTCTCCTCACTTTCATTATCCTCAAGAGCTCCTCGCTGGTAGCTGCAGCGACATGATCAACATCATCTTGCAGACCAAAGTCGCAATCATTTAATGCCTCAATCATTAGACGATCTTCCTCTTCGCGGATGGTTCCTGGTGTGACAGAAAGCTGAGTCGTGTCTACCGCTGGTGAAGGAGATCGTGAAGCTTCATCTTCTCTAGGCTCTGCAGCCTCCTCTCTCTGTTCAGCTTCCTCTTTCTGCTCAGTCTCCTCTCACTGTTCTGGACTAGACCCAGAAATAGGAGTAGAAGATGGCATAGTAATTCCAGCTGCAGCATTCACCACTACCAAGGATAGAATTTGTCTTGGAGGAGAGACCGTTCTCTTTCTTCTTCTGTGGGCCAGTTTCTTTCTATGAAGAGGCCTTTCTGGGCTCTCCATATTTACTACATCAACCGGCTTTGGAATAGAAGTCGGTGTGGTTGCCTCTTCTCGTTGGATTGATTCGACCAGCTGCCAAGATTGTGATCTAGTGGTGACCTTTTCTGATGATTGTTCCAAGATCAATTTCTTCTTCGCAACTGGAGAAGAAGGTTCTTCTCTCCTTCTCTTCTTTTCTTTGGTCGGAGACTTAACAACTTTCAGAGAAATTCTCAATGGTTGATTGACTTCCTCAGGGAAGTTTGCTTCCCTTGAGGCTTCTAAGGGATCATCCACTGGTTCATGTTGCTCATCATCTGCTGGAGCTAGTACAGCAGTTGCTCCTTTCTTCAAACGCGTCGCCGTCGCGAAGCTATCCACCAGATTGAAATTCTCGGCGAAAGTATTTGCAGCTGTATAAAACCGTGAATATGTATATAACATTCTAGGGCCATTATCATTCTTGTTTGGCATCGAGAACACTGTCCTTGTGTCTCGAGCGTTGTAGTAGGCCCATGCTCTGGCACCATCAATCAAATACCCCTTTCCTTGTTGGCAAGTTATGGCGTTGCCTACATGGAACTGGTTGTAACAAATTGACGAGCGAAGCGACTTGGCAGATATGGTTCCAGATAACACTCCTCTTCAAATTTGTACACCAAGTGTGATGGTCTGATTGCCTTCAGCCAGTCAAATACTGCCCGACCCAACGGCTGCCTCCCAAGGTCAACTAAATTTGTCGACATATGTTCATAACCAGCTGGAGGGGCAAAGCAGTAAAAATTCCATCCCTTCCCAAGCTTCAATACACGTCTACAATCCTTCAGACTAATGTATATCCACTTGCTCTGGGAGAATCTATGCAAAAAGCTACCACCGACTTCTCCTATGGCGGGGTTCATCAGTGACGGATGGTGCAGAAGCAACCATCCGAATAGATAGGTGTAAGGCAACTCCAGTCGAGGGAAGTTCCCCTTCTCACCCTTCTATTTGATCATCGAATCAACATACAGACGAAGACCTGCATTTATTCTACAGGTCATCGCTGAGAGCAAATCCATCCGGTAGCCGAACACTAACCGGACAGCAGCAAAAAGTACGCCGCGGTGGAAGCGGTCCACGACGCTTGCTCTGGGTACGACGAATCGACGGAGCCAGTATGTCAGAAATCCCGCCAGCTGGGCTTCTCTTGACATGGACCTGTAGCCCATTCTTATAAAGCTTTCAACAAAATCTCCGGTCTTGAGCGGAGGGTATTGGTGTTCATCATTAACTCTGATATCCATTCTCTTATTCTCTTCCATCAGTCTTATTACTTCACTGTGGCTGAGGGATTGGAAGAAAGTCGGGTTGCATGTGTCATGATCTTTAGTCTTTTTTTCAATGATATGATTAAGAAAAAGATACGGCAACCACTTCGATGAATAACAGGTGCCGGAAGAGCTGCTCTTATAGTACAGGAAGAATATGTTGTAACGGCACAATAGTTTGTCAAAGACTGCCACCATCTCTGTATTTTCTCGACGTAGTCTATCTAACTCATCGTTTATGGGAACATACTCCTCAAAAGGGAAGTCTCCCGTTGGTAGGCTTAAGATGTACTTCATCTCATGGAGGGCTAATCCCATCTCCCCGCAGGGCATCATGAATGTCCCTGTCCTATAATTATACCTCTCTGCCAAGGCCAGAAACAGATGAGGGTTTGGGTGGAAGCCATACACGGTAGCATATACCGTATTATAAAGCTCGATCTTTTTAAGTTTGTCTTCAAACTGAGCCAATATCCAGTTGGCTATGCAATTCCACCTCTTGTTCTCCGGGTTCACCAGACCGGTAAGCCGGATGTCCTGATCCGGGTATCTGCCTTCAACCTTTACATACTCATTAGCAAAGATTGGTGTCCTCACCGGCAGCAACAAAGAAGAGTTCTCTGGAGGGATACAGCCTGGCTTCAACCCTCTGAGTAAATGCTATATCGCTCGGAAGAGCTATAGAACATGTCTTGTTGTTTGGTCCTTTCTTGACACAAATCTTTCCTGTCCTTGCATGCTGGAGGGGAGTAATATCCCAGTCCATCCTCCTGGGATGGCTTGCATGGGCATATCGGGCTAGAGGGAGGCATCTAGCAATGTCTGGTAATAGGACTAGTTTTTCCTTCCTTTGGAAGAGTCTCTGCTCAACACGGGGTCTTGGCTGAGAACTCTTGTCGATGGCTTCACCAAATAAGAACATAGGTTTCTTCTGGGTAATGGCATCAGCAGACTGCAAGGGCTGCCCATTCATCGGACTTAACAAAGTCTCATTGTCCTGAGCAACCAAGATAGCTTGGCGGGAGGATGGCAGAGCATATTGTGGAAAGAGCACATAGGATAAATCTTCTTTAAATTTCGGCTCAGCAAGGGTCCCTATGAATATTTCATACTCAGGGTCCTCTCTGATGTTAACTGCATCAAACAGAAAAAATAGAATTCAGTACAAGTAAAATCAAAGATTCTGTCAGCAAATTGTGCAAGTATCAGATTGCACAAGCATCAAATTGCGTAAACACTAGCTTCTATGCACAAACTATCCAGTGGCGCCAACTCATCCACTTGTGCAAGCTATCAGATTGTGCTGAATAACTTGTGCAAAGCATCAGTTTACGCTGGACAGTCGTGCGCAAATTAGCAGACTGTGCTGACTTTTGCTAGCACGTTCTAACCGATTGCGCAAGCAAATAGTCTTCATAAAAATGAAAACTATTAGGTTTGTGCAAACCGAAACCCTAAACAGGGCGGCGCAGTATGACCAAATCTCTAAAAAGAGACAGGTTCGAAGGATCAACAGTGTCGAAGAACCCTAAAAAGGATTTTTCGATCGATCGTTTACCTCGCATTGCAGGATGAGCAACTTCATGTCGAGAAGGGCGCGACGCAGTCCGAGCCGAAGATTCGGCGGGGGCCTTGCCTTTCTCGGCGGCGGAGCGCTTGGGAGCCATGAGGATCGTCGGAGAAGGAGAAGAGTTGGGTGATCTCAGAAAATTTTCTCTTTCGAAAGTTTGAAAGCAAGTAAAGAATGATAGAGAGAGAAATGAGAACTATTTATAGTTTTCGAAAGTAAACAAACTCCTCAGATTGCGCCAGAAAAATAGGAGCTGCCTCATCCAATTGCGCAGACAGGTCATCACTTGCGCAACTTGATTTTCAAATCAAAATTCAAAGTATTTTGAAACTTTGAATAAATTCAACTTTCGAAAACTTTGAAGGGGGTCTTGTAGGTCCTAAAAAATCAAGTTGCACCCATCAATAAAGTCATGAAAATTAAGAAATGCATCATTCAATTGAATTGCGCAGGAGTTAGATTGCACACATTCTCGATTGTGCAGACTGAACTGCGCACTCATCCAAGTGCACAAGCTGACGTGGCCTTGTCATAATTATCTGACAGAGAATCAAATCTTCTGACAACTGACAGCACGGAGAACGAGGAAACTGTTCGTTTATCATGCAGTATAGCGCTCGAGGACAGCTGTACATGCAGCACAATCTGCCTGCAGCGCAATCCAGCCCAGCGCGGTCCATCCTAGCGCAATCCGAAGTCAGCACAATTTAGGTGGCATACTCTATCAATACAACTAACAAAGTACACGTGGCCTTCATGCCATCAATGACTCGTTACGTGGTAACCGTCTGTACACGATCATGCGTATTTCAATTAAATAATGCCATATGTCTAATACAGTTGGCCCACGATCAAGCAACTGCCAGCGCAGTCTGATGTCTGTGCGGTCCAATGCAGCGCAATCCATCTTGCGCAGTCCAGAATAACTAAAAAGTAGTTATTTCTAGAACTCTATAAATAGAGTTTCAAGTCCTTCCTAGAGGGGATCACACATATATACAGAGATCAGAATCATCATTAGAGAGTTCAGGAGTTCTTGCCCAAGTGCCCAAGTGCTGCTGCATTCTTCAGAGGCTATCGCCTTCAACTTCCGAGGCTATCGTCTTCAAAGTTCACTTCGTCCAAGGGATAAAGCGATCGTCATCTAGATCGGATTCCTATAGTTGTACAAGTGCCCAAGTGCCCAAGTGTTGCTGCATTCTTCAGTGCTGCTGCATTCTTCAGAGGCTATCGCCTTCAACTTCCGAGGCTATCATCTTCAAAGTTCACATCGTCCAAGGGATAAAGCGATCGTCATCTAGATCGGATTCCTATAGTTGTACTTTCCCAGAATTCTTGTAATCTTCTTTACAAAGTTTATTGAAATAAAGATCAACTTTTGTTTTTGCAAACAGGCACCCCGTGAATCTGCACAATCTACCGCATGTACAGATCTACAAGCTTCTCGGTCGACAGCCCTACCTTGAATGGAATGAAATAAGGAGACTTCGTCAGTCTGTCCACGATAACCCAAATAGCATCCTTGCCAATGGGCATACGCTGTAAACCAGAGACGAAGTCCATGGTGATGTGCTCCCACTTCCATTTTGGAATAGGTAAAGGCTGGAGTAATCCTGCTGGTCTCTGGCACTCCGCCTTGACTTGCTAGCACACAAGGCATCTGGAAACAAATCTAGCAACCTAACGTTTCATCCCATACCACCAAACAAACTCCCACAGATCCTTGTACATCTTGGTCGATCCAGGATGAAAAGAATACTGCGACTGGTGGACCTCCTGTATAACCTCCTCCCGCAGATCCTTGGGCACACACAACTGGTTTTCGTGCCTCAGGGATCCATCCGCTACAATGGTGAAGTCGTCGAGTAATCTTGTCTCTGCCTGGCCTCTGAGACATCGGAGTCCCTCATCTAGATACTGGGCCTCCTTGATCTTCTCTAACAGTCCTGACTGTATCTGCATGTGCATCAACTGCCCTCTAACTCCTGGAAGAACGATCTCAATCCCCAGACTCTCGAGATCCTCTAGAAGATGTCGGTCCATAGTGAGAAACTTAGCAACAGGATATCGACTAAGACCATCTGCCACTACATTCGCCTTTCCAGGATGGTACTGCAGATTGATGTCAAAATTCTTTATGAGTTCCAGTCATCTGCGCTGCCTCATATTCAGCTCCTTCTGAGTAAAGACATACTTCAGGCTTTTGTGGTCCATGAAGATGTCCACTCTCTCTCCATACAAGTAGTGGTTCTACAGTTTCAAGGCAAAAATGACTTTTGCAAGCTCCAAGTCATGTGTAGGGTAATTCTTCTCATGAGGCCTCAACTGTCTAGAAGCATAAGCAATGACTCTCTTGTTCTGCTCAAGCACACATCCGAAGCCCTTTCCTGATGCATTGTTGAAGATGACGAACCCTCCAAATCCTGATGGCAAGGCTAGAACTGGCGCTGTGGTGAGTCTTCTCTTCAATTCTTCAAATTCTGACTGGCAGGCGTCGCTCCAGATGAACTCCTCGTCCTTCCATGTGAGCTTTGCCATCGGCTCTGCTATCTTGGCAAAATCTTTCATGAACTTCCTGTTGTAACCTACTAGACCGAGGAAACTATGAATCTCTGCTACTGACTTGGGAGGTGCCCATGCTTCCACAGCTTCAATCTTCTTGGGATCTACAGAAATCCCCTCTCCAGTCACCAAATGCCCCAAGAACTCCACTATGTCCAAGAAGAAATCATACTTCGAGAGCTTTCCGTACAGCTTCTCCTTTCGCAGAATCTCCAGCATAATCCGCAGGTCCTCTACATACTCCTCATCGGTCTTCGAATATATCAGAATATCGTCAATGAAGACTACGACAAATTTATCCAGATACTTGTGAAAAACTTTATTCATCAAGTTCATAAACACTGTCGGGGCATTGGTAAGTCCGAACTGCATCACCAAGAACTCATACTAGCCGTAACGGGTATTGAAAGCTGTCTTCGGAATATCTTGCTCCCGAACCTTCATCTGATGAGACCCCGACCGAAGGTCAATCTTGGAAAAGACCTTCGCCCCACTGAGCTGGTCAAACAGCTCATCAATCTGCGACAAAGGGTATTTATTCTTGATGGTGATGTTATTAAGTGCACGGAATCGATACACATCCTCACAGTCCCATCCTTCTTGGGTACGAAGAGTACCGGTGCTCCCCAGGATGAAGCACTGGACGGAATAAAACCCTTGCCCTCCAACTCATCAATCTAGGCCTTCAACTCTGTAGCTTCCTTCGGGTTGATCTTGTAGCAATGCTGGGACTTCGGCGCTGATCCGGGCACTAGGTCGATGCTGAACTCCACATATCGATCTGGCGGCAATTATGGTAACTCCTCGGGAAAGACGTCGAGATACTCTGCAATCAGCGGGTGCGACAACTCCTGGTCTTCTGCAACTGCTCCGAAGTAGACTCCCTCTGGCCTCTTTGCAACTCGTCTGCTGATCTCGAATGGTGGAACTCCAGGCGGGCTGAAAGTCACCTTCCCTTCATGGCAGTCTATTACAGCAAACTGCTCGTTCATCCAGTCGATGCCGAGGACTATATCAAATCCGGGCAATGGCATCACCAGAAGTCGAGCCCTAAGCTCCATCCCAGCTATAGTGATAGGGCAATCTACCATCTCACTAACTAGCACTACCCCTCCTCGTGTCATAATCCGATAGTTCCTCCTAGTGGGCTTAGGTGTGACGCCGTGTCTATACAGAAACTCATATGATACAATGCTATGTGTGGCTCCAGAATCAAACAATGTAATGGCAGGAAAAAAATATAAAGGGATAGAACCTGTGATCGCATCTGGTACTGCCTCATCCTCCTCAACTGTGGCTATGACGTAAGCACGTCCCTGCTGTGGTGGTCCCTTCTGTTGCTGGTATTATGCAAAATGCTGCTGCTGAGTAGGTAATGACTGAACCCTCTGTGGTGCAGTTGGTAGAGATCTGGGTGGTGCAGGTAGTGGTCCTCAAGCTCCTCGTGGTCCTTCTGTCAGTCGAGCTACAGCCTTTGGGCAGTCCTTCATCTGGTGTGCGTCTGATCCGCAGAGTAAACAGAGCCCGAGCCTCTTGCGTCACTCGTCGAAGCGGTGTCCTGGCCGGTAACAGAATACGCAAGTAACTGCCTGCTGTTGTCTCTGTGGCTGATGTGCATGAACTCTGGCTGGACGATGATGCTGCCATGTCGGCTGCTATGGCCTCGCCTGAATCTGAGTCTGGGCCCTCTTCGCTGGTGCCTGGAAGCAACTGCTCCCGATGTTCCGGTCCCTCTTCAGCTTCGGTTCTGCCTTCTTCTCTATAGCCTGAGCAATCTTGAGGATGCTCGCATACGTCGTCACCTGACTAATAGCCACTGCATGTCGCAGCTCCCTGGTGAGGCCCTTCTTGAATCTCCAAGCTCTGTCCTCTGGTACTCTGACTAGGTTCTCCACGAACCTGTTGAGTCGGGTAAACTCTGAAGTATACTCTGCCACTGTCATAGTCCCCTGCTGCAACGCCTTGAACTTTATCCGAATCTCATCCCACTCCACATTGAGGAAAAACTTCTCCTTGAACAGAGTTTTGATGTCTGCCCAAGAAACCTGGGGCTCTGCTAACTGGGGCTCCTCCCGGTACCAAGCCCTGGCAAGGTCGAAGAGTCACATGCTCGCCACTTCCACCTTCAGGTCATCCGAGATCCGTGCCATCTTCAGTGTCCTCTCCGCATTCTCCAGCCACTCGTCCACATAAACAATCCCCTCGTGGCCCCAGAAATCTATCGAACAGAGGTTCTGGTAGTCCCTGGCTATCCCTGGTCTCAGTGCTGTCGGTGCTGGAGGTACTACTGGTGCTGGTGCTGTCGGCTCTCTGGTCCTGAGCGCATCAACAGCTGTCACCCAAAACTGCATAACCTGGTGGTTCTGGGCCTCCAAGAACTGCTGGAACATGGCCATCACCTGAGCGCCGTCGAAAGTCATCGTCGGGGGCAGTGGAAGAAAGATAGAAGGCGGTGGCAGAAGCTGATCTAACGGAATGTCTGGTGCAGATTGTTCCGAGCTGCTTGCAACTCCCGGCTGATCAGCGGTCTTACTCGTAGTGACCATCCTACAACAAAAGAAAACTTCGTGATTGATAAAACCTAACCTACAAGTAAATATAAATTTTTATATAATATCTATATATACCCGATGTACCCAATTTCCTATACAGTGATTCAAGTTTTCCTAGTGTAATCAAGTCCCCCAATAGTACACTAATACCTAGGTACTATTAGGATAGACCTGCATAGGCCACCACTAAAAATATGTCACGACCCGCTCCCGAATAATCGGACACGAGTCGGACACGCCCAGCCTTCATCGTTTGACACGATGAAGTAAGTTATACCAATCTAGAAAAAAACTAACCAGATAAATAGGAGTAAATGTGAAACACAACATCTATAAACGAATCCCAAATCCAGATACATGTCTCAAAGTTATTACATTTCCAACAAAATGAAAGTAGGTCTGATAGTCTCAAATACAAACAGAATATAAACTGCTAAGGCAAAATGCTAAGCTTCCTCAGCCTCTAAGTCTAGAGCAACTCCAGCTGGCTCTACTGCATCTACTGGCTCTCGGCCATAATAGGTATCAAACAAAGCCTCTATCTCACCTGCAACATATCCTAGTCAGAAGCGAAGCAAAGTACAGTTCTAGGTAATGAACAAGAACATGAATATAAAATACAGGAAATAAACATGAAAGTACAGGAATGAAAGTACAAGAAATAAAGTACAGAAACTAAAGTACAGAAATGTAATCATGAATCTGAAGTACAAGACATGACAAGTGCACCATGTTTGAAATACAACTAGCCTATGTGACCGGCTAAGGGGAGTACAGGAGCATGTACAAGAGTACATGAATAACGGTACGGCTTAGGACCCACGTGCACGTTGCGAGGCCTAAGCTATCTACATGAATATGGTAACCAGGGTTTGGTCACATAGCTAGTGTATTTCCCTACCCGATACAAATAAGTATAAGAACAGGAAATACAGGAGTACAGGATATCGTGTCATGACGTGTCACAAGAATGGTACAAGAAATGTAAATGCACAAGACCGTAGAAAAGTACTTACATTGCTCCGGAAAATCAAGGATAAGCAATAGAGTTGTATGTCCTCCTGCTAATAGGTACAAGTTGGTCAAAGCCTAGACAATTCCAATTATTCATTTTGTAACTTCTATATATCAATAAGAGTTTAATAAAATACACTAGTTGGTTGAGTTATAACCGTATTTATTTAACTTTATCTACAACTATTATTAATACACTCTAGATCACCCTCTCATAAAAATGTAAACCTAGAATATCATTTTCTAATACAAGTTGATTTCAAGTATCAACTAAAACCCTAACTCAATCATGAAAGTATTTGCTAAGTATCAACCAAAAGATTCCTGTGGAAAAGACTAACTATTGAAAGGAAAGATATAAAGTTTGCGTTAAGTCCAACCACTAGTGTTATCATCCTTAAATAGTCCATGGTTTACTTCTTCTACTCAGGATACTAGAATCACATTACTCCTAATCCTCAGGAATTTCTGTTACAGATAATGGGCACAATAAAGGGTGACTGAAATTCCTGTTCAGTCATTAGTAAGCCTACTGCTCTCAGGTTTCAGTAGCTCTCACTGAACCTCACAGCCAAGCATACTCCAGGTATTGAAGGTACTGATGAGGACTTCATCAAGTATCCATCCTACCAATCAAATTAGTTTGTACCTGATAACAAAAATGGAGTGATACTTAAGGAGAAATCTCTGCCCCCCCTATTGTACTGTTTAGTAAAACCTCAAAATCAGCTATCATGGTATAGCCTAAGAATATATCAATTATTTTCAAACATGTTTTATCTAATTGAACTCGAGCACTGATATATGGATCTCCAGTTCCTTAATCTTGAACCAAGACATGAATATAAAGTCTCAGGTTCATCACTGAACCAAAACATTGATATGAAAACTCAGTTTCAGTGAAAAACATTGATACGAAAATTAAGATTCATCAGCTAATCAACACTGCTATAGAAAATCTCAGTATCAAATAAAAGAACAATATCCCTAATATATGAGCACTTGCTGCTCCTCCAACCATCCCAGTTAAATTCCAACACTAAAGAGTCTATTCAATCATCTAGCATCTTCAAGAATGGATAAATAAGGTTTTAAAAGCTGTAACCTAACGGCTACCTAGAACAATTTAGCAACATCACTGATTTAGTTTCCTGCAAATATCATAGTTTTAAAAATGTGACCATACTGCTTTTTATTGCAAGTGACTTGCTAATAAGAATTCTCAGCAAGGATGAGAACTACAACATTCAAAAGGACTGATCTATTAATCCTGAACTAAAATTCCTTGGTTCGATCCCAGTGAACATAGCTGATATTCGACAATCCAAATGAACACACACACACCATGGACACGTCAATCCTGACACGAATCAAGACACAAAATCTAAGAATCAAAACCGGTCATGGCGAGACATAACCGATCAAAGAGGGAGATAAAATATACCTGAAGTAAGTTGCATTGTAGGAACAATTCCTCTAAAAAACTGGATACCAACTTCCTATGTCCAGATACTGCTACGATCTTGTTTGAAGCATTACATCAAACATTCTTTGATCAATAATATAAAACCAAGTTCATGTGCCTCCTTTGAAATCAAACCAGCTAAAAACATAACAAAAACCTTTCCACGAAGATAAAAAAATCTTGGTTGATCTACTCTCACAAAACAGGATCTCTATACGAGAATTGAATGATGAAGAAAGGAATCGATTAAGAACAGGGGATCAAAAGCTAGCTCAGACGATCAAAAATCAAGTTCAACTGAATTGTTAATGACTTACCAGGATCGAACTCAAGATGAATTGAAATTCTCAACTGATCCAGTTCAATACTTCCTATTAAACATCAATAACTTTGAATAAAAGAACAATCAAGCAATATCAATTCAAATTTTAAGGGAACTTCGGACAGGACTCACCAGAGTCGATTTCGAAATACAGATCGGAGAAGGATCTTTGAATCCTCTGCAATTTCTGGACCCAAACCTCTCGATCTGAAGTTTTGATCGGAACAAACGAATTAACACGAGATGGGGAGAATGAGCGCAAGAGGATCGAAATCAAATCATCACGAGATGGAGTACAGGATTGTTCGAGACTGATACTTACTGGTAATCGTCGGAGAATATGTCGAAGCCGTGCTGCGCTGAGCGAACGTCGACACTGTGTGGATTGATCGATTCAGTCGTCTTGGAAAATTGCACACGCCACCGCCATCATCGTCTTTGCATAGCCCGTGGTCTTCTCTCGAGGAATTTAGGTTTAGAGTTTGGGAATCAATGGAGAAAGTGAGTTGGGTTGAACTCAGAATTAATGAGCCGAATGAAAAGTTCAGAGGAGAAGGTTATTTAAATAGGTGGTTAAGGAAACTACTGGCAGGAAAATGTGGAAAGCTACAGTAGCAGTTTGTTAGAGCACATGGCTCAGCAGCAATTTCAGTTGGGAAAGAATGGAATTCAAATTCCTGTTCTTCCTGGGAGAATAATAAAGAAGAGGAGAAGGAAAATCAATAGTGTAAATTAATACCAATCCTACTGGGCCCTGGGTGCCAGGACAGCCCATAATAAATAAATAAAAAATATTCAATAAAAATTTTAGGTCCAACTATTTTGTAAAACCAAATTTAATAATTACAGATAAAGTTTATAAAAAAAATTATATTATGAAAAAAATAATACCAATTTGAAGAGGTGGGGTTACAAACGTATTAATACTGATCCCCCCTTTTTTATCTGCAGAGGTTAGCACTCGAGCTTCGATCATTACAGAAGGGATTTCGGAGCCCATAGTTACACAAATGACGATTCTCGTGACTGTGTTAGCTGCTGCAGGGATTATGATGTCATCTCCAACTCCAGGAGTCCCAAAGACTATACTTCCTGAGAAGGAGTTGCCTTTCACATAATCCAATCCTGATGTCACTATTCATTCCGTAGCCCAAGCTCCTACTCACTCTCAAGATGATCAAAAAATGATAGCGGCTCTCGAAGACTGTGATTACGGCGATGCATGTGAGGATGATTCTACAAGTGTCGTTGAAGAAGACCAGACTTCAGCAGAAATCCCGCTGAATCAAGCATTACCAATTGTAGAAGGCAATACTATTGTTGAAGGTGAGGAGCACCTTGTTGTTGAAAAGGGGCTTTCAAGTCTGTAACCCCTGTTTTCAATTTTTTTTGAAAACTATTTGTTTTATTTTAAACTTTAAAAATTGTGTTAGAAAAACAATTTTTCTTACTATATTTTTTGTAAGAAGGAAAGCGATTTTGTTTATAAAAAAAAAGGTTTTACTAAAATTAATTTTTATTATATTTGTTTTTTATATATATAAATGTCGTTTAAATTGTTTTGGTACTTAAATCTATTTTTGTTGTCAAATACAATACTAGATTTGACTAATTGGTTTTCGAATATTTATTTGGTCTTATAATTATAAAATAGTGTTTATGATATTGAGTACTCTCTTGTTACGAAATATTTAAATTTTGTTAAATAAGTTTTAAATTTTATTTATGATTTAAAGCTTAAGATTTGATCGTATATAAATTATCTTAAATTATCGTTATGAAATATATAGATTGATTTAATTGTTGTTTTAAAATATTTATTTGAATTGGTTTATGGCAATATTTGATCAACTTAATTTTGATGGATTTAAATCTCTAGAATGATTTAATCCATCGATTTCTATTCTTCCTTAATAGGAAATCCCCCACCCTATATAAAGGGAGGCTCTCCTTTGTTTTCTCATACACTTCTCAAATTCCTCATACATGGTAGCCAAACACCATCTCTCATGTGTGGTATCGTGTCCGTGTCATCTTTCCTTCCATTATTCTAATACAATTACAATTTTTCTGCCGTGTCCGACAAAACGGACCGGACACAACCACGACCCGAAACCCCAATTCTATCCATCTGTTCCATCCCCGTAGCCTTCGGCCGCAACAGTCTTGGCGAGAGCACCATCGACCGATCTCGTCTTCTCCGCTCCATCAAACACAGGGACCCGGACCATCCACCACACATCATCACTCCTCTGCCCTCTTTCCAACCGCTGATCACCGCCCGACCCCGGTCGTTTCCATCACCATTATCGCAGCCCCCACCCTCCGACCATCATCGTCGGAGTACGCCACCCACAACCAGCCACACGTAGTCTCTATCGACACCGAGCAGACCGCCGATTGGAGATGACGGATTCCGCTCAGATCCTCTCCGTCGTTGGTGGTCGGATCCCTCTGAGTTCTTCCGCCATCGACCCTCTCCGTTGAGCGCAGCCGCGGTGGGCACTGCACGCGTGTGTCCCTTTCGTGGGAGCTCGTCCCATCTCGTCTCCACGCGCCAGTCACCACCGTCGCGAACCCCTACGCCTGGTCCGACGAAACCCTTCTCCGCCGCCTCTCGATTCTTGTCACCGAGCTCTCGAGCCTCGTGTTCCTCTCACCACTATTCATCGTCTCTCCCGCTCTCTCCTACTTCTTTCTCTCTCTCACTTTGGTTTTTCCTTCCAACGTTTCCAAGAGAGAAGAATATTCTTTAATATGCATTTAGGCCTCGTTTGGTTCGCGGAATGGAAGGGAAAGGAAATCAATTCCTTGTCATTTCCTTTCCTTTGGGAAACTTTAATTCCTATTGATTTTCCTTTCCGATGTTTGGCAATGCCAAGGAATTTGGAAAGGAAAGTGATTACTTCAATGTGGGAAAGTGATTCCTTCCTTGGATGGATGGAATCACTTTCCCCCCTAATTTCCCTTCCATTGGGAATCACTTTCCTTTCCTCCTCAATTCCTTGGACACCCAAACATAGGAAAGTAATCACTTTCCTTTCCCACCCGGGAGATTCCGCGAACCAAACGAGGCCTTAATGCTTCACTCTCTTTCCTCTCTCTCTTTCCCTTGGAATTTGGAACGGCCGCAAATATATGTAACCGAGGGAAGTGATTTAATGCACTACTGTCCAATATAGGCATTGGAATATTAAAGTAATTAATATGTTAGTGTATACATAGACTTTATTATTTCTATTACTATAATTAGTTATTATTAGTTACTTTACATACAATATTGTTGTGCTACCATTATTGACATTGATGCTTAGTAACATTTTATTATTATTATTTATACTTGATATTATCGTCTCATTTATAATTAATTTCTTTAAAATATATTGTTGTATTATTTTAAGGGTATTTTAAGTATGGCTTTTGGACTTCAAAATATTTTCGTAGTATTTTTAAAATTATGGTTTGACCTAAAAACGATTTTCTCGATTTTTAAAAGTATTTTTTTTTAAAAAAAATATTTGAATAATAAAAAAGATAGTTTCTAAAGAATATAGTATTTTCTAAAATATAGTTTTACATATTTCTATTTATATGATTTCCTTTAAAAAAATCAGTTCTTGATAAATGACTATCCAATTATTCCCTATTTTCTTTCGACTGAATTCGAACTTCCCTATATCGTTCCTAGCTAATTCAAATATTCTCTACTCAATGACACGGACTGTGCTATCATCGGATATCATCTTGCGTAGTTTGACATCTGAGACTATTTCTGTGTCGACATGATCATCTCGCGCCAGTCAACTTCAAATCAAACCAAGGCAAGTACTTGTTGACACCTTCATGTGCATTTACTTTATATTGTCGTATTTCACTTATACATGCTATCTTCTGTGTCTTGACTGTTACACACACGAGAGTTGAGTGTCTGACTATTGATCATGTTTTTTCATTGTTATTGTGATCGTTATCGTGATCGTGTTTTCATTATTGTGAGGTATGGATATTGGAGGGGTACAATTACTAGGCACGTGGACAAAGTCCAGATGGTATCGTTGGCAACTCTCCCGTTTACGGGGGCGGGCCTTATAACCTCATCGTTCGCCCAAGCCGTCCATGTGTAGGAACGTTGTACTTCTCACGACACGTGCACTACGAGTGTTTATATGAGTCTCTTTACTTTTCATGCTTGTTACTTTCCTTATCAGTTTCTTCCATCTCATGATTTCTTGTTCATATTGTTCATTGTTTCCATTAATTCTTTATTTTCCATGTTTAGTGTTTTATTACTTTATATTGTACTTGTATCATGGTGGTTAGACTTGTACTTGTTCCAATCCTGACTGGATATATTTTTTCAGTTGACAGATCCTTGCTGACTTGCTCTCTTGCTTTGGGTTCCTTCGGGTGGAGTTAGAGGTATCTTGGAGGCCAACCATAGATTCTAGATAGAACAGTCATATGTAGCGAATTTGTATCGAAAAGCAATTTGAATATATTATTGGAATTGTAATTTAAATAATTATTGTGAATGAGCAAAATAGAGATATTTGTTGTATTTGAGATTTATATTGAGCCCAGACAGCGTACTACCGCCGATACTGCGGCGTAGGCTGGACTTGGCCACGTACTCGTATCCCAAAATTGGGAGCGGGTCGTGACAAGTTTTTATGGTGGCCCATGCAGGTCCGTTTTCGCAAAATTTTGCGAACTCGTGGTAGTGCTTAATTTAGTTGCACTACTACGAGCCTGCAACTAGAAGATACTCATTCACACTAGGATTGATTTGACTTTTAGGAGAATGACTAGGACTAGGAATAATAGGAAAACCTTATCTAAGCTGACTACTTGGGTAGTTAAGATTGCTTCATATGCTAAGGATTAAATTAGGAATAAAACTTGAAATTTAAGGTTTGGATGATTTGAAAAGAATTTTCAGATACAAGGAATTTTATACGAGAAATTTAATATTGCGTTTTCATGTGATGGTACGATCAAGGTGGATAGATTTGTCAATTGGTAAATTGGATCTTGAAGGATAAATCATTATTTGAATATTAGAGTTATTAAAAATTTGGGGTAAAATTTCTTTCTTGAAAAGATTCATGTTGTGGCTACTAAAATATTTTGAATTGATTAATTTAGAGATTTATTAAATCAAGAATATTGAGAAGATTACGTAAGTAGGGATTTGAATTTGAAATATATTTGATGAATTTAAATTTCATGTATTTAAATTTGAGGATTATGAAAAGATCATTGGATATGAAATTGAGGAAATGGGATATTAAATTATTTAGCTAAGATTAAATGATTGATTTGGGACTTCTAAGACATTTGATTTATGGAATTCTAGATATTGACCAAGGTAAATGGGTTAAGATTCTGACGGAAAGGTATATAGGCCAAGCTTCCTCGAACTTTATTCTAATCATAGTCTTTTTTTTTGTTATCTAAATTCGGTTGCTTTTCTTCTATGGCATGTTCCTATCCCAAATTTTGTGAACCTTCTAGAATTCAAAACCAAAACCTAGTTCTCGAATACCTTGTTCCGGCTCTGCCCATCTATCTTTGACCAATGATTTGATCAAATTAATAGTTTTAATTCAATTCTCATATCCTTTTATTGTTAAATACTCTCAATTATTTTTCATGCCTATTTTTATTTAAATTCGAGGACGAATTTATTTCTAAGGTGGATAGTTTGTAACCCCTGTTTTCAATTTTTTTTGAAAACTATTTGTTTTATTTTAAACTTTAAAAATTGTGTTAGAAAAACAATTTTTCTTACTATATTTTTTGTAAGAAGGAAAGCGATTTTGTTTATAAAAAAAAAGGTTTTACTAAAATTAATTTTTATTATATTTGTTTTTTATATATAAAAATGTCGTTTAAATTGTTTTGGTACTTAAATCTATTTTTGTTGTCAAATACAATACTAGATTTGACTAATTGGTTTTCGAATATTTATTTGGTCTTATAATTATAAAATAGTGTTTATGATATTGAGTACTCTCTTGTTACGAAATATTTAAATTTTGTTAAATAAGTTTTAAATTTTATTTATGATTTAAAGCTTAAGATTTGATCGTATATAAATTATCTTAAATTATCGTTATGAAATATATAGATTGATTTAATTGTTGTTTTAAAATATTTATTTGAATTGGTTTATGGCAATATTTGATCAACTTAATTTTGATGGATTTAAATCTCTAGAAAGATTTAATCCATCGATTTCTATTCTTCCTTAATAGGAAATCCCCCACCCTATATAAAGGGAGGCTCTCCTTTGTTTTCTCATACACTTCTCAAATTCCTCATACATGGTAGCCAAACACCATCTCTCATGTGTGGTATCGTGTCCGTGTCATCTTTCCTTCCATTATTCTAATACAATTACAATTTTTCTGCCGTGTCCGACAAAACGGACCGGACACAACCACGACCCGAAACCCCAATTCTATCCATCTGTTCCATCCCCGTAGCCTTCGGCCGCAACAGTCTTGGCGAGAGCACCATCGACCGATCTCGTCTTCTCCGCTCCATCAAACACAGGGACCCGGACCATCCACCACACATCATCACTCCTCTGCCCTCTTTCCAACCGCTGATCACCGCCCGACCCCGGTCGTTTCCATCACCATTATCGCAGCCCCCACCCTCCGATCATCATCGTCGGAGTACGCCACCCACAACCAGCCACACGTAGTCTCTATCGACACCGAGCAGACCGCCGATTGGAGATGACGGATTCCGCTCAGATCCTCTCCGTCGTTGGTGGTCGGATCCCTCCGAGTTCTTCCGCCATCGACCCTCTCCGTTGAGCGCAGCCGCGGTGGGCGCTGCACGCGTGTGTCCCTTTCGTGGGAGCTCGTCCCATCTCGTCTCCACGCGCCAGTCACCACCGTCGCGAACCCCTACGCCTGGTCCGACGAAACCCTTCTCCGCCGCCTCTCGATTCTTGTCACCGAGCTCTCGAGCCTCGTGTTCCTCTCACCACTGTTCATCGTCTCTCCCGCTCTCTCCTACTTCTTTCTTTCTCTCTCTCACTTTGGTTTTTCCTTCCAACGTTTCCAAGAGAGAACAATATTCTTTAATATGCATTTAATGCTTCACTCTCTTTCCTCTCTCTCTTTCCCTTGGAATTTGGAACGGCCGCAAATATATGTAACCGAGGGAAGTGATTTAATGCACTACTGTCCAATATAGGCATTGGAATATTAAAGTAATTAATATGTTAGTGTATACATAGACTTTATTATTTCTATTACTATAATTAGTTATTATTAGTTACTTTACATACAATATTGTTGTGCTACCATTATTGACATTGATGCTTAGTAACATTTTATTATTATTATTTATACTTGATATTATCGTCTCATTTATAATTAATTTCTTTAAAATATATTGTTGTATTATTTTAAGGGTATTTTAAGTATGGCTTTTGGACTTCAAAATATTTTCGTAGTATTTTTAAAATTATGGTTTGACCTAAAAACGATTTTCTCGATTTTTAAAAGTATTTTTTTTAAAAAAAAATATTTGAATAATAAAAAAGATAGTTTCTAAAGAATATAGTATTTTCTAAAATATAGTTTTACATATTTCTATTTATATGATTTCCTTTAAAAAAATCAGTTCTTGATAAATGACTATCCAATTATTCCCTATTTTCTTTCGACTGAATTCGAACTTCCCTATATCGTTCCTAGCTAATTCAAATATTCTCTACTCAATGACACGGACCGTGCTATCATCGGATATCATCTTGCGTAGTTTGACATCTGAGACTATTTCTGTGCCGACATGATCATATCGCGCCAGTCAACTTCAAATCAAACCAAGGCAAGTACTTGTTGACACCTTCATGTGCATTTACTTTATATTGTCGTATTTCACTTATACATGCTATCTTCTGTGTCTTGACTGTTACACACACGAGAGTTGAGTGTCTGACTATTGATCATGTTTTCTCATTGTTATTGTGATCGTTATCGTGATCGTGTTTTCATTATTGTGAGGTATGGATATTGGAGGGGTACAATTACTAGGCACGTGGACAAAGCCCAGATGGTATCGTTGGCAACTCTCCCGTTTACGGGGGCGGGCCTTATAACCTCATCGTTCGCCCAAGCCGTCCATGTGTAGGAACGTTGTACTTCTCACGACACGTGCACTACGAGTGTTTATATGAGTCTCTTTACTTTTCATGCTTGTTACTTTCCTTATCAGTTTCTTCCATCTCATGATTTCTTGTTCATATTGTTCATTGTTTCCATTAATTCTTTATTTTCCATGTTTAGTGTTTTATTACTTTATATTGTACTTGTATCATGGTGGTTAGACTTGTGCTTGTTCCAATCTTGACTGGATATATTTTTTCAGTTGACAGATCCTTGTTGACTTGCTCTCTTGCTTTGGGTTCCTTCGGGTGGAGTTAGAGGTATCTTGGAGGCCAACCATAGATTCTAGATAGAACAGTCATATGTAGCGAATTTGTATCGAAAAGCAATTTGAATGTATTATTGGAATTGTAATTTAAATAATTATTGTGAATGAGCAAAATAGAGATATTTGTTGTATTTGAGATTTATATTGAGCCCAGACAGCGTACAACTGCCGATACTGCGGCGTAGGCTGGACTTGGCCACGTACTCGTATCCCAAAATTGGGAGCGGGTCGTGACAAAGTCCAAAAACTGATGAGCCTAAAAAACATGATAAAAATAAAAATCATGAAAATCAAGTCATGACACTTGAAGATGTTGAGATCAATGAAAATCTCAATACTGATACTGCAGAGACTTAAACCCCCACCAACCAAACTTTTGAGGTTAAGGATGCAGAAGTGATTGCCCTAACTGAACAAGCAGAATCAGGGGTCGGAAGTAGCCGTTTCTTATCAGGCGGATTCGAAGCTGGGAGTAGCCAGGCAGGTGTGTCTGAAACTACTATGGCCAGACTCCGTTCTGATCTAGACATGCCCCGTAAAACCCTATATGTTTTGCCAGGATCAGGTAAGATTTTGACTTTTATTTACCTTAATTCCTGTAATTTATATGTGATAACCGTGTATCTTGATTACAGTGGGTCCTATGGGACACTTGCAAAAGTTGCATCGACCACATTCAGTTTCAGCTCGACTATGGCTCCCTTGGATATGGGGACCCAAACTGGAGAGGGGAGTTCTTCTATGATGTCAGTTCTCGGGTCTCCTGGTATACAATTTATAGTTCCTCCAGTTACTTCAGAAACAAGAATTCCAATAGAAATGGCTACCCCGGGGATCTCAGCAATGAATAGAGCTATTGTCGAAGCTTATACTAATACTTTCTTCACTTCTCTGAAGCTTTTAATTCAAATGGTCATGGAAAAGGACCAACCTTATGAATCAATAAGGGGCCCTTCCTCCTTCATCATTGGAGCCATCCGCAAGATTGGAGATCTAGATAGAGTCAATTATTTAGATCATATTTTGAATGAACTTGAAGAGTCGATCAAGTCTTACAAAGATCTAACAAGAGAGAAGCATCCAAAAACTTGTAGATGCTGAATACGAGGTGATGGCTCGCAAAGCTGTGATATGAAAAGCAGAATTTGAAGCTTCTGTGGTATCTTTCTCACAGCGTTCTACAGAGTTGGAATCTCACATTGTCGAGACAACTTTCTCTGTTGAATGCTATAAGACTGAAGCTGCAGAGAAGGAAAAAGAAGCTGATGAATATCAAGTTTATCTCCAGGAACTAGAAATTGAAATGACTCGGCTTCAAGAAGCAGTTAAAGCAGCTCGATGACGCGAAGAAGAAGTATTGGAGATGTATCAAATTTTTGCAAGTCAACTAGATGTCTTGAAGAAGCAACAAGATGCACTTTTCCAAGTCGAACGTGTAGAACTGGAATGTCGAGCAGAAATGTTACAAACTTTGATCCAGAATCCGAGAGAGCTCTTGCAAGACAAAGGATACTTGACTCCAGAGTAGAGAGGGCTGAGAATTTGAAAAGGTTAATCATTGATCTCAGCACTCAGCCTCCCCAATGAAGTAATCTATAGGATCTTTTTGTCTTCTTGCCTTTCAAATGATGTACTTTTTTTGATATTTTGAACATTATGGCCATAAAATAATGCTCTTTTTGTAATTCTATTACTTATTATATATATAGTAGATATAAGTACTAGATAAAGATAGGAAAATATGTTCATAGGTACCAGACATGACATATCCCCTAAAAAAATAACAATATTAATTATATCTGTTTAGAGGTAATATGGACGTGACAGAATATAACTCAGAATATTATCATTTCAAAAGACGACTTTATCAGAGGTAATGTGGACATAATAAGTCGCTGGTATAGATGATAGAATTCAGAGGTAATGTGGACGTGAATCTATTGATATAGAAAATAGAATTTAGAGGTAATGTGGACGTGAACTCATTTTTTCTATTGATGATCTTCAAATCGGTTAGGACTTAAAGACAGGATATCATGTCTAAAAAGACGATATCTGTAATAATACGAATTTATCATAAAGAAAAGATATCTTTTAAAATAGCTGGATTTTAAAAGATAGAATTGATGATTCATACAGACTCCACTGGAGATTTTGAGAGAAAGGGTATTCCTGACTCTGGAGATACCAGAACTCTTGTTTATCTGCTTCAGGGAGGCTTTTGCTGATAAATATTAGTTTTGGGGGAAGTTTCATCTCCAACATTGACTTGAACCAACTGATCTTCAGTAGGTGGCTCACGTTGCTCAAAGCGAAGCTCTTATTGAGTATCCATCCTTTGTGTCCAAGGATCAGATTCAGAGGCTTCGGCAAAGTCTCTGTCATCTTTCGAGAACTTGGCAGTTACCATATTGGAAGATAGAGTCACTCGATGGACGTGTCCTACACTGGTGTCTGAATCCCATGAGATAGAATCAGAAGAGTTAGATCGTTCTTCTTCATCGGATTCGGAAGCTTTTGGAGTCAGAATTGGTGAAGTATAACCTAATCCCATCTTTATTTTGATGTAGTATTGTTGTGATTTTCCTTTTGGAGTAGGAATATGAATAGGAGTTTGCCTTCCTTTGCCGCCATTGAGACCAGCTTTAAAGTTATAGCCTATCTTTTGAATGATATCTTTTGATTGCTGACTATACCGACGTAGTTGAAGTCTTCCGTTATCGTGATTTTCTTCTTCACTATCGGGCGTGATCTTCTGTTCCGTTCCTTTACTAAAAAGTATAGAAAGTTCATCTTTCTTCTTGAAAGGAACTAAGAAGAAGGAGTCCTGCATTGGTTTGAGCAATACTTCGTCTTGGAGAGGTTGAACTGCTCTTATGGTAAGTGGTTCAAAGTTATCTAACATTTTTAAATAATATCGAGTATAATAAAGAACATCAGTATACTGTAAAGGAGATGCTACTTTACTGATTTGTACATCATCATTTACAACATGATTCTTAGCCTTAACAGGAGGCTTAGTAAGGTTGATAACCAGAGGAGGAGAAGAAGAAGAAGAAGGTGAAGGTGAAGGTGAAGGTGAAGGTGAAGGTGAAGGTTTGTTACGACGAAGGTCGATAACAAGAGTCTCAGAAGAGGTGAGCTTCCTTTATTCCCTTTCTACAGCAGGAGGCTGTTTGTTATGAGAGGAAAGATGTATAGTCAACGTCTGAGAAGAAGTGGGACGATTAGCATGTCCATTGACGGGGATCATGAGAACATCTTTTGGAGTATGTTTCTGATCATCCTCACTATCCATCGCCAATACAACTTTCATAAACTCCTCCTTGTACATCCGAGAGTCAGTATAATATGCTTCAATGCCCCTGAAAGGATTTAGATCAGCTACTTCCTTCTGAACCTCTCCATTGACATCTACATATTTGAAGCATTGGTGTAAAATGGATGGTATAATGTTATGCTCATGTAGAAAGGGTCTTCCCAGCAAAGCATTATAAGAGCCATGATTATCGATCACATAGAAAGTAACCTTTGTACGAAGATTGCCTATTTGAACTTTCAGGCTGATCTTTCCCAAAGGTTCACTTCTTCCAAAATTAAATCCCAAGATTATCGTGATGGTTGTTGAAAGATTATGTGCAGGAATCTTTAAGGCATCTAGTAAAGTTTTTGGCATAATGCTGAGTGCAGACCCAGGGTCGATCAAGATGCGATCAACCTTCATAGTATCGACATATCCCGTAAAGTAGAGGGGTCGGTCATGACGATTATCTTCCAACAGCATATTATCTTGTGTAAAGGTGATGTTTGGCATCAGCTCCATCACGCTATGATAATAAAGGCATGTTATAGGATCTTCCTCTGGCTTCTTAAGAAGTTCTAGACAAGTATCAGCTTGCGTCAAAGCTTCACTCAATGTTTCTCGAGTTTCCTTCGAAAGACGGAGTAGCTCAAAAATTGACAATCTTGTCGAGGTATTAGCCAGTTGAGCCAGTATATCAAAGTTATACGGCTTCTCAAGTCCCAAAGTTGGATTCTTCTTCAATACTTTATCAAAATGGACAGGCTGTTTTCCTTTGTCGGCTGTCGTCGGTTTGGAAAGAGTTGGTTCTACTGGAGGTGATAAAGTTGATGGAACATTGGCAGTAGGAGAAGATGGTGCTTGAGGAGCCTCCAGAGCTGGAACAGGGTTTTCTTGACCTTCTAAATAGTCTCTTAGGTAAGGTTTCCTAGACCTGGTACCAGTTAAGACTTTTTCTTCAGATACAGGTTCAAAGGATACCATATTGCAACTCTTTGCCTGGATCTTATTTCTGAGAGGTTTTTTTTGGCAGGATGGAGAGTTTGTCCAGTAACCCAAACCAACCCGAGATTGGTTGTGAGAAAGACATAGGAAAAGAGGTACAGGAGATCCCTTTCCATGGTCCAAACTAGAGGCCTTTTGTAAATCATATCCCATTTTTGTTATTAGTTCACGAGACTGTAGACTATACAGATGGAAAGTTGGTTGGTATTTGGCTTCTGACTTTGACAATATTGTTTCAGTAGGGGGAGAAGAAGGATTATCTACTGCCGAAATGAAGGTAGCAGTTAAAGGTGGAAGTCAATGTTCAACAAATGAAATCATATGACATGATGTATTTTTAGTAGCCTTCTTAGACTTAGTGGAGGAAGATGGTGTTTCAAAGTCTGCCACTAAATTTGGATGGATCCATATAATTTCTCATTTATCAGTAGACAGAGGAACAAGACCATCAGTTCGTGCAAGTGGAAGATTAACAATCTCTATAGTAGTTCTTGGGATGGGGATGACACCGTCCTGTACAAGTTGAGCCAGAAAATCTCCAAACTGTAAAGAGACGACATTAGCCGTTACAGTTTTATCATCTTGTTGGAGAGTGATTGCACCAGAATTGACCATCTCCTGAATTTTACCCTTGAGCACATAGCATGCTCGAGTTGGATATCCAATAAACCTGTAGTAAACACAATATTTAGGATGGTCAGTCTTACCAACTTCTTCTGGCCATTTTGGTTCTGGCAATTGAAGTTTATTTCTTTTGATGAGACAATCAAAAATACTCATGATATCATCTTCATCAAAAGAGTATTCTTGTTTTGGACGTGGTGCCCTTTGTGGTGGTGCTGTTGGGGTAGATGTTGGTTGATTTACATTGATAGCTAGGGCTTCTTTGCCTTTGAGATTAATGGCCAAAGTCTCCTTGCCCTTGCGATTATTCTGACGGCCACTATTATTTGGTGAAGCATGTTCATCTTTGTCAATATTAGGCATTTGAGTAACTAATTGTTTGAAATTGTCAGCACTCTTTTCTGCTGCTTTGGCATTCACTATGAAGGAAGGCCAATCCTGGAATTGTGTTGATCCCGTCAACATGCTGATTATAGGCAACAGGTTTGATATGCAAGTATCTATAGTCAGAGCATCTAGAGTTTCGAAAGGCATTCTGAGTGCTTCACGACGGAATCGTTCAATAAAACGTTCAGTAGTTTCATTATGTCATTGTTTGATTTTGATGAGAGCAGACACAGTCATGTCGTTGGTTCCCTCATAAAATCGTTCCAAGAACATTTGTTTGAATCCAGCGAATGAGGTTATACAACCATCTGGTAAACTACGATACCTGTCATATGCTGCACCAGCTAAACAACCGACAAATACTCTAGTAAGAAGAGCATCATTTGGTTACTTCAAAATGATTGAGGTATTGACTTGGAGACGTGCTGCCATCAAATAGCATAATAGTATGGGGATTGTATTTAGGAGGAAATTGGACCTCTTTCCATTCTATGGGATAGGGTTGTTTGATTCCAAGCTTCTGCAGGCCATCCTTCTATTTGAAAGCTTCAAATTGAGTACGTAAAATCCTTACGGCTTTATTGATATCTTCCGTTGATTGTGGAGGAGTGGATTGATGTGATATATTAGGAGGGGGTACTGCATGATAAGTACCACCCCCGGTACCAGATTGACTTGGAATAGCCTGCACAGGAATGTAAGTGGTGTGAGAAGACTGTACCCCCAGATCAATATTGATGGGAGCTGATGTTGTTACAGGTTCCTGAGTCGGAATTAGATTCGCGATCGGTGGAACTGTATGTTGTGCCATAATCACAGCATGTATGCTTGTCATCATCTCAGCCATGTTCTTCAAACTAGCCTCCAAAGCAACAATTCTCTGCTCTTGACTGTTAGAACTGGAAGTATCTTGATATTCTGTGATGGCATAAGCAGTCACTTCTCTAGCCCTTAAAGACGAGCTAGTAGAAAAGATGGTCCTTTCAGAACTTTCACTGTCAGAATCAAAGTCATAAAGAACTACCCCCACAATAAGTGATAGGGATGTCTTTTTGACTGAAGGAATCTTGGTTAGAATCAAGAAGATTTCTTTGACCGATTATTTCTTGGTTGGAAGGAAGATTTCTTTGACCGATTGTTTCTCGGCTTCTTGATCTAGTATATTGGTATACTCCTTCGCCAGATTCATGAATCCAATCTAAGTATTGTTGACTGGGTTTGCGGAATGCATTACGTCTTGGACGTTTTCCACCCCCAGTGCTTCGAGCTGCCATATTGACAGGAGCATAGAGTAATTCATCATCGTCCATTACGATTGGTTCAGGGGTCTGAACATAATACAAACAGTCAAAGACAGACCGCTTGGCTGACTGACATCACTATTTGATGACAACTTCATGGTGGTGGTTGCAACGATGTTGTTGGTCTACTGTTGGACAGGATGGATTTGCAACCTTCCACTTCTGTGTTAAAAGTTCACGGAGATCTCTAACAGGACAAGGGGAAGTTACAGGAATGTAGTCCTTGACGATATTCGGGACATGGTTAATGTTCTTGAGGTGTCCCGTACCCTGCGTGTACAAGGACGTGCTAAGCTGGTTAGCATAAGGCTCAGGATTTTTCACCTCAGCATTCTTCCTCTGGTGCAAGTTAGCAACTAGTGCAGGTTGCGCTTGATACATCTTGTGATTTCTCGAGGTTGACCCTAATTGGCACCTGTTAATATAGGTGCGCATGTCTGATAGGGGAGCTACTTGTGCATCTATTTGAGATACTAGAAGTTTGCCTTGTCGGGATCTTGAGATACATAGGGTTGGTAGATCCTGCCCTGACCTCTTTGGAGTAGGCATAATACCCTTTTGCGTAGAAAGTTTATTCTGAATAGAACCCATCTTTTCGACAGAGATTTGGTTGTCTCTGTTAAGAAGAATAGAATTCCTATCTAAATTAGCAGTACTTTCCACCCAGTCAACGACTCGAGAAGAATGAGGAAAAGCTAAAGAGCGTTTTCCTTGAATTAGTGATTTCTCACTAAACTTCTGGTTTGGTGGCAAAGAGGGAGCCACTAAATAGCATTTATTTTTACGTTGTGCTAGTACAAAAATATGTGCAGGTTGCGCCAGAGCATGAACATGCACAAGTTGTGCTGGAGCAGGAACATATGCAGGTGCGCCGGAGAAGAAAAGGCCAAAGGACGCTTTTCTTTATTTTGTCCAGCAGTGTGTCGAGACGAATTCTCTTTCAATTTCAGAGTCGGAGAAGTAGAGGATTAGCCAAAAGGCTGTTTCCCTTAGGTTGTGCCAAAGCAGTAATGGACGCAAGTTGGGCAGAAGCAAGAACGGGTGCAGGTTGCGCCAGGGAAGTAAAGGCCAAAGGGCACTTTCCCTTGTTTTGGACAGCAGTGTGTCGAGACAAAGTCTCCTTAGATTTCAGAATCGGAGAAGTGGAGGGATTAGCCAAAAGACTGTTTCCCTTAGATTGCGCCAAGGCAGTGATGGGCGCAAGTTACGCAGAGGCAGGGGATTATGTCATCGAGGACTTAGGAGTCCAAATAGAGCGCGTCTTGCTCTTAACTGCGGCAGTAGTGCGCTTGGCACCCCCAGCATTTATCATGGCCTCGTAGGCTGTCTGGTCGACTTGAATGACCAGGGTCTTTTGTGTTTTGCCGATTGATGCGGTATCACATTGAGTTGTCACTTTCTCGTCAGAGGAGAAAGTCGTCCCCAGCAGAGTCGCCATTTTGTTTGCAAGAACAAAATTCTTTATTACAAACTTAAAAAAGAGTACAATCGATTTCTAGGAAAGTACAACTATAGGAATCTGATCAGAATACGATCACTTTATTCCTTGGACGATGTGATATCGAAGACACGAGCCTCTGGAGGATACAACAGCACTTTAGCAGGAGATTATGATCATTCTTGATGCTTCGGGATTGATTTGAAACTCTATTTATAGAGTTCATGAAATAACTATTTAGTAGTTATTCTGGGTTGCCTGTGCTTCGGGTTGCGCACCTCCTGTTCACTTGCGCGAACGGTTGCACTAACAGCTGTAGACGCGTGGTATCATTTGGTTGACATACGTGTGGTCGTAGGCGATATAGTGAGCACGTTCTGCGAAGTTTGTGACATGTGTGCCATGTCACTCTGTTCTGAACACTGTTTGATTACTCTGTACGAGCTTCATCAGGTTGCACGTGGGTGCAATGTAGTTACTTGCGCGAGCGGTTACACCAACTGCTGTGGACACGTGGCATCGTTTGATTGAGATGCGCGTAGTCATTGGCAGTGTAGTGAGCACGCTCTGCAAAGTTGGTGGCTTGCGTACCACATCACCCTGCTTTAAAATAAGAGTTTAATCAGGTGGCGCCAACTAGCCAGGTTGCGCATGGGCACAACTCAATAGCTGGTGCCTTTGACTAGGTCTTCTGTGCCATACTGATTAATTTTCGTGCCACACAATGACTTGCGTGACCCAGCTGTCAACATTAATTACATGCTGACAAAATCTTCTCTAGTGCCACATTGCACGGAATTCGAATATATTTTCCTTAATCTTCGTGCTGTCAGTTTGTCAGGCAATGATGATGTCGTTACAGCTTCTCGAGGAAGTGCGCCACGAGGTGCTCATGCAACCTGACTCCAGCGCAACCATATGTTGGCGCAACTTGATGGTTTGGCGCAACATAATGATTTGGCGCCTTCTAAAGATCGAACACTTTAGTGGGTGGCACAGCTTAATTTTTAGCCTCTACAATATAGACTTATTGTATCGAACATCCTGCAAAACATTGAGAGAGAGTGCACTGACAACAATGATTACAAAAATAACATTTAGTACGAGGACATCAGAGTTAAAGAATTTAATCGAAAGTCTAAGGATGTAAAGCCGTGTTCTGATACATTATGTCATGCCCCGGTCCCGAAGAACCGTTCGTCCTCGCTGGAGCGTGATGCGGCACGAGCCTAGTTTGCATCGGCGCAAGGCAATTCCATAATGACCGATTACAAGCTTAGCGATGGGGTCGTCGCACAGAAGTCCCAAGCAAAAAATTTAAACATTTCAAAGACATGTACAAATTGATACTCTTTATTGATATTGAAAATAAGATTACAAGGGCGCAAAGCCAAGATTACAAGGCACTCAAGCTCATTTTCTCTCTTGATACAAACACTCAGCTCTTTCTCTTCTCCCAATTACAATATCTCATGCCCAAGGACTTACAACTTTGCGGGCGCGTTAGAAGGCGATATGTCCATATATTATGTCATGTATAGGTGAAGTCTTCAACGCAGTCGCACGCCTCGAAATGCTAAGGAACTCCATGCCTTAGCGCGTCCAAGCGAGCTCCGCCCCGAACGATGCAAGTACCTGAACCTGTACATGAAAACTGGTGGGGTATCAGTATACAACCGTACTAGTTTTTGTGTGCTCATAGTCCACCCATACAAAATCAACAAGCTCATTTATTGAGTGCAACTATTCTTTTTATTGTCTTTATATTCTTGCTTTAAGATTAATTTTAGGACAAACTCATGGCCTATTTTGTGTCTCTAGACCATCATCGTGCCAACAACATCAACATCGAGATCGTGTCTCACAACTCAATACGACTTAACCTAACTTTGCCTTACAGCCCTTTTTGACTTAAACTCAAAATGACTTAATCCAAACTTATAAAACTTTTGTGTCAACAACTCATCATACCAATGCCACACCTCATGTCGAAGCACGTATCTTTGCTATAGCCAAATCTTAGGCTCCATAAGGGTATTGCAAACCATGCATATCTTTTTGCTCAATCTGTGTTGTACATGCTTGTACTTCTTTTAATTCAACTTGACACCGTGCACATGGATTGCCGCTCAACACACCGACTCATCTATATGAAAGGTCACTAACAAGTCTAGCTATATCCGGACTTTATAGCTTGATTTAGATGGCAAATCATCCAGCCGGGTAACAAGCCCCATGGAAGTTCTTGAATTACCGAAGCGTGCCTTACTCAGCTATCCAGTGTTCCCCTAGGATTGAATTGGTCCGTTGGCCCCGGGCTACCATTTAAGGAACCCTCGCCCTTGTGCACAAGTTGTCAAATGACCATGCAGGACTCGACTCAACTTACCATCCTACATAGTCATTACTCTTCTTAGTAGTTCCATACCCATCTTTACTTTCCACATTACCCTTTTAAAACCCATGAACGACTACTGTATAGCCTTCCTTATGAACCCAGTAATGGCTACTACATAGTCGTCCTACTTACCATTCAATCGAACACGTTTCGTGCCTTTAACCAATTACGTTCTATGCGACACTACCACCTAATTCATACTCTATATGACCGGCCTTGAAACCATAAGAATGCGCCTGCTCAATTTGAACATTCGTGTTCTTTGGGTACCATAAATCATGTGATAAAACTTAACTCGTGTTATGGGCAATGCTATGCCAAGCCTTGTATCGTAGAAACGTGCATTGAGACTTATGGGACAATTATGATATACCAAGCATTGGACTGTGGGGCAGTGCATAATTTACCAAGCATTAATATCGTGTGACGCCTATGACTATGCTAAGTTCATAGCCTTGTGGCAACATAGACCAACTTTTTCTTCTCCCATGCTACGGGAAGAAGACGAGTGTCAATTTAAAAAATGTCGTACAACATTTCTAAGCCAGCTGTGAGACCTTTCTATATTATAACTACATCGGACTCAAACTGGGATTATTCCCTTAGCTATATGGATTCATCTCCTTTATTATTATACCTACTCAGTGCAATTGAAAACATCCAAATATTAGTGTGAAGGCCAAACTGAGGCAAGTTTACCGAAGCCACCCACTTGAGCAAGGAGTTACCTCGATCGAACGGAACTTCGAGCAAGCTGTTGCATGGCTAAGTCCAAATGTCGTTGTGTTTCGATTCCTCCAGTTGAATTGAGCGGGATGGGACACTACATAATACACCACCCAGAAAAAGTTTCATCCTCGAAACTTACTGAGTACGCACTCGTCGACTTATCACTTGATTCAACATTGTCACGCCCCAGTACCGGAATACGGGGACAGACGTCGGCCAGCTACACCGTATAAGGTACGAATACGTTATACGGCGATGAGGGCTGTCAATCTTGCTAGGTATCCTAGCATGCAATCATTCTATGGCCAAAATTCGATCTCATATCCACAAACAATAACAATGAAATACTAAGCAAGAGAGAGAATCATATGGAAAGCAGGAAATACTCATATGATAATCAGAAAATCTACAGTATAGGATAATAATGTAGATGAGTATACCTTCCTACAGTTCCAAGAATGGTCGAGGAACTGAAGCATATCCTCCAAGTCAAGTTGGAAGACCCACCGGGTCGGTCACAGGCAATCTGGGAACAATCCAGGGTTGGTCAGGCCAACCATAGCAAATACTAGAAAGGAAGGCTCAAGGACGGGCAAAGAAAAGCCAACATGATAAAATATGAAGCAGGAGAGCATATATGAACAGTAAAAGAGGGTAAGGATCGTACGGTACCAACGCACGATAACAATCCACAACTAATGCAGCTAAATAACCAACAATCATCACAATCACCCTAACATCCAATAAAATCTACATGGCCAACCGGAACTCGTAATCTGTCATCGGAACAGTAATCCACCCCTATATCAAACAAGAACAAGGGAATGAATTACCGCATCGGGACAGCATTACGGGCCAGCCAGCTTAGCAAGCAACAAGCCAAACAATTTATATGAATAAACGGCCACTCAAATGTCTACGGCTGTCTAGGTGGGGGTTGGGTTACCCCAATAATGCAATATAGGAATCCTCAAATCGTGCCGATCTAGCAAGCTAACGAGGCCAAATATATCAAGACTAGATGAGCACCGGTCCCTCGTAAGACCACCGTGCTCTGCATGTCACCACCGGTCCCTCGTAAGGCCACCATGCTGAGCATGCCATGTAAATGGTAAGTAAAGTAGTCGGATACTGCCATCCTCTAATGCGGACGGCAACAGTATCTGTAGCGGCCAGCCTGCACTCCATGACTAGATGTCTGGGAAGCGGCTAGTATTGTATGATCTCGAGATTCTGTTCCCTTCCAATGCTTCTACCAGTTTAAGTTGCCTAGATTATCCATACATTTATCCGGAATCACATGCCATGGTCACATGATCATCCTTCAAGATGTCGTACCTCAGTACGAAAATGATAAGTAAGAATCAACCTCAGCACCTATAGTCCCAGTTGTGATCCATCCTTAGTGTTATGCAACAAGCAAGCAAGCAATCCTGACCACGCTAAGACTATATGCCAACTAACAAATACCCGTGCAGGTAATCATAGATATAATCAAAGGGGTAGCCCCTCATTGCAAAGTCAGGGCCAGTACCTCAAAAGGTAAACTGGACTTATAGCACGGATACAAATAGTCATGTCGGGGACAAGGTCAAATCTGTCAGTCACATGAAATTATCTGCCCACATTGTGGTATGGATATCAGGTCAAGTTCATGGTCGGGATCTCTACTATAATATCCCATCAAGTATACAAGGGAGCCTACAGCTCTAATCATCAAGTCGGTCTATCCACTGGATCAATCTATCAGGAGTCTTCCATCTACGAAGGAGTGAATTTCATGTCAAGAAAGACAATCACCAAATACCAAGCTCATCACTATAAACAATGCTAGGCCCTCTGGCTCACAAGAATCCTCTGAATCAATGATCACAAGCTATCAGCAAACAAGTCATACCACAACAAAGATATAGCAAACAAACCAGGTTTTGGGCATTTGGGAAGTCGAGTAAAAATCATATAGGAATACCCTCGATATTGTCCTCATTCTGCGAAACATTCACGATCAACCAAATCCAAGAATCCACATAGTCATATATGATCAAATTAGAACATCATCAAAAAAAATAACAACACTATCCAAGAATCCATGTGAGTCCATCAATCAATATCTCGAGATCATACTCTCAATAATACTCAATCCTCAGATATATCCAAAAATCATAAATCCAGATACATAGGACAACTATCAGTCCTAGCTGGCTAGACTAGGATAACACCTATAAATAATGCTCGGGGGGGAGGGGAAAAGATTCTATTAATTATGTTGCCGAAAAATAGCAAAGGTTGCATGAACCACTCTAAAGCAGATCCATAACCCTTAAACCAAACAAGGACCAGGGTTGGAAACTGTCTCCCGAGTGGAACCGTGCTCCTTACGCTATCCGACGAACAAGACATGTCAAGAGCTAGGCGACTAGTCCAATCATGAGTCTACCTAGCAAGTACTGGAATCAGGCCACTATATCCAAAATAAGTAAGCACGAGTCCAGGTCAGCAAACCAAAGAAATGGTTCTACCTAATTCTTCGAACCAAATTTCCGAACGGGAATTCTGGAAAAAATTGACATAATCTCCTCTGTATTCTGGATGGAAGCTCCCAGCGAATTGGGGCTAAATTAACTCGGTACAGCCCGCCGCAGAATCGCAGACTAAGAACACTAAGTCTCAGCTTCCAGCAGCACTATGATGCATACTGGGACCCAAGCTATAGCCGAGAACACTAAGTCTCGGTCTCCAGCGGTGCTATGATGCGTACTGGGCGCCAAGACAATACATTCAACAAGAACCGCCTTACAGGGCGCATCAAGACCCACAGTCATATCCAAGCCACAAGCAATGTCATAGAAACAGTTAGCCAAGCCGTTACCCGACCGTGAGTCAGACACGGGGCATATGGGAACAATCCATGCGTGTGAGTCGTGCTCGTGTCCTCGGAGGTGTGGATGACCCGTCCGAGTTGTCCGATACGATCATAAACCGGTATCGAACCAAGCTATCCTAAGTTATCATCATGACAGTTCTACTGCTAAGCTACACTAATCATGGTTATGCATTTACAAGTACAATTAATTAAATCAAATCCAGGAGAGAGGGCAAGAGCCATCGATGAGCAAGGGATACTTGCCTAGAGGGCTCGGCTAGGTAAGCAGGTCTTCGGCGATCGCGATCCAAGGTAGCATATCCATCGAGGTCCTCGAAACACATAATAAACAATCATCAGCATTAAATAATAAAATAATAATGGAAATCATGATGGATGGCAGGAGGCTATACCGTGTAGGTCCCGCAAGCAGCACATGATCTGGCACGGAAACCGAGGCACACGGATATATACGGACACGCAAACCGAAATATATACGTAAATCGAGACACGTACGAGAATCGAGATGACAGAAGATCGAGACGAATGAGAAACATAACGTGGACGTAAATCGGGACATGCACGTAGATCGAAGTATCACGAATATCAGGATGACGCATGAATCAATACGACACCTCAAATCAATGCGACATAGAGTCTAAAGTGGCATACAAACCAATACGACACACAAATCGATATGTGCACGCAAACCAAGGCGGTACAAGACATAATGTGACACACAAATCAATATGGTACACAAATCGATGCGTGCAAGTAAATCAATACAGCATGGGTCACGAGGTAGGCACAAAGGCCGAGGCATAGAAATCGAGGTAACGTACAAATAGAGTTGGCATGGTGCCCGAGGCAGCACGGGGCTCGAGGCATCCCGCTGCCCAAGGTAGCACGTAAATCTAGGTGCACAAAAAATGAAACAGTATGCATACCAAGGTACATGCGAATCGAGATGGCACGCAACCCAAGCAGCGCGAGGCCCAAAGCGTCCCGCTGCTCGAGCCGTGCACAGAGCTCGAGGCATGCTGCCCGAGGTAGCACAAAAAATGAAGGGGGCACACCAGCCGAGGGTGCACCGCCCGAGGCAACATGTTGCAATAAGCAGCGCACAGACCGAAAAAATGGGGGAGGTGGAGGTGGAACTCGCCGGTGTGGCCAGGTCGGGACGGCTTACCGGCAGGGGAGGGCAAACAGCAGCGGTAGGGGTTACGACCCACGATGGCGGAGGCTGCGGCGGCAGACCGCGCCGCGGCTGCGAGAGAAGACATGGAGAGAGGGAAGAGGGAGCTGGAAGTGGTGGTGGCGTCCGTGAAGACGAGGGCGGCCACGGTGGTGGCGGGCGCCGAGAACATCGGGGGAGGGAGAGAGCTCTAGAGTGAGAGGGGAGATGGTGGTGGCCAGTGGAAGAGGTCGGGCTGGAGACAGGGTGCCGACCGGGGACGTCGGGGACGAGCGGGAGCTCAAAGGGATGAGAGGAGAACGAGAGATGGAAGGAGGGAGCTGAGTGTGAAGAGAGAGAGAAAGGTCGAGAGTGAGAGAAAGACAGAGAGGAATGAGCTCTGGTGAGGGGTGGTGAGTGTGTGGTCGAGAGAGAGAGAGAGAGAGGGAAATAAGAAAGGGGGGAGGCTGTGAGAAGAGTGGGGGAAAGTTAGGTTAGGGTTAGGAAAAAAAGGGGGGTAAGATGTAGGAATTATTAATAAATAATAATAATGGTGATAACGATAATAATAGGAAAAATCCTACAATGAAGCTAACAATGTAAACTTCAATAAATGATACCGACAGTGATAATAACCAAGTTCCAGGCATCAACAATCCTGACCAAATCAAGATCCAAGAATTAAAATAAAATTTAGATAAATATGAAATATTAAAATTACCATAAATACCGAATACGGTCGTATACATATTTTGGAAAAATATAGGATATGACATCCTATCCACCTTACAAAAATTTTGTCCTCAAAATTTCAAAATTATCAAAATAGGGTTTTCAAAACTAGTACATATATATATGCCATGAAAACTCTACCCACCTTACAGAAATGAAGTAATACAACAAGAAATGAATAAAATCTCAATACGAAAACATCAAAGAGAACAGTGTATGGCTACATAAATCAACTCGTAAGGTAAATCCAAACAATGAAGTAATCTCGAAAAAGCAAAATCTCACATGCACGAAATAACTCCATAAATCAAAACAAGTACCAAATATCGAAAACGATGTCAGAAAAGATAAAATCCCAACTACATAAAATCAGCATAAAATCATAAATATAGGATATATGTCTCGAACCGACGATCGTAGTTTCCTAATATCTGATCGTAATATGGTTCATGGTTATTCTCTGTCGCGCCATCCGAAGTGGTTGCAAAAGATTCACCATGACACTATAATCGAGTGGCTGCAACTTTCGAGACCACGCCAACAAGGTATACTAGGTTCACCTGGTAACTCTTGACAAATACCCAAAATGAATCCAGTCCATAAATCAATGTCCAAGTCACTAAAATTTTGCAAAACATCTAATAATATAACAAGTCAGCCCCAGAAAATAATCAAAATCCAAGATCCAGGTCAATCATAAAATATATCCAAAACACCTTCAATAATAACACAAGATAGTTTTCTAGGAAATACTCCAAATCCAAAAATCCATGACAAAACATATTGCATAGAACATATATCTATAATCAATATAAAATCTAAAACAGATAATCCTGATTGCGGAAATATACAGAGTCAAAGGAGCGAAATTGATACGAGAATATCCACTGGATACCCAACAAATGTCAAAATATCCAAACTCAGAGTCCAGATGAAATCTTTCTTCCATCACAATCAAGCCAACGCTCGAAGACGGCGATAACGATACTAAGTCAACACGAAGTCAATGCACGAAAGGGATAAGAGAAAAAATTAACCAAGGTAAACATGGGTAGAGAGTACAAAACCCAAGATAAATAATCGAGTAACCCAAATGATAGAGATAAAATAACATCTCATCAGATAAAATGATCGACATGACCAACTATAGGATCATATCTATCAAACAAGGATCAGGGGTAGATAACAACGAATAAGGCATAGCTAAGGAAGATAGGTCCAGTTAGAGTTGAGGGCCAATTCACAAGTTCAAGAGAGCGAAGGACATGTGTAATAAGTGGAAATACCAAAGAATAGTGGACTGAGATCAATAATCAGGTGATACCCAACAATATCTTAAAACAAGACCTGCATGGGTCACCACTAAAATCGTGTCACACCTCAGTACCAGAATACGGGGACGAACGTCGGCCAGCTACACCGTATAAGGTACGAATACGTTATACGGCGATGACGGCTGTCAATCTTGCTGGGTATCCTAGCATGCAATCATTATATGGCCTAAATTCGATCTCATATCCGCAGGCAATAACAATGAAATACTAAGCAAGAGAGAGAATCATATAAAAAATAAGAAATACTCATATGATAATCAAGAAATCTACAGTATAGGATAATAATATAGATGAGTATACCTTACTATAGTTCCTAGCATGGTCGAGGAACTGAAGCATATCCTCCAAGTCAAGTTTGGAAGATCCACCGGGTCGATCACAAGCAATCTGGAAACAATCCAGGGTTGGTCAGGCCAACCGTAGCAAGTACCAGAAAGGAAGGCTCAAGGACGGGCGAAGAAAAGCCAGCATGATAAAATATGAAGCAGGAGAGCATATATGAACAGTAAAAGAGGGTAAGGATCGTGCGGTACCAACACACGATAATAATCCACAACTAATGCAGCTAAATAACCAACAATCATCATAATCTCCCTAACATCCAATAACACCTACATGGCCAACCGAAACTCGTAATCTGTCATCGGAACAGTAATCCACCCCTATATTAAACAAGAACAAGGAAATAAATTATCGCGTCGGGGCAGCATTACGGGCTAGCCAGCTTAGCAAGAAACAACCAAATAATTTATATAAATAAACGACCACTCAAATGTCTACGGCTGTCTAGGTGGGGTTTGGGTTACCCCAACAATGCAATATAGGAATCCTCAAATCGTGCCGATCTAGCAAGCTAACGGGGCCAAATATCTCAAGACTAGATAAGCACCGGTCCCTCGTAAGGCCACCGTGCTGAGCATGCCATGTACATGGTAAGTAAAGTAGTTGGATACTGCCATCCTCTAATGCAGACGGTAACAGTATTCGTAGCGGCCACTCTATACTCTATGACTAGATGTCTAGGAAGCGGCTAGTACTGCACGATCTCGAGATTCTGTTCCCTCCTAATGCTTCTACCAGTTTAAGTTGCCTAGATTATCCATACATTTATCCGGAATCACATGTCGTGGTCACATGATCATCCTCCTAGATGTCGTACCTCAGTACGAAAATGCTAAATAAGAATCAACCTCGGTACTTATATATAGTCCCAGTTGTGATCTATCCTTAGTGTTATACAACAAGCAAGCAAGCAATCCTGACCACGCTAAAACTATAGGCTAACTACCAAATACCCGTGCAGGTAATCATAGATATAATCAAGGGGATAGCACCTCAAAGTGTCGCTACCAAGGAGCACCTCAGTGCAAAATCAAGGCCAGTACCTCAAAGGGTAAACTGGACTTATAGGACGGATACAAGTAGTCATGTCGGGGACAAGGTCAAATCTGTCAGTCACATGAAATCATCTGCCCACATCGTGGCATAGATATCAGGTCAAGTACATGGTCGGGATCTCTACTATAATATCCCATCAAGTATACAAGGGAGCCTACAACTCTAATCATCAATTTGGTCTATCCACCAGATCAATCTATCAGGAATCTCCCATCCACGATGGAGTGAATATCACATCAAGAAAGATAATCACCAAATACCAACCTCATCACTATAAACAATGCTAGGCCCTTTGGCTCACAAGAATCCTCTGAATCAATGATCATAAGCTATCAGCATACAAGTCATACCACTACCAAGATATAGCAAGCAAAGTAGGTTTTGGGCGTTTGGTAAGTCGAGTAAAAATCATATAAAAATACCCTCGATATTCTCCTCGTTCCATGAAACATTTGCGATCATCAAAATCCAAGAATCCACATAGTCATATTTGATCAAATTAGAACATCATCAAAAGAAATAGCAACACTATCCAAGAATCCATGTGAGTCTATCAATCAATATCTCGAGATCATACTCTCCATAATACTCAATCCTCAGATATATCCAAAAATCATAAATCTCAATACATAGGATAACTATCAGTCCTAGCTGGCTAGACAAGGATAACTCCTAGAAAGAATGGTCGGAGGGACAAGAGATTATTAATTATGTCATCAAAAAATGGCAAGTGTTGCATGAACCGCTCTAAAGCAGATCCACAACCCTTAAACCAAACAAGGACCAGGGTTGCAGACCCTCCCGAGTGGAACCGTACTCCTTACGCTATCCGACGGACAAGACATGTCAAGAGCTAGGCGACTAGTCCAATCGTGAGTCTACCTAGCATGTACTTGAATCAGGCCACTATATCTAAAATAAGTAAGCACGAGTCTAGGTCAGCAAACTAAAGGAATGGTTCTGCCTAATTCTTCGAACCAAATTTCCGATCGAGAATTTTGGAAAAATTTGTCAGAATCTCCTCTGTATTCTGGACGGGAGCTCCCAGCGAATTTGGGCTAAATCCACTCGGCACAACCCACCGCAGAATCACAACTGAGAATACTAAGTCTCAGCTTCCAGCAGCATTACGATGTATACTGGGACCCAAGTTATAGCCGAGAACACTAAGTCCCGGCCTTCAGCAGCGCTATGACGCACACTGGGCGCCAAGCCAACACATTCAACAAGAACCGCCACACATGGCGCATCAAGACCCACAGTCATATCCAAGCCACAAGCAAAGTCATAGAAACAGTTAGCCAAGCTGTTACCCGACCGCGAGTCGGACACGGAGCATATGGGAACAATCCATGCATGTGAGTCGTGCTCGTGTCCTCGGATGTGTGGATGACCCGTCCGAGTTGTCCGATACGGTCATAAACCGGTATCGAACCAAGCTATCATAAGTTATCATCATGGCAGTTCTACTGCAAAGATACACTAATCATGGTTATGTGTTTACAAGTACAAATAATTAAATCAAATCTAGGAAAGAGGGCAAGAGCCGTCGATGAGCAAGGGATACTTGCCTAGAGGGCTCGGCTAGGTAAGCAGGTCTTCGACGATCGCGATCCAAGGTAGCATGTCCATCGAGGTCCTCGGAACACATAATAAACAATCATCAGCATTAAATAACAAAATAATAATAGAAATCATGATGGATGGCAGGAGGCTATACTGTGTAGGTCCCGCAAGCAGCACAGTGATCTTGTACAGAAACCGAGGCACGCAGATCGACATGGACACGTAAATCGAGACGTGCACGTAAATCGAGACACGTACGAGAATTGAGATGATAAAAGATCGAGACGAACGAAAAACATAACGTACACGTAAATCGAGACGTGCACGTAGATCGAAGTATCACGAATATTAGGATGGCACACGAATCAATGTGACACCGCAAATCAATACGACATAGAGTCCAAAGTGGCACGAAAACTAATGCGGTATGCAAATCGATACGTGCTACAAATTGAGGCATTACAGGACACAATGTGACACGTAAATTAATACGGTACGCAAATCGGTGTGTACAAGTAAATCAATGCAGTACGGGTCATGAGGTAGGTAGAAAGGCCAAGGTACAGAAATCGAGGTAACACGCAAATCAAGTTGGCATGGTGCCCAAGGCAGCACGGGGCTCGAGGCATCCAGCTGCCCAAGGCTGCATACAAATCTAGGTGTACAAAAAATAAAACAGTACGCATACCAAGGTACACGCGAATCAAGATAGCATGCAACCAAAGCAGCACGGGGCCCAAAGTGTCTCGCTGCTCGAGGCGTGCACGGAGGTCGAGGCACGCTGCCCGAGGCAGTACAAAAAATAAAGGGGGCATACGAACCGAGGGTGCGCCGTCTGAGGCAACATGCTGCACTAAGTAGTACACAGACCGAGAAAAATGGGAGAGGAGGAGGAGAAACTCGCTGGTGTGGCCAAGGCGGGGCGGCTTACCGGCAGAGGAGGGAGAACAGCAGCGGTAGGGGTTACGACCCGCGACGGCGGAGGCTGTGGTGGCAGACCGCATCGCGACTACGAGAGAAGACATGGAGAGAAGGAAGGGGGAGCTGGAAGTGGTGCTGGCGTCCGCGGAGACGGGGGCGGCCGCGGTAGTGGCGGGCGTCGAGAACATCGGGGGAGGGAGAGAGCTCTAGAGTGAGAGGGGAGATGGTGGTGGCCGGTGGAGGAGGTCGGGCTGGAGGCGGGGTGCCGGCCGGGGACGAGTAGGAGCTCGAGGGGAGGAGAGGAGAACGAGAGAGGAGAAGAGAGAACTGAGTGTAAAGAGGGAGGGGAAGGTCGAGAGTGAGAGAGAGAGGAATGAGCTCTGGTGGGGGGGTGAGTGTGTGGTCGGGAGAGAGAGAGAGAGGGAAATGAGAAAGGGGGACGACTGTGAGAAAAGTAGGGGAGAGTTAGGTTAGGGTTAGGAAAAAAGGGGGGTACATGTAGCTATTATTAATAAATAATAATAATGGTGATAACAATAATAATAGGAAAAATCCTATAATGAAGCTAACAATGTATACTTCAATAAATGATTCCGACGGTGATAATAAATAAGTTCCAGGACTCAACAATCCTGACCAAATCAAGATCCAAGAATTAAAATAAAATTTAAATAAATAAGAAATATTAAAATCACCATCAATACCGAATACGGTCGTATACATATTTTGGAAAAATATAGTATATGACAAACATTGAAATGATTCTCGCACATACTTCTCCTATTTATTTCTTCAATCTGAGCCACACTCGCACATTAGTTATTTAACTTATCGAATAACAATATTTCTAACTTGGGGTAATTTATACTCATCGTGCACATGGACAACTTAGTTCTAGGCAAACCACCCGAACGGTATCCTCAACAAATTTTTGAATCAAAATTTTATCAATTCATTTGTTCATCGTCTCCTAGTCGAAACCTAGTGTTACCCCTCCTTAACTAATCTGTGAAACCTGACTTGCATTAATGCCTTAGTCAATATTTGTACGTATCCATATTTAAGAATTTCGCCTTGCAATTTCACTATCTTCTGAATTCATTAATTTCGATTCCTTACAATCAATACACAATGGTTCTTTCGATCACTCTTTTATGACATCAACATAATCATCCCGAGTATCCAGCCTAAGAAAATTTGACTCGTTTACCTCAAACCCGATCAATCAACATTCAAGTTTATTTCAAATCCAATAAACGCACTACTATTATTTTTTTTTTAAACACACGATTTCAAAATCCTCGATACCTTTCTGTTCCTTTAGTCTTACTTGAATTCAATGTATCACTTAGCTGGATCGTGCACATATTTAAGGCGTCCTTAAAATACATTCATTTCAGCCAAGCTTCGTGATAGAGAATCTGCCATTACCACTTGAGTTGGATCATTCTCATATTTAAGGCGTCCTCGAAATATATCCATTTTAGCCAAGCCTCGTGGGTGGTGTCTCCAAATAATTGAATCTTTTTATCCACCAATACCAATATCCAATCCTATCAATCCTCAAGATTTCATAAGTATACTTCTAATTAGCTTTCCCAGCTCTATCATCTACCCAGGCAACTCTCACTAGGGTCGATTGCACAATTCCTATCTCTCAGCACAGGAACGCCTGCCTAACCGCTAGACTATCTTTACTAGGCTAAAGTCAAAGTCAATATTGGGATCACCATTCCAAAACAATAATATCATAACACTCACCCCCAATTCTAAAGTTAAACCATAGTTGATAGCACAGGTATTCCTACCCAAGCTCATACGTACACTCCGATTTCTAAACTTCGAGCATAGACTTCTCCTATTCTCATTCGCACATTCAGTCCAGGGGTCCGAGTCACTCCGCAAAGCCATTCCTATGGTAAATCATTTCACGATCATCCTCGATCACGACATGGTTCAATAACGTAAACTTTTAACTCGCAATCCACAACTCGTTCAATAGACCTATCAATCCAAACTCGTATACCTTGACTACAAAATCCCAAAGTCATAATCCACCGATCACAAGTCGCATTGCCGATTTTCAATTCTTAAGTCGTATAACATCAATCATGATTCAGCCATCATAACATCACTCAAAATTTCAAACCTACTAATCATCAATCTCGTGTATCTAACTCATCGCACAATTGTAAGATCTCCTAAAATAATTTCCTGAGTCATATAATTCTCACTTCAATGATTATCAATTTTGTTAAAGTTTTCATTTCGTATAGTCCGACTATTAGTTATTCACGTATACTTCAACTTCATCTAATCAAGTAATCCAAACATTCATTACTATCAAAATTCCAAGTATAGCATCCATCTGAACAATAATATTTTACATGATTATCATTCTTCAAATCAGAGTGCCCCCTGAATTATCGTACATCGATCTTTGATATGCCTTAATACCATTGATGATATACATAACCCGACGATCTTCCTTTGCAATAAACTCTGAGTAATGCAACTGATGCTATCATCTGAACTGGATATACCACAATCTCCTCGACATTCAAGATAAAATTCGATCATTATCCCTCAAACTAGTTACATGATCAGTTCCTTCAAACCAAAAATCACGTATGTTCTACCTATCTTAAGTCATCGAGCAACATATTTTCTTAAATCGTATTGTTCTATGCTAATTCAAGTCATCGAGCAACATCTATCCCAAATCCTTAGAGTCATTCTCGCATATTTGAATTATTTCCCTGTATGCTAACTTTCAATCCTGCTAACTTTTCGTATACGATTCATATCGATTCCTCGACTAACTCTGTCATACTCGCTTCTAAGGCTTTGTACTACTCATACCGCTTGCTGATAGACCCATCCGTACCCCAATCCTCAGTCAATCAACTTCCCTAAGGCTATCCCATACACCACTCAGGGATGAAGTTACTCGATAAATCCTCGAAATGATTATTCGAATCACGATCGATCACTTTGAATCTCCGTTGGAACCATTCTTCAAATTTTAAGCACGTTTCATCTATATCGCGTCGACGATATCGTCGTTCGATAGCACCTATATCGCTAACTATCCAATATTTTATGAATCAAGTCTAACTCATTCTTGTCTGACACAATTGAATCTGCACATAACTTGCCAACGTCGACGCAATTATTAGTGTATATGCCTAGCCCGACTTAGCCAACCGTGCCTTACGCAAAACGATCCTTGTTCAACCAAAATTCCTTAGTACAATTTTACAAAATATATAGACTTATTGTATGGAACATCTCATAAAACATTAAGATAGAGCGCACCAAAAACAAAGATTGCAGAACATTTAGTACGAGGATATCAGAGTTAAAAAAATTCAATCAAAAATCTAATGATGTAAAGTTGTGCTCTGATACCATTACGTCACGCCCCGGTCCTAAAGAATAGTTCGTCCTCGCTAGGGTGTGATGCCGCGCGAGCCTAGGTTCCGCTCGCGCAAGACAATTCAATAATGGCTAATTCTACGCTAAGAGATAGGGTCGTCGTGCGGAAGTCACAAGCAAAAAAGTTTAACATTTCAAAGACATGTACAAAATGATACTTTATTGATATTGAAAATAAGATTATAAGGACGCGAAGCCAAGATTACAAGTCACTCAAGCTCACTTTCTCTCTTGATACAAACAATCAGCTCTTTTTCTCTCTCTCCTCTCTCAATTACAATCGCTCAAGCTAGAGGGTTTGCAACTTTATGGGTGCTTCAGAAGGCGATATCTATAGATTATGACCCGTATAGGTAAAGTCTTGAACGTGGGTGCATGCCTAAAAATGCTAATGAACTCCATGCGTTAGAGCATCCAAGCGAGCTCCGCATCGAACGATGCAAGTACCTGTACCTACGTATGAAAGCTGGTGGGGTGTCAGTACACAACCGTAATGGTGGCGTGAGTTCCTCGTCCCCCTATAAAACCAATACGTTCGTTTATTGAGTGCAACTATTCCTTTTATTGTCTTTCTATTCTAGCCTTAAGATCAGTTTTAGGATAACTCCTGGTTTATGTTGTGCCTCTAGACCATTACCGTGCCAACAACATCAACATATTGACTTGTGCTTGCCGTTTGGCCCATACATTGAGACGCAACAACATGATTGTGCCATAAACTTTGTCCCTGCATCAACATCGAGGCCGTGCCTCACAACTCAATACGACTTAACCCAACTTTGCCTTATTCTTGACTTAAACTCAAAATGACTTAATCCAAACTTATAGAACTTTTGTGTAAACGACTCACCAACCGACGCCACACCTCGTACCGAAGCATATATCGCCCAACCAAAATAAGTCATTTTAGCGATGCTAAAAAATATCGCTAAAGCCAAAAACCACGTCGCTAATCCAGATCAGCAACGTAATTAGCGACAAAATTTCTTTGTCACGTAATACATGGTCGCTTCCACCAAAAATGTCGCTATTGGTCGCTATTGCGACATTTTTTAGCGATGTTACCACGTCGCTAGCTTAGCGACATGTACCGATGAGAAGTTGCTAATTAGCGACGTACGTTTATGTTGCTAAACATCACTGTCAGTTCAGTAGTTAGTGACGTAATTTACGACGTTTAGTGACTGCTTTGCTCACATGGCAAGTTTGCTATGTTAGCATATTAGCGACGTCTAGCGGCTGTTAGCGACGTATACGATACTGGCTAGCGATGTTAGGATACATGTTTAGAGACGTAATTGGCGACGTGTATCGACCTTTTTGCTGACATGGCGAGTTTGCCATGTCAGTAAATTAGCGACGGCTAGCGACTGTTAGCGACGGCTAAGATACAGGCTAACGACGTTCTGATACATGTTTAGCGCCATCTGCCTTCGTCGCTATGTGTCCTGAACGTCGCTAAACTGCAAAAAAAAGAATTTTGTTTACTTTTCCGTCTAGAATCTACCAACAGTTTAGATTACAGTTTACAAATAATAGACCCGGAGCAGCCCTCTGTAGAATTCCCTGGGTTCGCTGACCCCTTCAGAGAAACACTCAACACCGGTAAACCAATATAGAGACAAATGATGAAAAAGCACTACCAATAATCAAATAAATAGAATCAAACGATAAGAAAGACATTAAATAGTAGGGTGGCGACAAATCCACTACCAAACAACTCTAAAAAGACTTTATCCAATAATGCTTCAATAATGGGTCAACATAGCATAAACTATCACTAAATATATAAAACAAATACATAAAGATACAAGAATTGGTCAGCAAACCACAACACAACACATAAAAATAAGTCTAATAAAGGACTACGCCTAGTTAGCAGAAGAAGGTAGACGACCATGCATCTGGGACATCATGAACCTATACTGCTCCGGTATCAGCATCACCAGTGACGATTCATCAATAGCAGGAGAAGGAAGTAGTGGAACCGATACAGTCGGTGTGGATGCCGACGCACAATCAGGAAGCGTCTGCTCGATGGTTAGCACTCTAGAGTTATAGTAATCCATAATAGTCGTCAGCCTCGAAAGTTGATCACCCATGGCCACCTGCAACCCCTGCACCACCTGAACGGCATGATTCGTCCTCTCGTTCATCTCCCTCATGGTGCACTCGAGCATACCAAATCGTATGGTGAGCACCGCATCATCCGTCTACGGTTGAGATTGGGGCTACTCCATAATCCTCTACGATATCTCATCATGCAGCTTAGCAACCTAGCGATGTAGGCTCTCCTCGACTCGAACTAACTCCTATGAGGGTTGTGGGGAATGCATACTGCCAGAAGGGGCCCTGGATGACTACATTGCCACAAAGACACCATAGGATCCCGTGCCGTAGTACGTACCCCGCTGAAGACCATCAACGACGGTCTTCGAGGGCTCGTCCAACGACTGAGCCGGAGGAGACTGCGAGGAAGTACCAGCCCCTCCTTCTGTAGGTGTACTAGCACTCTCACGCTCTAGCCTAAGATACTCATCCTATAAAGTTACATATGTCGATAAGCATAATATTTACTACCAATGTCTAAGTCATACTTGCTAATGTCTAAGTTACTTACTAATATCTATATAGATATATATTTTATATTTTCTAAGTTTTATTAAAGTTAGTGAAACGTAAAGTAATACTTATATAGCTCTGCGTGACCCTATCATCGGTGAGCTTTCCGTCCTTTTGATGGGTGGCCAAGAAGACGGTTACCATTTTGGCATCATCCCTCTGTATCTATTAAAATTAATTTATATTATTATTAAAATTAAACATTTTATTCTTACAATCATTAAAATAATATATTTTAGTAAAATATATACCAAACGACGAAAATGATACATTATAGGAATCGAGCCACCATACCACTTCACAGCCCTCGTCATAGCCTTATTCGCCTTCTCTGACCGTTCCTTGTACCTAGGATCATCGAATCTAGCTATCATCGTAGTCCACTGCTCGGGCATGATCCAACCTTGGATCAGTCTTCCGGAGCGCTCTCGAGCCTTCTGGTCGTCGATCGCATCATGGATCAACTTGGCGACAACGACAGAAAATTATTTCTCGATCATCTCATCCCAGTGTGGTGGATGAAAATATGTTTTCTACAAGAATCAAAATAGTTAGTTATATAATTTGCATAACAGATAATTGATATTAAAAGCAATATACTTTAGTTACCTTGAAGTGGGAAAACTAGAATGCTTCCTCTCGTCCGAGGCATCCGAGTAGTTGATCCAAGGGCCACCGTAGTTGGACCTCAGAAGTAGCCCTAATGCCCTCTAAACCAATACGGGATCGCTCTTCTACGGAGACGGAGTAGGGGCGACTTTCTCCACCCACTCCTCCGTTTCCATAGTGCCGTTAGCAGGAGGGACGCTGGATGGGGTAGTCTCAGGATTGGAACTGTCAGTCCCAGGAGTACTGCCACGTACCATCGACGCACCAGAACACCTGCAGGAAACATGAACACACACCTGGGGAAAAACCAGGTCCTCAGAGGGACGTAATAAGACACATAATATTATGCCATAACTGAATAATAAAGCTCAATAGAAAAGTATGCATGGGTAAAGGTTCCTAACCATTCTATGTGGATTGTAATTTAGAGGACAACGTTCTACGCAGGGGCTGTCTCAAGCAAGTAATAAAGAGTGGCCAACAAGTAGCGCTCATCCGAGACACTATCGGCCGGGTAACACGTAGCGCTCATCCGAGACACCATCTCCCAAATGTGTAAAATAAAAGTAGCCCCTACGCTAGTAGCTGTCCCCTCCCCCCCAATGATACTATACGTGTGTCGTAACCATGACACACAAACACGTGTCGTTTCCACCACACTGTTTTAATATAGATAACTGTCAAGTCTTCTAATCATGCATCTATTGACAGTTATTCCTACGCATGCGCACGGAGGATCAGCCCACACGCAAGTGACCTCTATATGATACTCACAACTCTCACACACAACTCGTGTACCATCGTGACAAGTCAATGAGACATACTAAATTTGACGGTAGTCCCTTAACTCTAAGCCAATTGTATAAATATAGTAATTTGCATCTACATATAATTTAGAAAGAAACAACTTAAAAATAACCACAACATGCATGATATTGAGCAGGAATTTAAACAGTAAGGCAAGGTGTCTTGCCTGGGTGTCGCCTGGTGTGGTGCGATGATCCGACAAGTTCCGATGTGTCCATTAGCCATGGTCGAGGTGAAGATCTGAATCCGCGAGGGTATATGAAAGACATGATTTAGTCATAAGGTCGACAAATAGCGAGAATTTGAAGAGAAGAGTATTTATATTATTTTAGAAAATTTTCCTACTATTTTAAAAATATGTTTTCCTTAGTCCAAGGGATTTGTAGGAAAAATACTTGAAAATATTTATATGTAATAATTTTGAAGTTTTCATCTTATTTGTCAAAAATATTTTAAGTTGTAAAATATGATTTAAGGTAGATACTATATTTCACTATTTAAAATATATATATTTTAGATAAACAGTTAAAAATATTTCTAAATTATTTGGTCCAAAAAGTATAACTGGTCAAATCGAAAGGAATATTTCAGTGTTTAAAAATTAACTTGAAATTTTGCTAGAAAATAATAGTAACAATAATAATGTAAATAATATTTTTAACATAACCACAAACTAATATTAGCAATAATATATAAAATAATTTACCCCATTCTTAGTAATTTAGATAATGATAAATATAATAAAAACAGAAATAATAATACTAATAGTAATAATGATAATACTAATAATAATAATAATAATAATAATAAGAATAAGATTAATAATAATACTAATAATTATAATAATATATTAATAATAGTAATAGTAACACTATAATGATTATAATAATAATAATAATAATGGTAATGGTAATATAACTAGTAGTGATAAATATAATACTTAAAGCTTATAACGAGCCCATACTGTTGTTCCCCTTTATTTGAGGAGAAAGGGGTCTGAGAAAAAAAATTATAACAAGGGAGAGAGAGGGTTTGAGAAGAGGGGTTCTCACCGTCGGGCTCCGGCGGAAGGCGGAAGGGAAGTGAATCTCGGTAGCGGATGCGACCAACCGCGGTAGGCGAGGCACGACGGCGTCCGGAGCGGCTGAGGCGGAGATGTGGTCTCAAGCGGCGGGTGGCGCGGCGACCGGGTGGAGGAGCCGGGGGTTTCGCGGAGGAGGAGGCGCTCGGCTGTCGGAGGCTGGGTGAAGGCGTGTGCGGTCGTCGGAGACGTCAGACGAGGGGGGCGACGCTGGTGGCGCACGGAGAGGATGTGGGCGGAGATGTGTCGGCCGGCGCGCGGATGGGTGCACGGATGGCAAGGAACTCGGGCGGCGGGCGGCCTGGCGAGGAGCGCCGGCGGACGAGGGTTTCTACGGGAGGCGGATCTGACGGCTTCCGGCGGCTCGAGCGGTCAGCGCCTGCACGACGGATCGGAAGCGGCACAGAGGAGAACGCTGGATGTGGGAGATGCCGGGGCACGACGCTTCGGCGAAGGCGCGGACATGTTAGGGTTTGTGTTTGTTTTTTTCTCTTCTGGTGTCTGGTGGTGAAGGTGGTTGCGATGGAAGCAATGATGATCGGTGGTTGTTGGTAGGCCGGGTCGACGGCGATGGAGAAATCGGATTGGCTGGTGCGGTCGGAGGGAATGGAGTCGATAGAGGTGGTTGTGGCAGTAGTAGGTTTTAGGGTTGGGATAGGAAGAATTTGTGTCGGGGGTGAGTTGCGTTGTGTCGAGGGTCTTCGACACGACGGGAGTGGAGGGTCGGATTGTCGGCCTTGGGTCGGAAAATAATGTATCTGTAAAAATTTAGTGGAAAGGGAAAGGAGGGCACCGACACGATGCACATTGTGATTGTGGTGTGGAAATTGGAGGAGTACCTGGCTATTTATAGGATGTGGGAATTCCCAGTTAGATAGGGATTGGGAGAATTCAAATCTCCAATAGATAAATTCCATACTAATTTAAATCGATTTAAAAATCTAATTCAATAAATAAAACCTCTCTTTAATTTAAAATCCATTTAATTTAAGGCAAATAAAATCTTTTCCAATTAAATTATCAAAATAATTCAGATATTAAGTAAAACCAAATTTTAAATATCTCTTTCGTAAATATTAAAATATAGCATTAATTAATTTCAAAAATCAAGATAAATATTAACTCATAAAATAGCTTTTACAAATAAAAAATATATTAATAAACAAATTTCAAACTTCGCAAAATATCTAGAATATATTTTATATAAAACAAAATTTCTAAACCACTACTTATTATTAAAAGACGAATAAAAATACCCTTTCATATAATGTAAAAATAAGATTTTGGCAACAACGACAAACAAATATATTTATTTTTGGAAACTATACTCTCCATAAAAATGATGTCTATAAAAATATTTTTCTGAAAATATGTACCTCGCACATATTCGCATTTGACGAGAAATACGAATTGCAAACTCGCGCGCGACGACAATTAATATAAAATTGTATGCGACGTAAAATTACGAAGTACAAGTAAATACCAATTTATTTTAAAAAAAAATCTCAAAAATTTTGGGGGTTTACATCAAGTAAAGTAATTTAAAGCAGTAAAATAATTCTAAATAGGATATAAAATGATCAGAGAATGTACTCGCCTGGTATCTGAGTGTCCAAGATGAAAGTATTGTCCGAGGAGTGGTGTTTGGCTCCTATTTAGAACAGCACAAGTCATAACAAGTCCAGAATGATAAAATGAAGTTCTACTATGCACTCTGCATGAGTCTAGGTCAAACTAGGCCAAAGTCAACTCTTGGTCAACTATGGTCAACCCTAGAAGTCAAACTAGGTCAACTATGGTCAAACTAGGTCTAACAAGTCTAAACTAGTCTAACTAGTCTATTCTAGGCCAAATCAAGACTAACAAGTCTAACTAAGCTCTCACTAGTCTAACAGACACCATAGGCCCAATCCTCTAGGCAATAGCCATATATTACACTCACATATCATTATTCATATACACTATATAAGGGCAATGCCATAGTGGCATTACACTACACATTTACACATAGGCTATTATAACTATTTACCCTCATACATATATATATATATAATTTCACATACACATAGATTAGGAAATATCCATATATATATACATATAGGGGATACATATATGTGTGTGTGTGGATATATATGTGTACGTTAATTGACAGTATCTACTAGCTAGTGGAGAGCTTGTGTGTGTGTGTGAGTACATAGTGAAGAGAATCCTGAAACCAGTGTGTTAGCAGGAATACATGTGCTGTGTGTTAATGAGTTCACAGGAATACCAAGGACAGTAAAGTCCAGTCAGTGTCTCAGGTTTGTGTCCCCATCTCAGATTTCAGTTATCATAATGTGTATTTGTATAATAGGTTAGCTAGGTATCAAAGTGAGTGTGTGATTTCTGGATTGAAACTAATCAGTGAAACATGTATGGACTGTAATAGATGTAATGTGTGTAGGTAATATGTGAGCTGTATGTGTGTGTCACAAGTACTAAGAGAGGAACCTGTGTACAGTGAGGGAAATAACAGGAAAACAGTGTGGCAGGACATGATCTCAGGTTTGCATAAAAAAAAGTTCAACATGAGTTGCCATTTATTCTCAGGTTCATGTGTGTATAGTCTCAGTAAAAGGGAATTTAGAAAACAGTGTGGCATCTCAGGTTTAAATCACTTGACAGTTCAAACAATGCAATCCAATCATTTCAACAGTACCATATTACAAGACTTAATAGTTAACAGTTAAAAGAAATGGAAAAGGGACCCAATTCATAGTTTGAAAATGGAAAAGGACATCAGTTCCCAGGTTTAATCAAACAATGAAAACATTGCCAGGTTATAAGTTCTCAGGATTTCAAATTAAAAAAAATAGTGTAACAGTGAACATATAATTTTCTCCTGAATTTCGAATCCTCCTGCATTTATTAAACACAAAAATAGATCCCCACAACCCTAACATGCTATCTAATGTACAACAATTTAAACCATAGTTAATTTATATGATATTAAACATTAAAATGCAAATCGAAATAGAGAAAACAGTGATACACTCACTGATACTCTAAGTATCAGTCAACTGAGCATTTCTCCAAATCTAACTCGATTATCCCATTCTAATAAATAAATTACACTAATAGAGATCAGGGAATGTACTAGGACATGATTTAGCATGCAATTTAATCACTAATTAACAGGATTTAACCACAGGAAAATATGAACATTGTATTCACTGATACACTGCTGTATCAGTCAAAATGCATCCAACCCACATTCGATTTCCCAATCCATTTAGCATTTCAAGAAGAACATATAGTTGGTAATTAATGGTGGGTATTAGTGTGTGTCACATGCACAAAGTGGTGCCCTAAAACAGGACACACGAGTGTCCAAAACAAATCACAAGCACGCACGAGCCTGCACGAGCTCGCGTGACCAGTGCACGTGTCCGCACGCACCCGACACGCATTCGTAGGACACGAAACCTCGGGGTTGACACGACAGTCACTGCCCCTTGCTTCACGTCCAACCACACGTGTCCATGTGCTCTGTGCACTAAGCACGAGCACGCTGGTAGCAGGGGAAGGCAACCCGCGCGCGCGCATGGTGCACCCCGCGTATGCACGTGTCCAAAGCAACCCGACACGACACAGAACACACCTCAGTCCACCAAAAACGTGTAAGCGACATCAAAACTCAACTTCCTATTCAAATACTTTTCTAAATATCGATCTAAATGCCTACTGTGGCATTTCGTCGAACACCTGCGCACCACACTGATACGTGTCCGATACGGACACGTATAGGACACGAAATTGGACAAACTCTATTTCTACAGGACCAGGACACCTAGGGCTAGGTGTTTATGCAAAGAAATTCTAATTTTAATGGTGGAATAGAAATATACCTATGTGTGTTCTTCAACACAAAAGACTCTTCCAAGGAGTTCTCCAAAAGCCACCCAACTTCTCCAAATTGATTCAAATCTGAGATGTGACTCCACAATCAGTAGGAGAACAGGGATTAGAACACTATGGAAGAAATCCCAATAAAAATGGAGCCCCATTGATTAAACTATGGAGAAAAATAAATAAAGGCTCACCTAGTTCTTAGGAAAAATGATGAACTATTGAAAAGAGGCACAACTTTCTAAAATGATATTATATAGGCAAGGGGGAAGGGGTCTTGGCTGGCCACTTTAGCTAGGGTTAGGGTTTTTAGGTTGCATCTAATGGCTAGCAATAAATCAAGGCTAATGAGTGGCCTAAAATCTAGGGCTCTTTCCTAGTTAAGTTGCAAACCACCCACTTAGCTAAAAATGACTCAAACCACTATTTAATACTAATTAAACTCAATGTGGCAAACTAGGCTAGCTATGGCTAATCTAGGTTAGGTCCAATCTAGGTTAGGCTAACCAAAACCACATGGCAATAAATAAACTAGTATTTAAATCACACCATTCAAATAAATTATTTTAAATTCCTAATAAAATATATTAAATTCAAATAATTCAAAAATGATAAAAATACCCTCAAACTAGAAATGTGGTAGTGACATAGAATAACACAATAATGTAAATTAGAAAATACTAATATAATTTCCCAATATATATATATATATATATATATATATATATATATATATATAATTTTATCAAATACTATAATTCAAAAAATATTAATAATTACTAGTAATATATATTTTTACTCTGTTGCGACGAGGCGAAGGGGTCTGACCGCAGACCTGTCGATGCGCGGCGCAAGAGGAGCGGTGACTCTGTCACCGGTGACAGTGGGTGGCGTGAAGGGTTTGGGAGGAGCTGGAAGCCGGATCTGCCTCGGGATGGCTCGATGGCAAGATCGCGAGCGCGGCGCATCCCAGGGACTTGGCGGCGGTGGCTCCTCGCAACGTCGATGGAGACTGGACGTAGGTGGGGGTAGAGTAAAGGAAAAATTTTGTGGTGACCGAGGTCGGCTGGCCGCGGTTGGGAATCGAACGAGATTGATGGCCGGTCAGTGAGCTTGTTGGTTGAAGGATGTGTGGTGGTCATGTTGGGCTTGCGGCGAGAAGGTGAAGGTGGTCGTGATGGGTTTGGTGCAACTGCGGTCGGCACAGACGGAAGAAGGGTGGCTGAGGCACAGCGGTGTCGATGGTCGTGGGTGGTGGCTGCGGAGACGGGTGATGGCGATGAACCAGAGAGGGGACGGCTGTGATGGTGTCTGCGAAATCTTAGGGAGGAGACGGCCAAAGAGGAAGTCACAGAGCTAGAATTAGGGCTCTAGCAGAATTAGGGTTAGAGTTAGGGTTTAGGAATAGGTATTAGGGTTTTGGAGATTTGGGGATGTGTCTGGGATTGTCGGACATGGATACAAAGATGTAATTGTAATACTAAAAATAGTATTAAAAAGGAATATGGACACGGACACGACACTACACGATGATGACTATGATGATTGTGGTGAATTGATTAATTTGTGGTTGTGGTTGAGAATAGAGGAAGGCTCCTCTATATATAGGAGTTGAGAATTCCCTAATAAGGGAAGGACTAGGATTGTTCAAATCCTCCATAGGATCAATCAATTAGATTTGATTGATCTCAATCTATTAATAGTTTTAAATCAATATCTAATATATCGAATAACATTTAAAATAGATTTTATGAATCAAATTTTTTAAAAATAAATGATAGTAATAAACTAAATAATTATACAAGTATATTTATCATAAACATCAATTGTACAATAATAATTGATAACAAATCAAACAATTCAAAATATATTTTTGTAATTATAAAATCTTTTTTTAAAAAATAAATTAGGAAAAAACACTTTTTCTTTTCAAAAATATCTATAATAGAACAAAAATTAAAAAAATATTCTAACTAGAAAAATAAAATAAAAAATTTCAAAATCTGGGGAGTGGGCTTATAAGTCCACACTAGAGGCGAGGGTGATTGTCTTGAACTAACCTGCGAGTCCACACTAGGGGCGAGGGTTAGTAATTTGTTCTAAACCTGCGAGTCCACACTAGGGGCGAGGGTTTGGTATCCATCGATCTCTTGTTCACCTATTTTCTTCCAGTAGTTCATTTATGCGTAGTTTTTCACATATTCGTGTACCATAATTGCTTAACACTTCTTTGTTTATATCCTAGTTTTCTTATGCATGATAAACTGTTAGATAGGCATATTTTATGTATCTTTCTAGTGCCCTGAGGACCTGATGATCTCTTCAGGTAGTTGATTGTACGGAGTTAGTTAGCTGATCATGATGGTAGTTGATTACATCTGCAGGATTCAGGTATTTGCTAGTGATATTACTTTGTCATCCTCTCGTACTTTATATTCTTTATCATGATATATTCTTTTTGTTAGCCTAGTTTTATAGACTCGTGTTATTTCTTTGGAGTCAAATCGAACGTATATGCTAGTGGGCTGTAGACCATGAACCATAATATTCATTTTTGTTTTATATTATTCTTGTGGATTGAGATATAGTTTTGTCTGCCATGATTAGGCATTTTACCATAGTCTAGACAGCTTATATGTATTCAGGTTAGACTGGAGTCTACTTGATACGTAGCTGGCTTACGCACGCACTCGCATCCCGAAAAGCGGGTGCGGGTCATGACAAGTTTTTTGGTGGCCCATGCAGATCAGAGCATATCGTTTTGGTTACTTTACTGTACCGAGCGAGCCTGCGTAAGGATTAAACTTGATAGGAATCTCAATCCACAACTGTTTTGAAAACTTTCTTTGAATTCAGTTATCTCCTTTGGCCTTCGTATTTGTATTCACTTATTCTTCCTTGCCATCACTATCCTTGTTTCTCGTACCTACTTCTTCTGAAGTGATGAACACTCGTGCTTTGGGGATGTTTTACGGTTATACAAAGTTAGGAAAATGGTTAGAAATAGGTGTCTCTTAGGTAGTTGCCAAAATAGTTGCTTGTTATGATTTTGAATGCCTTCAAGAGGAGTATGATGAATGTTATAAGCCATAGATATTATAGTATTAAAGTTTATGCAGGATAACAACTAATAGATGAAGTTATGACATTTTGTGTTTGATATAGTAGTGCAAGGGAAGGTGGATAGACATCTTCACAAACTAATTTATTTGTGATAAAATAATGGTCAGGGGTACTGATGAAGTTATTAGATTTGGTTCATAAATCATTGACACCTGCAGACTTGAATGAGTATATACAAGATGATTAATGAGGTTTTAGTTTAAACAAGTTTGACTAGGCAGATGTGACTATGAATTTTATTGAAGGCTGAACTTGGAAATTCTATAGAGTAAATATTTACGATTATGAGAAGAAGAAAAATGAATGAAAATTTTGTGATTGTTGTGATCAAAGGTGGGTAGAAATTATGGTTGATTATATATCGAGAAATTTAATTAAAAGAATATGAGCTATGATATATTTAAATATTGGAGAAATTTAAGGAGATTATGCAAGATATATAACTTTGAGGAGATTGGATTTGATTTAAACTTGAGACGATTTCTGTTAGATGGTATAATCTTGAGTATGGTATGATCTTAAGTTTATAATGGAGGGGTTGTATCGAAGGTGGGTAGACCTTCTAAGGGAGCAATTTTACTTTTGGAGGTCAATTTTTTTTTAAATAATGATAAGGTTTACTATAATTTGCTGGAATATATATATATATATATATATATATATATATATATATATATATATATTTGGAGTACATATTAAATTTAGACTATATGATCATAGAAGATATGGTGTCACCATATAGGAAAGAATCACATAATAGTTAGTAATTCATGGATAGTGGCAGCAATATGTGTTGATAGCAATATAATTATTTATCAACCGACTAGTCGCAATTCATATAATAAAGTAATGTATTCGAGCATCCATGTTGATTGCTAGTGTCCAAAGAGATTTACTAGTCAGCTTGGAGTGCCAACTTCATTATTGATCATTTTCTTAAATTTTGAGGACAAAATTTTTGTAAGGTGGGTAAATTTGTAACTCCGCTTCCCAAAATCTTGAAATTTTTTTATTTATTAATTTGAATTAAATGGTAATTTTTGGAATTTTATAAGTATTTAGTTAAATAATTATTACGATTGAATGCTTTAGTCATGGTTAGGTTTTAGAGTGACAGATGACTAGAAATCATGGCACGGATAGTGCAGTGGAGTGTTTTGACTAGTTTATTAGACATGGTAAGGAAGACCGAGTCATAAGTGTATCCCAACTAGGAAAATCAGACTAAGTTGTGACTTGACCCCTGTAAATAATTTAATTAGTTAATTGTTAATATTATGACTTTTAGGGAATTTGGTTGTAACAAACTAGCCCGGATTGGATCCGAACCAAGCCCAGGCCCATGTAGTCGGGTAGTGCATCTAAGGACATCCATGTAGATGTATGATTGGTATTTTATTTTAATGGACTAGTGAGTGACTTTTATAAATGATATTTAATATACTATTTTATATTTATATTTTTTATATATTTTATTAGTTTCGAAATATGATAATCTCTTCTTGAAATACCATTTTAGAAATTGGGACCCTTGACTAGAACTATATATATATATATATATATATATATATATATATATATATAATTTTTGTAAAACCCCCCATATTATTCATAAAAGGCGTAAAATGTTGAAGCCTTTACAAGAAAGCTAACGGCTCCAAACAGCCGTAGCCAAAAAGTATACAACCTAAAAAGTAAAGAAAAGAGGTAATAAAATAGGAGAGCGGCCCAGAAAGGCTCATGAGCATACGAGTATAGGGCTCTGATCTTTCGACACTGACGAAGGGTCTCCCGAATGAGTTGGTCTCCGGAATACTGATGACCTTCGTACCTGGCCTTGTTCCGATTCTTTTATAAGACCCAAGTAGCCGCCGCTGCGACGATCTGATGGCCGTGGGACGCGGAGGCCCAGCACCCCAGGAGATTGTTGAAGCACCCTCCTCTGGGTCTGTCCATACCGGTGCGATAGGGCCCTCCACATCGTAGTCGCGAGCTCCCATGACAGAAGATATGATCGACGGATTCGCTTTTATGCTCCGAGCAACAAGAACAAGCGAACGCCAGGCTAAATTCGATGGTGTTGAGAGTGTCATCGGTGGGCAACTTCTTCCGGACGGCTCTCCAGATGAGGAAAGACTACTTTTTTGGGATGCAGGTTTGCCAAAATGCAGCGATGATAGGTACGGGCGTCCTCCCGCCAAGAATTGTGCTTCTAGCCAACCTCACCGAAAAGTATCCAGAGGACTCGGCCAACCACCTCAGCATGTCAGTCTCATCATCCAGTTTATGGTTATTGTTGCGGATGCGCTCTTCTGCCTCTGCTCCGGTACACTCTCTGATCAGGCGCCAATTCCAATTATTACTAGTAACATCCCATAAGTCCTTGATCCTGCTGTTTCCCGGAGCTGCCCTAAGATTGTTGAGTACGGTATCCCCCACCCAACGTTCCAAGAAGGTCAGAGATTCTCCATTACCCAGTTGGAGTTTGATCATTGGTTCGGTGAGGGATTGCCCCACGAGAATCCACCGCCAAGCGGCAGAGGATTTGCAATTGGAGATGGCCTGCGCAAGGTGATTATGCTTGAAGTACCTGGCTTTCATGAATTTGGCCCATAAATTCTGACTCGTACGGAGCTTCCACCATAGCTTCATAGAGAAAGCATCTACAATGTGGGATAGTTTGGAGAAGCTCAGACCTCCTTCTTTCGTAGGCCTAGCCATAGACTCCCAACTGGCCCAATTATGCTTGTCGTGCTCGTCATTGTGACCCCAAAAGAAATTGCTAAAGATGCTTTCCAGCGAAGCGATCACTTTCTTGGGAGGGGAGCAGGCAGCAAGGGTATAGACAGGGATAGAGGAGAGGACGTGCTTGATGAGAATCATCTTGCCACTTGGGGATAAGGTAGCGTTATGGCACACCTCAAGTTTTTTTCCGATCTTGGTAATCAGATCATCAAAGATGCCTGCGTTCGATCTTCCGTACACGAGGGGGCACCCAAGGTAGGGGATGGTCGACTGAGAATGAGGTGATGTTGGATAGGTTGATAGCATTCTCTCTCTTGACGTTATGGTGGGCGTATATCACGCTCTTAACGTGGTTGATCTTTTGACCAGAGAATCTGGAGTATTTCATGAGCGAGTTGTAGACCACCTCCATCAACCCAACTTCCCCAGAGGAGAAGATAAGGATGTCGTCAGCATAGGCCAGATGAGTAATGATGGGACAGTCACTGACCATGTGAAAATATTAGAAGTTCGGGGTTCTGATCATGCTGTCCAGCTGCCTGCTTAAGGCGTCGGCTACGATGATGAAGATGGTGGACGATAAGGGGTCTCCTTGCCTGACACCGCAATTGGATTTGAAAAATCTATCCGATTGGCTGTTGATCATCGTGGAGAACCAAGAGTTGCTGACCGATCTCCAAACGATATTGATCCACGTTTCTGAGAATTCGAAGGCCCTGAAAACCCAGATCATGAATTGCCAGTCAAGTCTGTCGTATGCTTTCTCCATGTCCAGTTTGATGGCGATGTTCCCCCCTTGCCGGGAGTTTTATGCATGTAATTAACTCTTGAGCCAGCATGATATTATCCTGAATGTTTCTGCCCTTGACGAAGCCACTTTGCTCCTCTAAAATAATCTTAGGAAGAATCTCTGACATGCGCGACGCGATGATTTTAGAAATGATCTTATTAGTGAAGGTGCAGAGGCTGATGGGCCGAAAGTCCCAAAAAGTCTCTGGGTTATCTTTTTTAGGGATAAGGATAAGGTTGGCCCTTGAAATAGTTCTGGGGTAAGTCGCTCCTTGGAAGAATGTCGTAACCGCCTCATTGTTTGCAAAAACAAAAGTTCTTTTATTTCAAAAACTTTGTAAGAAGATTACAATTAAATTCTGGGAAAGTACAACTATAGGAATCCGATCTGAAGACGATCGCTTTATTCCTTGGACGATGTGAACTTTGAAGATGATAGCCTCTGAAGAATGCAGCAGCACTTGGACAAGAACTCCTGATCTCTAGTGATAATAATGATCTGATCTTGATAATGAAGGACTTGAAACTCTATTTATAGAGTTCTGGAAAATAACTAATTAGTAGTTATTTCTGGATTGCGCAGGCTGGATGGCGCAGGCATTGGACTGCACAAACACCGAACTGCGCTGGCAGTTAGTCGAACGTGGCTCAACTGTATTAGACGCGTGGCATTGTTTGATTGAAATGTGCATGGTCGTGTACAGACGGTTGCCACGTGGTGAGCAATTGATGGCATGTAGGCCACGTATAAAATGTCAGTTATCTTGATGGATTGTGCCGCTTGAATTGCGCTAGCTTCAGACTGCGCTGGGATCGAACTACGCTGAAAAGGATCTGGCAGACTGTGCTTCAGTTGGGCTGGCAGACTGCGCTGGGAGTCAACAGCTGGACCGCAGTAACAGCTATCATAGAATGCGGCGCGGCTCGAGAAACGAACAGACTCCTCGCTTTTCGGGCTGTCGGTTGTCAGAAAATCTAATTTTGTGTCAGGTAATGATGACGTTGCCACGTCAGCATTGCGCGCTTGGATATTGGCGCAGTTCAACCTTGCGCAGTTGATTTGTTGCGCAATCTGCTTCCTGCGCAGTTCATTTGAAGGGTGCGCAACTTTTTTGATGGGTGCAACTTAATTTTTAGGACCTACAAAACCCCCTTCAAAGTTTTTAAAATTTGAAAATATTCAAAGTTTCGAAATACTTTGAATTTCGAATTTAAAATCAAGTTGCGCAAGTGGCGCTTTGACTCCGCGTTTGGAGGAATCAGCTCCGACTTTTGTGGCGCAATCTGAGGTGACTGTTACACTTCTGAAAACTATAAATAGTTTCCATTCTCATTCTGTCAACCTTTACTTGCTTTCGATTTTCTGAAGAGATAAAAGCTTCCCTCCTACTCCGTCTACTTCTCCTTTCTCTCGCCGTCGACGTTAATGGCTCCTAAGCGATCTGCCATCGAGAAGGGTAAGGCTCCGGCCGAACCCTCGACTCGTGTTGTGCCACGAATATCTCACCATGAGATTGGCCACCCAGCGCTGCAAGGTAGATGACAAACTCGATCGAAACCCTTTTTAGGGTTCTTGACATTTTCGAACCTTCATACCTCTCTCTTTTTAGAGATTGATGGTATTGCGCCGCCCTGTTTAGGGTTTTGGTTGCACACACAATAGTTTTCATTTTTATGAAAACTATATTCTTGTGCAATCGGTTGGAAAGCGCTGGCAGATGTTCGGCGCAATCTATCGATTTGCGCAAGTCAGTTGAGCCAGCACAAACTGATGCCTTCCGCAAGTGGGTTAGCACAACCTGATGTCTTGCGCAAGTGGATGTGTTGGCACAATTGGATACTTTGCGCATGTGGGCTGTATTGGCACAATCTGATGCTTTGCACATAGTTCAATTTGATGAACTCTTTTTAAAGAAACTTTGTGATTTTGCATGTACTGATCTTTGTCTCTTTATTTGATGCAGTTAACCTCAGGGAAGATCCCAATTATGAGGTCTTTGCAGGATCTTTGGCTGAACCTGAGTTCAAGAAGGATCTTTCCCATGTGACATATCCTCGATATGCCTTGTCGTCATCTCGGCAAGCCATCCTGATGGCACAAGTTAATGAAACTCTGTTGTGTTTGATGAACGGGCAGCCACTCCAAACTGCAGACACAGTTACTCATAAGAAGCCGTTGTTCCTGTTCGGCGAGACTTTTGACAAGAACTCTCAGCCTAGACCTTGCATGGAACAGAGACTTTTTCAAAGAGGCGAGAAGATGATACTTCTACCGGAGATTTCCAGATGCCTTCTCCTGTCTCGCTATGCTTTTGCGAGCTATCCCAAAAGGATGGAATGGGATATAACTCCACTTCAGCAAGCCCGAACGGGGAATATCTGTGTGAAGAAGGGGCCAAACAGCAAAGACATATTCTACAGTTTCTCTGAGCGTCACAGCTCCCTACTCAGAGGACTGAAACCCGGTTGCATCCTACCGAAAAACTCTTCCCTGCTGCTACCAGTCAGAACTCCGATATTCGCAAATGAGTTTGCGAAGGTCGAGGGAAGGTATGCAGATCAAGATATTCGATTGACAGGTCTTGTGAATCCGGATAACAAGAGATGGATCTGTATAGCCAATTGGATATTGGCTCACTTTGAAGACTGGCTTAAGGAGATTGAGCTGTACCAAGCGGTGTACGCCACCGTTTATGGTTTTCCGCCTAATCCGTATCTATTCCTTGCATTGGCGGAGAGATACAACTAAAGAACAGGGACTTTTATGACACCATACGGAGAGATCAGATTGGCTTTACACGAGATGAAGTACATCTCCAGCCTGCCAATGGGGGATATCCCCTATGAAGAATTTGTCCCTACCAATGATGAGTTGGACAAATTACGCCAAGAGAATGCTGACATGGTGGCTGTCTTTGAAGAGCTGCTATGCCACTACAAGATCTGTTCCTTGTACTACAAGAGTGGTACATCCGACACCTGCTACTCAACCAAATGGTTGCCATATTTCTTTCTCAACCAAATCATTGAGAAGAAGACCAAGGAGCACGATAACTGCAAACCCACCTTCTTCAGACTACTTAGCAACAGCGAAGTGATAGGGTTGATGGAAGAGAACAATGATATGGATATCAAGATCAAGGATGATCTCCAGTGTCCTCCTTTCAAGGAAGGAGACATTATTGAAAGCTACATGAGGCTGGGCTACAGGCCCATGTCGAAGGAAGCCCAGCTGGCGGGTTTTCTCACTTATTGGCTTCGATGATACGTCGTTCCGGGAGCCAGCGCCATCGATCGCTTTCATCGAGGCGTACTATTTGCTGCTGTCCGCTTAGTCTTCGGCTAACGGATGGATCTATTGTCAGCGATGACTTGCAGAGTGAATGCTAGCCTCCGCCTTTTTGCCGATCAAATGCTTTAAGGAAATGGCGAGAAATGAAGCTTTCTTCGACTGGAGCTACCATACACATATCTGTTCGGATGGCTACTTCTGCACTATCTTTTACTGATGAACCCCGATATGGTGGCGGTGAGCGGCAGCTTCTTGAGGAGATTCTCCAAAAGCAAGTGGATATATACCACTTTAAGAGATTGCAGGCGCACTCTGAATCTCGAAAAGGGATGGAACTTCTATTGTGTTCCCCCTCCAGCTGGCGACGAGCATATGTCCACCAACCTTGTCGACTCTGGGGGGGCACAGCCTCTGGGCCACACAACTTTCGACTGGTTGAAGATGATCCGGCCATCTCACTTTGTGTACCGGTTTGAAGATGAATGCAATCTGGAGCCTTATCTCCCTAGCCGTTTTGCACGCCAATTCAGCTATGACCAATTCCATGTAGGCAACGCCATAACGTGCCTACAGGGAAAAGGTTATCTGATCGATGGAGCCCGGGCTTGGGCTTACTATAATGCTCGGGACACGAGGACGACGTTCTCGATGCCGCTAAGGAGCGATCATGGTCCTTGCATGCGATATACGTATTCGCTCTTCTACACATCAGCGAATACCTTTGTTGAGAATTTTAACTTAGTAGACAGCTTTGCGACAGCAATACGATTAAAGAATGGAGCATCTGTTGTGTTGGCTCCTGGTAATGATGAAGAGGATGAGCCAGTTGATGCACCGTTGGAAGCTTCGAGGGAAGCCAACTTCCCTGAAGAAGTCAACGAGCCGCTACGCGTCTCCTTGAAGGTTGTCAGATCTCCAATCAAGGAGAGGAAGAAGAGGAAGGCGGAAGAACCTTCTTCTCCAGTTTCTAAGAGGAAGATTGTCTTAGAATCCTCAGAAAGGGTCACTACCCGGTCGTAATCTCGGCAGTAGGCTGAGTCGACTCAAAGAGAAGAGGCGACGACTCCGACCTCTCTTCAAAGACAAGTAGATGTTGTAGATGTAGAGAGTCCGAAGAGACCTTTACGCAGAAAAAAAATAGTTTTCAGAAGGAAAGTGGCCACTCCTCCAAGACCTATCTTATCATCGGTCGTGACCAGTGCTGTCGCCGGAGTCATGATGTCGTCTCCTACACCTGCCCTTGAACCCAGGTAGGAAGCTTTCAGTCCAGAGAAGAGGGACGAGGTTGTAGAGACCAGGGAGGAAATCGCAGAGACAGCAGATGAGGCTGCGAAGCCAAATGAGCCAGAAACATCTTCCGAAGCACTGCAATTTCTAACACTTTAAACAGAAACCGTCCATCTTCCAGCTTCTCCTCGATCACTACGTGCCGAAGAAGATAAGTTAATGAGTGAGGCACTGGAAGACTGTGACTTTGGCTTGCACAATGATGTAGATCCAGTTGCCGCAACTGATAGTGAAGAAGCACGAGAAGAGAGTGTAAGTGATGAAGATACATCAGCAGAGGCTGTTGATGACACTCTGAATCCAGAAGAGGATGCTGATGTACATGCATCCCCAGAGAAGAATACGGTTAAAGAAGTAGTACCGGAGGGTGCTACTGTCACCCATCAAGGAGGTATTGGTATTGACTGATATTAATACCCTTCTTTTATGGATTAAATTGCTGACATCTTAATTTTTTATCCATGCAGAAATTCAACTTTCTTCGATTCCTCCAATATGCACTGATATAGTGCAAATAAAAGCGATAGCCAGCAGTATCCATCATTTATCAGGCGGCTCTGAATAGGGTAGTAGCCAGGCAGTAATGTCTGAAGCTACTTCTACGAGGCTACAACCCATGTCAGCAGATGACAAACTTGTCACTGGACCCAGCAATGGTAAGATTGCCCTTACTTTTGATCCTTTTCGACAGTTGCTAATAACAGCAAACTGATGTGGTTTATTTGATTTCGTAGAGGAACATCTGGGAGGAGCAACCAGCTCTACCATGGCTCCCTTGTCCAAAGAGACTACAGTTCATGATGTCGAACTTCCGCCTGTGCAGGCACCTGCTACTTCAACTTCCAGAGGAGTAGCTGCTACACCCGGTGCAATAGCTACTAATAGATTTATAATTGGCTCCTTCACCAACCTTTTCTTCAATTCATTGGGACCCTTAGTAGAAAGGGTAATGGAGAAAGAAGATGTTGGTTTCATCACTGTTAGAGGTCCAACCTCTTATCTGATCTGTGCCATCCGAAATCAAGGTGATAAAGCTCAAGCTGTTTATCTTGAACACATACTGAATGAGCTGGAGGAATCAGTTAAGATCTACAAAGATCTTAATCGGGGGGAGGTAGAGCCCTTGGTACATGCTGAGTTTGAGAGGATGTCTCGAGAGGCTGCAGTTACGAAAGCTGATTTTCAGGTTTTCTTGGACACTTTTGCTGCCAAGTCTTCAGAGTATAACTCCCAGATGGAAATAATAGCATTTGCTGCTGGGGAGAAGGAAAAGAAAGTTGCTGAGCTGAAAGCAGAGTTCGATCGACTTCAAGAAGAGTTGAAAATTGTTCAACTTGCTCTAGAAGAAGAGACCACTCAACATCAAGCTGCAGTCCAGCAACTGGACATTCTGACCCACGAAAGAAATGAGTATGTCAGGACTCATCAAGCTGAAATATCCCGCCGACTAGTAACTTTACCGATTTTTGATGATAATTCTGGAATGGAGGAAGCTAGAAGGCGGGTGATGAATACTCGTGAGGAGCGACTTCAACTTTAAAGCAGCAGATGGCTAGTTTGATGACCCCACCAGCTGAATAGGAAGACTTTTTGTATCTTCTGTTTTGTGACATGTCTTTTTGTAATGCCTTTTAATTTTGATCAATAAAAAGACATTTTCTTTGTGGATTATTATTTATTACATATCTCATTCGGATATAAATAATAGCGATAAAAAATATATTCAGAGGTCCGGGACATGATATATTTCTTGATTTAGAAAATAATTATATTCATTATATCTGCTCAGAGGTAATGTGGACATGGCAGAATATAATTTGTTGAATATCATTATTTCAGTAGACAACTTAATCAAAGGTAACAAATACATGACAAGTTGCTGATGTGAATGAAATGGATGGAATGAACGGGTGCACTGTGTTGAATAGATGGAATGAACGGATAAACCATCGAATAGATGGAATGAACGGATGAACCGTCGGATGAATGTAGTGAACGGGCGAACCGTCGGATGAATGTAGTGAACGGGCGAACCGTCGGACGAATGTAGTGAACGGGCGAACCGTCGGACGAATGTAGTGAACGGGCGAACCGTCGGACGAATGTAGTGAACGAGAGAACCTTCGGATGAATGTAGTGAACGGGGGAACCGTCGGATGAATGTAGTGAACGGGCGAACCGTCTGATGAATGTAGTGAACGGAAGAACCGTCGGATGAATGTAGTGAACGGGGGAACCGTCGGATGAATGTAGTGAACGGGCGAACCGTCGGATGAATGTAGTGAACGGGCGAACCGTCGGATGAATGTAGTGAACGGGGGAACCGTCGGATGAATGTAGTGAATGGGCGAACCTTCGGATGAATGTAGTGAACGGGCGAACCGTCGGATGAATGTAGTGAACGAAGGAACCGTCGGATGAATGTAGTGAACGGGCGAACCATCGGATGAATGTAGTGAACGGGCGAACCGTCATATAGAACGCGTCGCTTCGTTGTTTCACGAATCTCTGTATATAAATAGAACAGAAAATTAGAAGGAATGATCACTTTCACTTTTCAACATAAAGATGTCGTCTAGAGATGCATCCAAGAAGGCTGAGATCGCCCCGAAGGTTGAAGCGGGCGCTGAGGAACGTCCAATCGAGCTGGCCCAGCCAAAATAGACAGAGGTGGGCGAAGGTTCGTCTGCTCCCAAGCCGCCAATGGACATCTTGGACTTCCTACTTGAACCAGGGACGACGGACGAGGAGGAAGCCATGAGGATGGCTGCTTGCAAGTTCCTGGTGGGTTCGAGCAAGGATGTTCTTGGCTCTTTTGTCGATTACATTCTCGAAAAGGACGGCAGTAGTCCTCGTCCTGTTTATAAGAAGGACGATAGTGATCCTCGTCCTTGATATTATGTAACATCATTTATGATGAAATAAAATCAAACATTATTTATGAACTGTCTGATCATATTTACCTGAAATCCCTGTTACATTCATACATAGTATTTTTTGAGGAATTTGCCATTGATAGGCATTATTATAACTCGACCGTCCAACTCTGTGAGTTGATAGGCTCCATTTGAGAAGACTTTGCTCACGATATATGGACCTTCCCATTTCGCATCGAATTTGTCGTTGCTCATATGAGCCATGGTCCTAGGACGTCTGACGGTTAGAACCATTTCTCCTTTCTGAAAGGCTCTGACTTTAAGTTTGCGGTTGAAAGTCTTCGAGATTCAGGCTTGATATAACTCAATATGCTGTTGAGCCAATAACCGTTTCTCGTCGAGCGCTTCTAGTTCTTGAAGTCAAAGGAGGTCATTGTTCTCTGTAGTGAGTTTGTTGGCGATAGCAATCTGCAGGGATGGGATCTGAAGTTCCAAAGGTAGAACTGCTTTACAACCGTACACCAGAGAAAAGGGTGTACAGCCTGTAGGGGTTGCGGACCGTAGTACAGTAGGCCTATAGACATTCTCCAAGCTTTTCACTCCAGTTCCGTTTGTTAGTAGGCACAAACTTCTTAAGGAGCTTGATGATAGTCTTGTTGAATGCTTCAGCTAAACCATTAGCAGCAGGATTGTAAGCTGTCGAAGCGACATTGTCAATCCGATGATCGTCACAAAACTTGGTAAACTTTTGACTGATGAACTGAGGTCCATTGTCATAAATGATTCGTCAAGGTACACCAAATCTATAGATGACATAGTATTTGACGAAGTTGATGACGCTACTGGTCTTGACTTCAGCCAGAGGTATAGCTTCAGCCCATTTGGAGAAGTAGTCGGTTATTGCTAGTATGAACCGATGTCCTCTAGAAGAAGGAGGGTTGATAGGACCTATAATATCCATGCCCCAAGCTTTGAAAGGCCAGGAAGCAGCAGTCGGATGAAGGAATTCCGACGGTTGATGGATGAAATCTGCATGGATTTGACAAGCTCGACATTTCCTTGCATATTCGATGGCATCAGATACCATAGAGGGCCAGTAGTAACCCATGCGTCGGATACGATCTTGTAGTTTAGGACCGGGTTGATGTACTTCGCAAACACCATCGTGAGCTTCACGCAATACTTGCTTCGCTTCATCACCAGCAAGATAGCGTAAAAGAAGACCGTCATAAGTCCGTCGATAGAGAGTCTTGGTGGTCTGATTATAGTAGAACCGGAGAGATCGTCGATGAATACTCGTATCCTCCTTGGGATCTTCAAGAAGTATATCATGGACTACGAAGTCAATGAAGGGAGTTCTCCAATCTTCACTGATAACATTGACTTTAATAAAATTACTGAACTCAATATTACGATTGTTTTTGATGCAGAACAATTCCCGATTAGAGACAACCACCACCTGCTGTCTTTTGATAGGGATGGCTAAGACTGCTACAAGATTGGCCAAAGCAGCTGCCTCAGTATTGCAAGCTCGGCGGACATATTCGATGAAGAAGGCTTTGAATGATGCAGCCATGCTGATTGCCACTTCATGATGAGGCACTAGATCTTGATGACGAACTTCATAGGTTCCTCTGACCTGGTTAACAACCAGCTTGGAATCGCCATAGACTTCAAGATATTCGACGTCTAGTTGTTTAGCTAATTGAAGGCCAATGAGTAGAGCATTGTATTCTGCTACGTTGTTGGAGCAAGGTTCATCTAGGGAGTAGGCTCTTTGAATCGTTGACCTATCTGGAGAAACAAGAACAACCCCAACTCCTACGACAATGGCACCAATTGGTCCGATCCTGGATGCACCGTCGAAGAACAGACGCCAAGTAGGAAATTCTTTGGAGATCATATTTGATTCCAATGTCTCGTCTGGAATTTCATCATAAAGCTTAGATGTCTCCGGTATAGGATGAGCTGCTAAAAAGTCAGCCAGCGCTTGACCTTTGACAGACTTTTCTGGAACATAAACTATGTCGTATTGGGCTAGCAAAATGGCCCATGTAGCCAATCGAGAGTTGAGTGTGATGGGATTCTTCATTAATACCTGAAAAGGATTAACTCGGGATATGACATGAATAGTTTGTCCAATAATGTAATGCCTTATCTTTTGAACAGAAAACATAAGAGCTAAGCATTCTTTTTCAACCGGACTATAACAGTGTTCAGCACCAATCATAGTACGACTAAGATAGTAGATGGCTTGCTCATGGCCTTCCTTGTTCTTTTGGGCAAGTAAAGCACCCAATGAATGGTCCATAGCACGGACATACATTAAGAATGGTATGCCCGAGATTGGTGGCACCAAGACTGGTGGGTTCATGAGATATTGCTTTATGTCATCGAATGCTTGTTGACATTCTTCGGTCCAAATGAAAGATACACCCTTCTTCATTAGCTGAGTAAATGGTCTGCAACGTCCAGACAGATTCGAAATGAACCTCCCGATGTACGCAAGTCGACCTTGGAATCCTCGTAGCTCTTTTAGGTTGCGTGGAGGATGCATCTCTTGAATGGCTTTGATCTTCTCGGGATCCACGTGCATACCTTTAGAGGTAATGAAGAAGCCAAGAAATTTGCCACTAGAGACACCCAAGAATGACTTGGTGGGATTCATTTTGAGTTGATGTTGGTGCATCAGATTGAAGATTATTCTTAAGTCTTGGATGTGATCTTCCTTTAGACGACTCTTGACGGCAATATCATCGACATAACATTCAACAGTCATACGAAAATGATCTCGAAAGATGGTACTCACAGCTCGTTGGTAAGTTGCACCCGCGTTCTTGAGACCAAATGTAGCAGTAGACTCCGCAAGGAGTGCGGAAAGAAGTGTGTTTTTCATCTTCAGGATTCATCCGAATCTGATTGTATCCAGAGAATCCATCCATGAAGGATATTCGCTCGAACCCACAAGTATTGTCGATCATGACATCTGTGATAGGGAGGGAAAACTCATCTTTTGGACAGGCTTCATTAAGATCTCGGAAGTCGATGCAGACTCGAACTTTGCCAGTTTTTTTCAAGACTGGAACAACGTTGGCTACCCAATCTGGATGTTGTTCTTCTCGAATAAAGCCACAAGCTATAAGCTTTTGACTTCATCATCGATGGCGTCCATCATTTCTGGCTTGAATCTCTTTTGATGTTGTTTAACTGGCTTTGCATTAGGTAAGATATTCAATTTGTGGGTAGCAACTTTGGGATCTAAACTTGGCATGTCTTCATAACTCCAAGCAAAGATATCAATATATTTTTGAATAAGAAGAATTAATTCTTGCTTATCTGCCTCTGAAAGGTTCTTGCTGATGAATATTGGACGAGGCGACCCGCTTTCTCCTACGTCAATTTGAACTAATTGATCTTCGGTAGGAGGTTCTCGTTGTTCGAATCGGAGTTCCCATTAGGTATCCATTCGTTGAGCCAAGGATCTGTTTCGGGATTTTCTTCGATGTCTTCGTCATAGTCTTCTGGAAGTTCGGTAGAGACCATGTTAGAAGATACAATCAACCGATGAACCTGACCAATGCTGGTGTCAGAGTCCCATGATCTGGAATCAGAAGAGTTAAAGCGCTCTTCACTATCAGATTCGGAGACTTCCGGAGATAATACCGGAGGTGAAGCATATCCGAGACCTCTTTTTGCCCTGCTGTAGTACATCTCCGATTTTTCCTTCAGAACAACCATACGGATAGGAGTTCTTCTACCCTTATCGTGGTTGAGGCCATTCTTGAAGTCATAACCCATCTTTTGGATGGTCTTTTGATTGTTGACTATAACGACGAAGTTGGAGATGTCCCATATCGTTATTTTTGCTATCATCCATATAGCTGAATTGCTGTTCTGGTCCTTTACTAAAAAGTATTGGACTCTCGTCTATCTTTCGAGAAGGGACAACAAAGTATGACTCCTCTGGGTGTTCGAGTATGACCTCTGTTTGAAGAGACTGTACAACTCCTATTTTAAATGATTGAAAGCTATCTAACATATCCAAATAGCACTTAGCATGATAAATGACATCAGTATACTGGAAAGGAGATGCTTTTTCATTGATTTGTACATCTGTATTTACAACAGGACCTTTAGCCTTAGCAGGCTTGGTCAGATTGATTATAAGAGGGGGAGAAGAAGAACGTGGAGAAGGATTGGACTTGTTGCGATGGAGGTCGATAACAAGCGGCTCAGAAGAGGTGAGCTCCCTTTTCTCCTTGTTACGAGATAAATCAATAACAAGTGGCTCAGAAGAGGTGAGCTGCCTTTTATCCTTGTTACGACGTAGATCGATAACAAGTGGCTCAGAAGAGGTGAGCTCCCTTTGATCTTGACCACCATCGGTTGGTTGCTTCTGGACTGGCAAGTGAATAGCCAGTGGTTTGGAGGACTAAGGATGAGAAACACGTCCTTTAACAGGTATGATGAGGGTGTCATTGGGCACTGCTTCTTGTTCTTCTTCAGTATCGAGAGCCAGTACTACCTTCATGAACTTATCTTTATACATGCGAGCATCGTTACAATATACTTCGACACCTTTAAAAGGATAGAGATCCGTAACCTCTTTTTGAACTTCTCCATTATCATCAACGTATTTGAAACATTTATGGAGAGTCGAAGGAATAATGTTGTGTTCATGCAAGAATGGTCTCCCCAAAAGAGCATTGTAAGAGCAACCATAGTTGTCTATAATGTAGAAGGTTACCTTTGTACGGAGATTGCCTATTTGGAGTTTTAGGCGAATCTTGCCCAGAGGCTCACTTCTTCCTTGGTTGAACCCCAGGATGGTGGTGATTGTACCAGAAAGACTATGTACTGGGATCTTTAGTGCATCTAGCATTGTCTTCGGCATGATGCTGAGTGCTGACCCTGGATCTATCAAAATACGATCGACTTTCATCGAGTCGACATATCCTGTATAGTATAGAGGACGGTCATGCCTATTGTTTTCCATCAGCATATCATCCTGTGTGAAAGTAATGTTTGGAATTAACTCCAACACACTGTGACAATGGAGGCAAGAGACAGGCTCTGCTTTCGGCTTCTTTAGAAGGGTTAGACAGGTTTCTGCCTGCATTAGAGCTTCACTCAGAGTTTCTCGAGTCTCTTTGGAGAGGCACAAGAGCTCGAAGATTGACAGCCTGGCCGGTGTATTGGCTAGTTGAGCCAAGATATCAAAGTTATATGGCTTCTCAAGTCCAGAAGGAGATGACTTCTTCAAAGGTTTGTCGAAGCGGACTTGTTGTTTGCCTTTGTCGGCTACCGTCGGCTTGGGAGGAGTAGGTTATACAACCGGTAAGGATGCAGAAGGGATGCCCTCATTAGAAGCAGGTTGCACTGGAGCAGACTCAGAAGAAAAAGCAGGGTTTTCTTGATTTTCAGGAACTTCCCGTAGGTAGGCTTTCCCTGACCTAGTGCCCAGCGGGATTTCCTCTTCAACTATGGGGTCAAAAGACACCATATTACAGATCTTTGTCCTGCCCTTGGAGCGATCTTTTTGCTTAGAAGGAGCCTCGAAGTCAGCAACAAGGTTAGGATGAATCCACATAATCTCACCATTATCGATAGATAAGGGGACGAGACCTTCACTTCGTGGAGGAGGGAGATTCTCGATCTCGAAAGTGGCCTTGGAGATAGGGATGACACCATGTTGTACCATCTGTGGAGGAAAGTTACCGAACTGTACTGAGGCCATGTTCGTGGTAACAGTCTTCTCATCTTGTTGAAGAGTGACAACACCAGCGTTGACGAGCTCTTAAATTTTGCCTTTGAGCACATAACATGCTCGAGTGGGATGCCCAATAAACCTGTGATAAACACAATATTTGGGATGATCAGTCTTACCGACCTCATCAGGCTTCTTCGGGTCTGGGAGTTGGAGCTTATTGCTTTTGATTAAGCAATCAAAGATGCTCACGGTGTCATTCTCGTAAATGAGTACTCTACTTTCAGACGAGGTTCCCTTGGTGGAGGGGCAGAAGGAGTAGAAGTAGACGTAGGTGAAGCTACGTTAACAGCCAGAGATTCTTTGTTCTTCAAATTGATGTTCAAAGTCTTTTTACCTTTGCGGTTGTTCTGGCGATTACCGCTACTAGATGTCGGGTGTTCATCCCGGTCGGGCTTAGAGATGCGTACCCCCAACTGTTTGAACTTGTCAGCACTAACTTCAGCTGCTTTAGCATTGACAATGAATGATGGCCAGTCTTGAAATTGAGTTGACCCCGTCCACATGCTGATAATAGGCAAAAGATTTGCCTTGCAGGTATCTATAGTAACGGCGGCCGGAGTTCCAAGTGGCATCTTTAAAGCTTCTCGGCAGAATCTTTCAATGAAACTCTCAGCGATCTCATTATTTCTTTGTTTGATCTTATTGAGGGCCGACATAGTCATGTCGTTGATTCCCTCATAGAATCATTCCAAGAAGATTTGTTTAAGACCCGAGAAAGAAGTGATAAAGCCATCAGGCAAGCTTCTATACCAATCGTATGCTACACCGGCTAAACAGCCGACGAATACCCTGGTAAGAAGAGCGTCATTTGGCTGAAGTTGAACAGTCATTACCTCAAAGTGGTTAATGAACTGACTTGGAGAAGTGCTACCGTCAAACAGTGAAATTGTGGGAATCTTGTACTTTGGAGGGAATGGGACTTCCTTCCATTCAACCGGATAGGGTAGTTTGATCCCCAATCTCTGTAAATTGTCTTTCTCTTTAAAGGCCTCGAACTGAGTGTGCAAGAGTTTGACAGCTTCATTAGCATCCTCCGATGATACAGAAGGAGCAGGCTGAATTATAGTGTTAGGGGGAGGAACAGCATGGTAAGTACTACCCCTAGCTCCTGACTGACTGGATATGGATTGAATTTGTACAGGGGGTATTTGAGGAGATACTACCCCCAGACCTGCATTAACAGGTACCGACGATGCTATAATTTCTAGATTTGCAGCAGGTGCAGTCGGTGGTACTGTATGTTGGGCCACGATGATAGAATTTATACTTGCGACCATTTCAGCCATAGTCTTCAGCTTATCCTCGAGTGCAGCTATTCGTTGTTCTTGATTTGCCGAACTATAAGCATCTGGGTCTTCAGTGACAACATAAGCTGTCACTTCTCTAGGTACAGTAGAAGATACTGTCTGTTTAGAACTTTTGCTGTATGCATCATAGTCAGAGAAGGAATCATCTCCTGAATGAGAAATAGGAAGATGACCAGAAGGTTCTTAGAGAAGATTCCTTTGACCGATTGTGTCTCGGCTTCGGGATCTGGTGTGTTGAAATACTCCTTCAGAAGATTCTTGGAGTAAATCTAAGTACCGCTGGCTGGGTTTACGTGGCTTGCCGTATTTGGAGCACTTTATACCCCCAGTGTCTCGAGAAGCCATGTTGACGGAAGCATACAACACTTCGTCTTCGTCTTCTGACATTGGTTCAGAAGTTGCAAAATTCAGACGATCGAAGACAGACCATTTTGTTGTCTGGCAACAGCACTTGATGACAACCTTGTGATTACAATGGTGTTCAAGTGGTTGAACTGGAGGTGTTGAGATATTGTCCTACTTTTGCTTGAGGTGCTCTCGGAGGTCAGGAACAATGACGGGACGAGAAGAAGTCTGAGGGATATGTTCTTTGACCATATTCGGAACATGGTTCCTGTTCTTCAGATGTTTTGTCTCGTGAGTATACAGAGAAGTACTCACTTCATTAGCATGGGTATCAGGATTTTTCATACTGGAAGTTTGTCTCTGATGCAGGTTCATCTTCGGCATTGGCTGCTTGCGTTTTGCCGAAGTTGATGTAGACCGAGGTCTATTGAGATAATCCCGTAGATCAGCAAACTCACCCCCAAGGGTTTCTGTCTGAGATACCAGTAATTTTCCTTGCTGTGAGCGAGATATCCGGAGAGTTGGAAGATCTTGGAGTTCCGCTACCGGAGTAGGCAGAATACCTCTTTGATCAGTATATTTTCCTTTGATAGGAAGAGAAGAACTCTTGTTTGAGAGAGTTTTTGTACTGATTGGTGCCGAGGCACGTTCAGATTGATCTTTCGAGGTAAAGACCAGGGAAGACTGAGAAAAGACCAAAGGACCTTTTCCCTTGTTTTGTGAAGAAGGGTTGGCTAAAGAGCGGTTCCCTCTGTTGTCTTCCAAGTCATGGAACGAGGAAGTTTGAGAAAAGACTAACGGTCCTTTTCCTTTGTTCTGAGGAGGAGAAGGAACAGTCAACAGACTACCCCCAGTGGATTACGCTGGAGCAACAGGGTGCTTGGGAAGAGGAGCAGAGTTTTTCCCCTTGCTATGAGAAGAAGGGAGATTAGCCAAAGGGCTATCCCTATTAAACTGTGCTAGAACAGCTTGCGCAGAGGTTGAAGTGGCAATAGGCGCATTGGCAGATTGCGCTTGGAAAGTTTTGACAGATGGCCTTTTGGCCACAGAAACTGTAGTTTGTGCAGCAGGAGTCCTGACTTCAGAATGTTTAGGTTGCACTCTAGCTGCAGGAGTAGTGGATTGCGCAGAAGCAAAAGTGGCCGCCAACTGCGCCAGGGGGAGAGGAGTCTTGGACTTTGCCATATTAGCATAGGAAGTGGCTTGTGCGGCAGCAAGAGGAGAAGTACACTGCGCAGGAGCTCTGGCTTGCGCTTTGGCAGCGCAGGTGGTGTTTTGTGCAGGAGCAGAAGTGGCCAGTGGCTCCTTAGCAGCAGAGATAGCAGGTTGCGCAGATGATTGTGCAGAGGACTTTGGAGTCCACACTGAACGAACCTTGCTCTTGGAAGAGGTTGCAGTGCGACGAGTAGCCCCGGAGTTGATCATCGCCTCGTAGGCAGTCTGGTTGACCTTCACAACCAGCGTCTTCTGCGTCTTTTCGATAGACGCAACGTCACATTGAGTTGTCACTTCCTCGTCGGAGGAGAAAGTCGTCCCCAGCAGAGTCGCCATTTTGTTTGCAAAAACAAAAGTTCTTTTATTTCACAAACTTTGTAAGAAGATTACAATTGAATTCTGGGAAAGTACAACTATAGGAATCCGATCTGAAGACGATCGCTTTATCCCTTGGACGATGTGAACTTTGAAGACGATAGCCTCTAAAGAATGCAGCAGCACTTGGACAAGAACTCCTCATCTCTGGTGATAATAATGATCTGATCTTAATAATGAAGGACTTGAAACTCTATTTATAGAGTTCTGGAAAATAACTAATTAGTAGTTATTTCTGGATTGTGCAGGCTGGATTGCACAGGCATTGGACTGCACAAACAGCGAACTGCGCTGGCAGTTACTCGATCGTGGCTCAACTGTATTAGACGCGTGGCATTGTTTGATTGAAATGCGCATGGTCGTGTACAGACGGTTGCCACGTGGTGAGCAATTGATGGCATGTAGGCTACGTATAAAATGTCAGTTATCTTGATGGATTGTGCCGCTTGAATTGCGTTAGCTTCAGACTGCGCTGGGATCGAACTGCGCTGAAGAGGATCTGGCAGACTGCGCTTCAGTTGGGCTGGCAAACTGCACTGGGAGTTGACAGCTGGACCGCGCTAACAGCTGTCATAGAATACGGCGCGGCTCGAGAAACGAACAGACTCCTCACTTTTCGGGCAGTCAGTTGTCAGAAAATCTAATTTTGTGTCAGGTAATGATGACGTTGCCACGTCAGTATTGCGTGCTTGGATATTGGCGCAGTTCAACCTTGCACAGTTGATTTGTTGCACAATCTGCTTACTGCGCAGTTCATTTGAAAGGTGCGTAATTTGATTTTCATTACTTTTTTGATGGGTGCAACTTGATTTTTAGGACCTACACACATGAATGTCTTTGTTCATGATATCCCAGCAGACCCTGGTGAATATTTTCGTAAATCTGTCCGGACCCGGCGAGCTATGAGCATCAAGAGCCCAAACTGTGTCTTTTATTTCCTGTTCGGATGGCAGAAGTTCCAGCTGGTTGTTGTCGGAGTCGTCGATGAGGTGGGGAATCTCTGCCAGGAGTGAGTTATCTATGTTGATCGTCTCTTTGGTGAACAACTTGGAATAGAAGTTGGCAGCTTCTCTTTGGATGCTCCGTTGGTCGGTGAATATATTGCCTGAGTCATCAGCGATCTGGTGAAGAGTGAGTTTCTGTCTGCGGTCATTAACACAAGTGTGGAAGTAGCTCGAGTTTTTGTCCCCCGTACTATCCATTTCAGCCTCGCTTTTTGTTTCCAAAAGTTAGTCTCAACCCTCACCCAGAATTTAAGGATGGCTTTGGTAAGGTTCAGGGCCGCTCTAGCCTCTGGCGATCGGTTAGTTACGACCATCGCTTCGGCACGGGTGACATCATCCTCGGTAATCCGGACCACCTGAAAAATGTCTCCGAACGCCTGTTTACTCCAAACCGTGAGCGCCTATCACATGGTCTTGAGTTTGTTGGCGACGCGAATAAGGGGATCGTTGGAGTCCTCTTTGGCCCAGGCCTCCTCAACCATGCGCTTGAACTGGGGGTGAGTGGTCCAGAAGTGAAGGAAGCGGAAGTTTTTTTTGAGCCTGGTCGAATTGCTTTTAACTTTGACCAGCAAAGGGGCGTGATCAGATTCAGTCGAGTTGAGATGATGAAGTTTGGTTGAGATCCCTTTATCATGCCAAAGGGCGTTAGTGAGAGCTCTATCAAGCCGGGAGTATTGCCGCCGGTCGCCTTCTTGCATGTTGCACCATGTGAAGGTGCTGCCCGAGAACTGAAGAGGTTGAAGATGAGCATTGAAGATGAAGTTGTTGAAATCCAGCATGTCCGAGTGGGGCGGAGGTCTTCTGCCAGTTTTCTCCTCTCTGCAGGTGATGGCATTAAAATCTTTAATGCATAGCCAAGGCATGTTGTGGTGGCTACGTTGAAGGTCTACAAGGTCGCTCCATAGCTGCTTGCGTTCTCCTATGTCACAGCTGCCATGAACCGCTGACAGGAGGGTCCGCTTGGGAATAAGAGGATGTTCGACCCAGCAAGAGAGAGTCTGTCGCGAGTCCTGTATGACTCCTATTCTGACGGCCGGCGAACAGAGAATCCAGATGTCATGTCTGCCCGCTATGGCTACTTTAAAGCCTAACTGCAACTTAATGGCCTTAATTCTCTTGGGAGGGATTTTAGGTTCAATGATGATCAAGATATCGATCTTGTGGATTTTGTTGAGACTGGAAAGATGCCTCATGGTTGGTTTGTTAGCCAGGCCACGAACATTCCATGATAGGATGTTCAATATTAATGTTTCTTAGAGGAGTGGTGTTTGGTCTGCTTTGCCGCCGACCTGGTGTGTACGCCCGTTGACTCGGGCGCTCCTTTCTGGTCTGATTTTTTTGGTGGTGGAGTTTATCTTGATTTCCAAAATTTGGGCAGGTTCAGTATATGGTCCCCTAGCGGGGGGATGGATGAGTTTACGAAGGTGTTCAGTGATTCTCCAGCAGACTCCAAGCTGGGTTCCACATAGGGAATGAGGGGGATGTCCTCAATGCTTCCAGGTAGTTCTGCTGTCGATGGAGGGTATCCTGCTGCGACGACCTATCGACCCCTAAGGATCTGCTCTGGTCCCAAAATAGTAAGGGCTTCGTCGATGAAAGAATCGTAACTTGTAAGTTGGGTAGCTGAGGGGGCTATGGGACTGGGGTTCGATACCGGAGAAGACTCCCTGAGATCCTTTGACTCTATCTCCGAATCGGGACGCTCGGGCGGTCCTCCGAGAAGGGTGGTCTCCAGGGCTGTCTTCTCACAGCCAGAGAGAGCATCGAAACTATTCTGTAAGATAGGAGGCAGGGGAATGTAGGGGATTATCGCTCTACCGGGGGACGCGGCTGACTCGTCTCTGCTAGCTTCGAATCTGGTGTGAGTGTTGGGTAAAGGTAACAGAGGGGATTGAGATTGATGATTTCTCCCACCCGCAGTGTTGTCACTCCCACCCGCAGGGTTGTCCTTCCGACCGAACTTTCTTTTGAGCTCGGGGTAGATTCGAAAGTAGTATGTTGTGAGGTGGCCCCTTAAGTGACAGTGATTACAAAAAAGGATGTGGTTATCGTAAACTAATTGTTGGGTTTGCATCTGACTGCCTAGCTCAATGAGTATGTGGTTGGGAGGTTCTTTGGTGAGGTCAAGCTCAACACAAATCTTAGCATAATGGGCTTTGGTGAGGTTGTTCGTTTCTGCTGTCGAAGACACTTAAGTCCCAAAGGAATTGGCTATGCATTTGAGAGCTGCCGGGACGAAGCAGATAAGGGGAAGGTTAGGTAGAGTCACCCAGGCAGCGACCTTGGCATAGTCCACTTTAGTGCTAAAGTTTGGGGTCCACCTGATAATCTTCATCTGGTGAGAATCGACATTGCATGTGCTTTGGACCATACGGAGTGGTGGTCAGTAGCAGAGTAGAGCTGCAGTAGAATGTGCCTGGGTCTAGAGGAGCCACCCGATAAACCACAGTGAGCTTACAACTGGCAATGATCTCCTGAACGCGGCTGAGCTTAGGACATCCCGATGAGAATTTGAGCACAAAAGTATGGGGAATGAGTCAGACAAAGATTCTATTTCCTGAACAGAGAAGGGTACCGTCGGCAAGGAGGATGGGGAAGGATATGAAACCTCGGGAAGGGAGAAGTCTTGAAACTTGAACCCTGACGCGGTCGCCCTATCGGGTCGCAGCTTATCTGCGAAGGAAGGCATCGAAGTAGATGAGAACGGTGGAGCGGCCTGGGGTGAGCTGGGGTTGGGGGTCACATGCAGCAAAACTTCGCACGGGCGTGGGGGTAGCTCCAAAAGCGGAATGAGCGCCAGCAGATCATCAGGGGAGCCCTGATAAGAGCGGGATTGAGCTCCCGCAATGGAGGGAAGGGGTCGGCAGAAGGTCCAGAACCAGAAGAGGACCAGGCCGGTGCCGAGGGAGAGATCGACTTAGCAACGGGGTACGCCTTCCCCAGGGGGCAGCGCCACCCAAGTTGGAGACCCGGGGGGCCGTACAACCTGAAAGTGGAAAGAAAGTGGTCACACCTCCAAAGGAGGCCGCCTGAGAAGCGGTCTGCCCCCTCCACAGGGGCGAAGGCAGAAGCAGGGGCTAAGGTCACGCGTCCAACGGACTGTGCCTGAGGGGCACTGTTGGGACGGAGGGTCAGGGCCGCGCAAGACGCAGGTTGAGCCAGAGCCGCGTCGGACACGGATTGCGCTAGAGGGGTGAAAGGTTGCCAGAAGGGCACAACCCAATAGAGGGACAGCCAGAGCCGAGCAAGATCGAGGTTGCGCCAGGGCCGTGCCGGACACGGATTGTGCCAGATGGGCGCAAACCAAAAGAGGGTCCGTCGAATCCTTGGGAGCAAGTGCTCCTCAGGTCCGTCCCACCAGTGAAGGGCCCACCGGGCCTACCGAGGCACCAGGGGGGCAAAGAGAAGCGGCAAGCGTAACTGAATGGGTTGCGCCAACGACCTCAAGTGAGTTGCGCCAGGACTCTACTGCGCAACCAGGGAAAAGGGGGGCCCACCTGGGGCGAGAAACAAGGGACAACAAGTACCAGTCAACTGTTGCACGGGACCCGAGGGGTCTCCATAGGTAACAGTGCCTGCACCCTCTCTCTAGAAGCGCAAAAGGGGAGGGGCAGAGCAGGAAAAAATGGGCGGCCAACCTGAGGCAGGTGGCGACCGGTCCGTGGCCATCGTCGTCGGAACCGAAGCGGTACCGATGGAAGGACGAGGGGGCAGGCAACCCGAGGCAGGAGGCGACCAGTCCGTGGACATCGATGTCTGAGCCGTAGCGGCGCCGATGGGAGGATGGGGGGCGAGGATCGGACAGAAAGAGGCGAAGGGGTGGCAAAAAATAGGGGGAGGGACAGCCGCAGCTGGGACAGGGCTGCTTCCGGGGGGAACGGGGCTCCCAGGGAGGAGAGAAGGGGAGAATTGGAGAGAGGATGGAAGGACAGGGAGGGAGGAGGGTGAGGCGGCGGGCGCTGTCGGTGAAGTAAGGCCAGAAGCGGGGCCAACGAGGAGGCGGGAGAGGACAGCAAGGAGATCAGTGGGGGTGGCCGACATGGCGAGGAGGAGAGGGGCAGAGCTGGCCCCGATAGGGGCCTCACCGCGGGGACGACAGGCTGCGAGAGCACCTCATCCGCGAGCAGAAAAAAGGAACCATATATATATATATATATATATATATATATTATATATATATATAATATATATATATATATATATATATATATATATATATATATATATATATAAGAAAACCCCATCTTTTTATTAATCAAGGCTCAAAATGCCGAAGCCTGAAACGTATACAAGTTAAAAAAGGACGACTATACAAGTAGACCACCAAAATGAAAGAAGAGGGGGAGACAACTAGATCGCCAAGGGTTAGGGGTGGAGCGAGGACCAGAATGCTCTCGGACTGTGGGAACACAGGGTGCTCCATTTGCGGCATTGGCGAAAGACTTCCCTGATGAGCTGGTCTGCTGAGTATTGGTGACCTTCATATCTAGCCTTGTTGTAATTCTTCCAAATTGCCCACGTGGCGGTCGCTGTGACGATCTGGTGGCCGTAGGAGGCTATACCCCATGAGACCGCAAGATCGTGGAAGCGACCACCCCCGGGCTCAATACTGTAGTACTGGTTGAGGATCCTCCAGACACTGCTTGGCAGGCTCCCTTGACAGAAGATGTGGTCGATAGTCTCTATTTGACGATCAGAACAGCAATTGCAGGCAGATGCCAAGCAAATCCCAATGGTGTTGAGGATATCGTCGGTCGGCAGTTTCTTTCTAATGACTCTCCACATGAGGAAAGACCACTTCTTGGGGATGCATAAGTGCCAATAGTATTCGTTGGACTGATGCTGCCCCAACCCGGGGGCGGCGATTCTCGCCGACCTCACCGAAAATGCCCCCGACGCCTCGAGCGTCCACCTCAGCGCATCGGCCTCGCGACCGATTCTTAATCCGCTCACTCAAATGCTCTCTACCGTTTCGTTACCGGCCCATTCACGAATCTTGTCCCAATTCCAGTCTTCTGTAATGGGGTTCCACAGGTCTCTAATCCTACTATCCTTTGGGGTCTCCGTTAGACTCGGGATCAAGCTATCCCCAGTCTATCTCTCCAGGAAAGGATCCGACTCGCCGGCACCCAAGTGGAGTCTCATCGCAGACTCGGCAAGGTCTCGCCCACAAAGGATACGACGCCAAGCCGTAGAGGATCTGCTGTTGGATATAGCCTCGGAAGGATGGATGTGCTTGAAGTACCTGTTCTTCATAAACCTGGTCCATAAATTCTTGCTCGTGTGGAGTATCCACCACAATTTCATCGAGAAAGCTTTAACGATGTGATTGAGTTTGGTGAATCCTAGACCCCCTTCCTCAGTGGGATAAGCCATGGAGTCCTAGCTAGCCTAATGATGCTTGTCTTGGCCGTTGCAATGCCCCAAGAAGAAATTATAAAAGATCTGCTCGATCGAAGAAAGACCTTCAAAGGTGGTGAGCATGCGGCCAGGGTATGGATGGGGATGGATGTGAGCACGTGATTAATGAGGATCATCTTACCGGCTGGGGATAAAGTGGCATTATGCCACCCAGAAAGTTTACTCCTGATCCTTGTGATCAGTTTCTCAAATATACCAACGTTGGATTTTCCGTACAGAAGAGGGCACCTTAGATAGTTGAACGGAGGATGATCAACAGAGAATGAAGTTAGGTTGGAGAGCCTGATTACGTGCTCTCTTTTGATGTTGTAGTGGGCATAGAAGACGCTCTTGGAAGGGTTGATCTTCTTACCCGAGCATGTGGAGTACCTCTGCAGGGTGTTGTGGACCATTGCCACCGCTCCTTCGTCCCCAGAGAAGAAAATAAGTAAATCGTCAGCAAAGGCCAGGTGGGTAATAATTGGACATCCACTGATGTGTAATAGTGCTGAAAGTTTGGAGTACTGGCCATATTGTTGAGGTTCCTACTTATGGCATCAGCCGCTATGATGAATACAGTAGAAGATAGAGGGTCGCCTTGTCTAATCCCTCGACTGGATTTGAAAAATCCCTCGGCTTGACCGATGATGACCGAGGAGAACCATGAGTTGCTGATGGATCTCCACACGGTGTTGGTCCAATTTTCAGAGAAACCAAATGCCCTGAATACCCAGATCATAAATTGCCAATCCAGTCTGTCATAAGCTTTCTCCATATCGATTTTGACGGCGATGTTGCCCCCTCTTATCAGAAACTTCATGCAGGTTATTAACTATTGGGCCAGCATAATATTGTCCTGGATGTTCCTCCCTCGAACAAACCCGCTTTGCTCCTCAGAAATAATCTTGGGAGGATCCCTACCATTCCAGTAGCGTTGATTTTGGAGATGATCTTGTTGGTGAAAGTGCACAGGCTGATGGGTCGAAAGTCGCAAAAGGACTCCGGGTTTTCTTTTTTCGGGATAAGGATCAGCTTGGCGCTAGAAAGGGCTTTAGGGTATGTGGCTGTCACCCCCAGTTTTCATGAACAGGGGTATTTTGGTAATTTTCTACTTTAAAAATTATTTTGGAATTTATTTATTTATTTATTTATTGTATTATTTTGGGGTTGTTTGAGTCGGGTTCGAATTTCAACTCTTTCCGACTTGTATCGGGGACCCGGGGTAGTGTTGACCTTAGCGGACCCACACACTAGTTAGCCAAGGCCCACATGTTAGTTATTTTAGTTAGTGACTAGACTAATTATTTTTGGTTTGTATTAATTTGGATTAGTGGTTTGGATTGACCAAACTACCCCCGACTTAAACCCCTTCCTATGTTTTAACCAATAGATTAGTGTAGGGGCTATTGGACTTTTCCATATAGGACAAAAACCCCTTTGTTGGCCGGCCACATGTGTAGGGATAGGCTGCTCCATTCAAACATTATCCATTCTTCATTCTCTCTCTTGTTCTTCCCCAAATTGATTTGAGAGCAAACCCTAATCAAATCATCCCCAAATCTTTCCATTTCTTCACCAAATCTTCATCCCTCCTTCTCCACTCAATCCAAGGAAGAAGCTCCCCAAGTTTGAGAGGATTTGGAGCTCGTTCGTGTCCGTTTGGGATTCCTATGTGTCGGTGGCATTTCGGGATCGATTCGAGTCACCGGGAGGTATAAATCATTTCCCTCTCTCATTTCTCTCATGCATTAGATTCATTTTGACCTATAGGAATGACCCCCATGGTTTGGTGCCCATTGGTGTCCATTTCGTGTCTATTTGGACATTTGTAGAGATGTCCAATGTGTAGGATCGTGTCCTAATAGAAAAACCCCCTATTTGGACACATGTATTTGTTTGTGTATTTATTTTAGTGTGTTCTAATATTATTCCAGATTTTTACTATGTGTTAGGAATAGTTTTTCCCATGTATCATAATGTATCATGTTCCTATAATCTATATGTATATATATATGGTTATATATATATCATTCTCTATGTATATATATATATATATATATATATATATATATATATATATATATATATATACACTTCATTCTCTCTCTTGTTCTTCCCCAAATTGATTTGAGAGCAAACCCTAATCAAATCATCCCCAAATCTTTCCATTTCTTCACCAAATCTTCATCCCTCCTTCTCCACTCAATCCAAGGAAGGAGCTCCCCAAGTTTGAGAGGATTCGGAGCTCGTTCGTGTCCGTTTGGGATTCCTATGTGTCGGTGGCATTTCGGGATCGATTCGAGTCACCGGGAGGTATAAATCATTTTCCTCTCTCATTTCTCTCATGCATTAGATTCATTTTGACCTATAGGAATGACCCCCATGGTTTGGTGCCCATTGGTGTCCATTTCGTGTCTATTTGGACATTTGTAGAGATGTCCAATGTGTAGGATCGTGTCCTAATGGGAAAACCCCCTATTTGGACACATGTATTTGTTTGTGCATTTATTTTAGTGTGTTCTAATATTATTCCAGATTTTTACTATGTGTTAGGAATAATTTTTCCCATGTATCATAATGTATCATGTTCCTATAATCTATATGTATATATATATGGTTATATATATATCATTCTCTATGTATATATATATATATATATATATATATATATATATATATATATATATATATATATATATATATATATATGTGGTTTATATATATGGGGATATATATATTATGTGGTGTGTATACTTGGTAATTGATTTTGGGTACATGGAGGGTCGGCCAAGAGAGCCATGAGCATGTGTTTAGTTGAATGTATGTGTGGTGTTTGATGTTATGGGTGAGAGGAGATTGAGAGTAGTCGTTAGATAAGAGAGTGGATATAGAGAGAGATGAGTGGAGTGTTAGGGAGGGGGGAAAACCCATCCTTGCTGTCCCTATACAGCAGCAGTGCAAGCCTCAAACCTGTCCCCTTGGACTGTCCAAGGACAGCCCAACAGTCCCCTCCCCACAGTCCATACAAACCCCTATTAGATGGCTGCCTTGGCTGTCAAAACAGTCCACCTATTGGACTGTCCAAGAGCAGCCCTTCACTGTCCAAAACCCATATTACTGCTGTCCCAAAACAGCATGTAACACCCATCCTATATGCTGTCCCTTAGGACCAAATGGCTGTCCTATTTGCCAACAAGACAGTCCCCATTTCACCACTTAACATTCCAGATTTTTAGCCTATATATGGCTGTCATTGCATTCCCAAACAGTCCAGTTTTTGCCCCATAGTTGGCAGTCCCAAAACCACACTAATTCAGTCCAGTTTTGGCCACCAAGTGACTGTCCATGTAGCCACCTTGCTGTCCCATGTTGGTCTCCAAATTTTAGTCCAATACACCCCACTTGAGTCCCCTATATGCTGTCATATTCAGACCACCAAATCAGTCCTATACAACCCCAAATACCTCTCCCTTACCACTTAAAACCAGTCCACATTTTGCCTATGTGTGTGTGTAGTTGTGAGGTTTGTGTGTGTGTGTGTGTGAGAGAGCTAATGAGTGTAGTTAAGTAGCCTATAGGATAGCCTATATGTAAACTAGTAGGAAAACCTATAGGAGGGCCTATGAGTGTGGTATATTGCGAGAGTGTTGTATGTGAGTGAGTGTTGGGTAGAGTTGAGGGTAAATATATGATATGGGTTAGGTAATAGGGTAAACCAATACCCATGTATCCTAACATAGCCTAGATACCTAGGATACCTATTTTCCTTGGTAGGTAAACCTTAGATAGGTTGGTATCTAGCTACCCTAAGGAGCCTAGGCTAGTATCTTGGGTATTAGCTGGGTTTCCTTGGGATTGGGCAAGGTATCGGGATTTACCTTGGTAGGGTAATGCTAGTTTTGCCTAGGAATAGGGTATTTGAGTTAGGAGTCTAAGATAGGGTTAGAACTTGATTCCCGTGGTTGGTAATGATCAAATATGGTGCTCATAGACTAGTTTTGACGTCGGTTGACCTTTTTGACCAAAAGTCAACAAAAGTCAACCGTTAGTCAAACTTAGCCTTTAAGCGACCCATTTTGATCGAAACCAATCCAGAGTTGACCAGTTGACTGAAAGTCAACAGTTGATCAACATTAGACTAGTTTGACCTAAGGTTGACCTAGAGTTGACCAGAGTTGACTTTTTGACCAAAAGTCAACTGTAAGTCAACCTTTGATCCCGTTTGACCTAGTTTGACTTGGATTGACTCCCAGAGACCTAGTATGACCTAGTATGAACCAGTATGACCAAGTATGACTCAGTTTGACCTAGATTGACCTAGTTTTGACTTAGACTTGCATTCATGGCTTATATTAGTTTCCTTTTTCAGTATTAAGCCCTGTTTGACTCATAGTATCTTATTTTAGGTTTGTGATCACTCTGAGCGTCTGTTCACCTTATCAGCTCAGGACCACAGGCGAGTACATTTACTGATAGTTTTCATTGTCTTGATATCTACTATATCCGATTCAGTTGTAGTATTTTACATGATTCCCGACACGACGGTTCACGGACTAGTATACGTCGGATCCTGTCATGAGATATTATTCCTAGACTCCCTTGGTATATGAGTATGTGATATTTCTGTGTTTATGTACTTATATAGACACTGATTTGGGAGTGGGCTGGCCCCCTGCTCTCGAACTTCGTGTCATGACGTGCCATGTCCGGATCCGTGATACTATTCGGGGATGGGGGAATTATTAGGGGTTATGTGATCAAAGCCTTCCTGTAACTATATATTGCTAGCGCCACCCTCACCTCACGTAGGGTGTAGCAGACACCCCATTACCAGTTATCCAGGTTGGACGTCATGACTCTCCGTTGAGGACACCGCGGATTGCCGGGCCAAGTGGATAACCATCTCTTGCTTTTCTAGCCGATCACATATCGCCCTAATAGTTCAAATCACCTTTTACATTTATTTAGCGTATCTTATATTCCAGTTCAGCTTTACTTTCTGTACTTCTCACCATGCTATGATTCCCATTTCTCACATGCTTTACCTGCTTTATACTGTGCCATGATTTGAGACTAAGTTCTGTTTGAAAGAAGGGTTACAACTCCGGTCCTTGTTTGGTTCAAGGGTTGTAACTCGGCTTTCAAATGGTTCCCAAGTCGTCTATATCTTTGTCTTGTATTTCATTATTGCTGTCTCTTATAGTATTTCTCAATTTATATGGAACTGTTGTTGGTGTTTGTACCTGCGAGCCAGCTAGTATATTTCAGTTTTATAGTATCTTATATATTTTCTGAGACTTGGATGTTTGTGTTTAGCTCTGACTTGTGGATTTTGGACTCATTTCCTGTTTTATCTATCATATCTCTTTTCCATGCTATCTACCTTAGTTTGATATATGTGATTGAGACTGTATTGCTATGTCACCTCCATTCGGAGTGTATATACTGTACAGGTATATTTATCTATTTTAGTCATAGTATTTACAGACCCTATATACAGCGTTCTACCGCCAATACTGCGGCGTAGGCTGGACGTAACCACGTGCTCGTGCCCCTCTTTAGGGTGTGGGTCATGACACATTTTTGTGGTGGCCCATGCAGGTCTGTGTCGCAACTAGTGCGATCTCGTAATGGTGCTCGACCTAGAGTACTAATTACGAGCCTGCAATTAGGACGTAGGAATAGGGTATGATAGGAGTTACTCAATCACATGTTAGGAATTTCTGATCTTTTGATTACCATGACAAATTCTCTTGTATTGAATTTAATTGTCCTTCTTTGATATTCCTATCATGTGCCATATTGATTCTTTGTTTCAATCTATCCTCAGGATGACGATCACTCGCTCTCAGGCAGCGGATTCTAGCGATGTTCCAGAGAGGCCCGATCCGGTTGGTCTTCCACCTCCGGCTACGGGAGATGCACTTGAGGGAGCTGCCCCCTCAGTTTCTGCCCTTCCGGCAGGAGCAGCAGTAGAGGCGGTTCCAGGAGGTCTTCCACCTCCAGCAGCGGGTCCGTCCCTGGTCATTCCTGACATTCTTCTACCACCGCCTTCGATACCGGCAGATGCTCAGAGGATGATGGCCCTTCTGCAGCAGATGCTACAGACGCAGAGAGCACAGGCAGAGGCACAGCACCGTCAGGCAGAGGTGCTGCGACAGACCATGGAGAACTCGCATCAGTTAGCTATGGCAGCAGTGGAGAGAGGTGCACCGGCTACAGTTCAGGAAGCACCAGCGCAACAGCAGGGTCAGGAGAGGCCCGGTACACACCTCGACTTCAGGAAGATAAACCCGCGGGAGTTCAAGGGTACCGAGGGTATCCTATACGCGGACGACTGGCTAGAGGATGTCCAACGGAGTCTGGAGTTGGCAGAGGTCCCGAGCGGTCTGTGGGTGACTTCTGCAGCAAGCCAGTTCTTTGACATAGCGCTGACTTAGTACCGCACGGATCCGCGTGCGTCAGTAAGAGGTATATCTTGGGAGGACTTCAAGAAACTCTTTAAGGAGAAGTTCTACCCAGATGTAGCCTTGACAGCTTTGGAGGGGCAGTTTGCCAGTCTGGTGCAGGGGAACTCGTCGGTAGACGAGTATGCAGCGGAGTTCTTTCGCCTGAGCAGGTTTGTACCCAGTTTGGTCCAGGATGAGGGGTACAAGGCCCGAAAGTTTCGGAGGGGTCTCATACATGCAGTGTGCACTCGCACATCTGCACGATGAGACGCGACGTTCGAACAGATCCTTATGGAGGCTCAGATTGCAGAGGAGGACTTCGGCCTCAATCCGAAGAGGAGCAGTGACGCTCTTGGAGCTAGTTCGAGTGCAGGGCCAGCGAAGCGCCCACATTTCTAGCAGAGGCAGTTCCAGCAGCAGCAGCCTCAGTCGCAGTTCCAGCAGGCACCGGCGCGTGCCCAGCAGCTTCAGGGTCAGGGTTAGGGTCAGAGGCCGACTACACAGTGTAACTTCTGCGGGAAGCCAGGGCACACTAAAGAGTTCTGCAGGAAGAGATTGGGCGTCTGCTTATACTATGGGGCGCCCGATCACCAGCTGAAGGACTGCCGTATTCGAGGAGTCCGAGGAGTCCATGACAGAGCACAGCCGGCCAGAGGACCAGCAATACAGCAGAGAGGTCCTCCACTTCAGACGCAGCAGCAGCGTTTCCAACAGCACCAGAGGGGAGCCCCTGCGGGCAGAGTGTTTACCCTGACAGCAGAGAAGGAGGCAGAGCCAGTAGGCGATGTAGTGGCATGTCACGTTCTTCTTGATTCATTTCCTGTATTTACCTTATTTGATTTCGGTGCCTCTCATAGCTTTGTGTTTGTCTCCTTTGCTCTGAGACACAATATTATTGCTGAACCCTTGGGTAGGACTTGCAAGATATTTACCAGGAGAGGCATCATCCTGGTCAACAATATCTGCAAGCGGCGGAGAGTTACTGTAGGAGGCCGAGTTTTGGGTACGTGCTTGCTCGTAATGCCCCTTCCGAGGTACGATGTGGTACTCCGAATGGATTGGTTGAGCATGCACCATGCTAGTATAGATTGCAGAGGTGGTAGGATTTTGTTTAGGCCGCCGGGAGAGCCAAAGATTGTGTTTGCTAGAGGAGCAGCTGAGCCGGGAGATGGGTTCTACGAAGCTTTACTGGCGGGGCAGGCATTGTCGCATCCATTGATAGCTGACTTCATGGATGTTTTTCCCAAGGAGTTGCCTTGGATGCCGCCGGATAGGGACATTTAGTTCTCTATAGACTTAGTGCCGGGCGCTGAGCCTATCTCACAGCATGTCTATAGAGTCAACAACAGCGAGTCGGCAGAGCTGAAGAAGCAGGTCGACGAGCTGCAGGACAAGGGATTCATTAGATCCAGTTCATTGCCTTGGGGAGCGCCAGTCCTGTTTGTACCAAAGAAGGATGGTATGATGTGCATGTGTATCGACTACATGGCACTCAACAACCTCACTATCAAGAACAAGTACCCATTGCCGAGGATCGACGACTTGTTCGATCAGTTGAGTGGTGCCAGGGTGTTTTCAAAGATAGATCTGAGGTCCGGCTATCATCAGCTTAAGGTGAAGTAGGAAGACATTCCGAAGACAGCTTTTCGGACTCGGTACAGCCAGTACGAGTTCACAGTGATGCCATTTGGGTTGACCAACGCCCCAGTTGTGTTCATGAACTTGATGAACAAGGTATTCCATCAGTACCTTGACAAGTTCGTGGTGGTCTTCACAGACGACATCCTAGTCTACTCGAAGATGCCAGAGGAGCACGAGGAGCATCTGAGGATTGTGCTCGAGACTTTGAGAAAGGAGCAGTTGTATGGGAAGTTGTCGAAGTGTGAGTTCTTTCTGGACCAGGTCGAGTTCTTGGTTCATGTTGTGACCGAGCACGGGATCTCAGTAGACCAGAGGAAGATTGCTGCGATATAGTCTTAGTCTACGCCCAGTACAGTTACCGAGATTCGGAGCTTTCTGGGATTGGCGGGCTACTATCGGAAGTTCGTCTAGGATTTTTTGCGGATCGCGGAGCCGATGACTAGACTCACCAGAAGGACGTGGAGTTCATCTGGACTGAGGAGTGTCAGGCCGCCTTCGATGAGCTGAAGAAGAGGTTGACATCAGCTCCGATCTTGACATTGCCGTCTGGGACCGGTGGTTTCTCGATTTACAGCGACGCTTCTGGCCGGGTTCTGGGTTGTGTACTTCAGCAGCACGGGAAGGTGATTGCCTATGCATCTAGGCAGTTACGTCCTCATGAGAAGAACTACCCGACTCACGATCTGGAGTTAGCCGCTGTTATCTTTGCCCTGAAGTTGTGGAAACACTATCTGTATGGAGAGCGGGTTGAGATCTTTACTGATCATAAGAGCTTGAAGTACGTGTTCACTCAGAAGGAGATGAACATGAGGCAGAGACGTTGGCTTGAGCTGATGAAGGATTTTGATATCGCCTTGCAGTACCATCCAGGAAAGGCTAACGTAGTTGCAGATGCCTTGAGCAGGTATCCAGTGGCTATGTATCTGACATCAGACCGTCATCTTTTGGCTGACCTGGACAGTTTGGGAATCGAGGTGATTATTCCGGGCATGGAGGTGCAGATGTGGGGTTTATTAATTCAGTCTGAGTTGATGGACAGGGTCAGATCAGTACAGTATGATGATGTTTCCTTGAGGTGCATCAGGGAGCAGGTGCAGGCAGGGCTGCTTGATGATTTCTCTATTGCCGAAGATGGGTCGCTGCGGCACGGTGCTAGACTGTGCGTTCCGAGTGGGAAGCTTCGGAAGGAGATTCTTCAGGAGGCTCATCGCTCTCAGTACTCTATGCATCCTGGTGCCAACAAGATGTACAGAGATCTGAGAGAGCACGTTTGGTGGTATGGCATGAAGCGCGAGGTAGCTCAGTTTGTATCTCGTTGCTTAGTTTGTCAGCAGGTGAAGGCCGAGAGACAGAGGCCTGGTGGATTGCTACAGCCACTACCCATTCCTGAGTGGAAGTGGGAGCACATCATCATGGACTTTGTGTTCGGACTTCCATGGTCTCCAGGAGGGAAAGACGCGATTTGGGTCATAGTTGATAGATTGACCAAATCGGCCCACTTTTTGCCTTTCAAGGTGGGATTTTCTACGGAGAGGTTGGCAGAGCTGTATGTTCGTCAGATCGTGCGATTGCATGGGGTTCCTGTGAGCATAGTTTCAGATCGGGATAGCCGTTTCACTTCCCACTTCTTGAGGAGTTTGCAGGCTAGCTTGGGCACCTCGCTCAAGTTTAGTACCCCTTATCACCCCCAGACAGACGGGCAGTCGGAGAGGACTATCCAGACCTTGGAGGATATGCTTCGCACGTGTGTGCTAGATCTCGGGGGTTCTTGGGAGGATCATCTTCACCTGGTAGAGTTTGCTTAGAACAACAGCTACCAGGCCAGTATAGAGATGTCGCCATTCGTGGCTCTATACGGACGGAGATGCCGTACTCCCTTGTCATGGGACGATATTGGCGAGAGGGTGCTGCTTGGACCGGAGATGGTGGTGGATGCAGCTGAGAAGGTCAGGCTGATTAGAGACAGACTTCGGGTGGCTCAGGATAGGCAGCGGCATTGGGCCGATAGCCACCGGAGACCGTTAGAGTTCGAAGTTAGTTTCAGTTCCTGTTTGTGATTGTTTGTGAATTGTCTGTCATGTGTTCTGAGTTTGTTTTATGTCTAGGTTGGTGCTTTGGTGTTCCTGAAGATTTCTCCGACACGGGGCACGATTCGCTTTGGCGGAGACGGGAAGCTTAGTCCGCGCTACATCGGACCTTTCTCTATCCTTGAGAGGGTCGGTGCAGTGGCTTACCGGCTAGACTTGCCGCCTACGCTAGAGGGGGTACACAACGTGTTCCATGTGTCACAGCTGAGACGGTACGTGGCGAACCCGGCCATGTATTGGACCATTCAGCGATCGAGGTGGGGCCTACTCTTCACTATCCAGAGCAGCTAGTGGAGATTCTGGATCGTAGGGAGAAGGTGCTCCGAAACCAGGTTATACCCTTGGTTCGTGTTGCATGGAGGCATCACTCTCCAGGTGAGTCTACCTGGGAGAGAGAGGACAACATGCGGGAGCGTTTCCCTTATCTCTTCGAGCCCTGAGGTATAATTTCTGTTTCTGCATGTGATTCAGTGTATGTTTGTTTTAATTTTGAGGACAAATTTTTTTTAAGGTGGATAGATTTGTCACCCCCAGTTTTCATGAACAGGAGCCTTTTGGTAATTTTCCACTTTAAAAATTATTTTGGAATTCATTTATTTATTTATTGTATTATTTTGGGGTTGTTTGAGTCGGGTTCGAATTTCAACTCTTTCCGACTTGTATCAGGGACCCGGGGTAGTGTTCACCTTAGCTGGCCCACACACTAATTAACAATGGCCCACATGTTAGTTATTTTAGTTAGTGACTAGACTAATTATTTTTTGTTAGTATTAATTTGGATTAGTGGTTTGGATTGACCAAACTACCCCCGACTTAAACCCCTTCCTATGTTTTAACCAATAGATTAGTGTAGGGGCTTTTGGACTTTTCCCATATAGGACAAAAACCCCTTTGTTGGCCGGCCACATGTGTAGGGATAGGCTCCTCCATTCAAACATTATCCATTCTTCATTCTCTCTTGTTCTTCCCCAAATTAATTTGAGAGCAAACCCTAATCAAATCATCCCCAAATCTTTCCATTTCTTTACCAAATCTTCATCCCTCCTTCTCCATTCAATCCAAGGAAGGAGCTCCCCAAGTTTGAGAGGATTCGGAGCTCGTTCGTGTCTGTTTGGGATTCCTACGTGTCGATGGCATTTCGGGATCGATTCGAGTCACCGGGAGGTATAAATCCTTTCCCTCTCTCATTTCTCTCATGCATTAGATTCATTTTGACCTATAGGAATGACCCCCATGGTTTGGTGCCCATTGGTGTCCATTTCGTGTCCATTTGGACATTTGTAGAGGTGTCCAATGTGTAGGATCGTGTCCTAATGGGAAAACCCCCTATTTGGACACATGTATTTGTTTGTGTATTTATTTTAGTGTGTTCTAATATTATTCCAGATTTTTACTATGTGTTAGGAATAGTTTTTCCCATGTATCATAATGTATCATGTTCCTATAATCTATATGTATATATATATATATGGTTATATATATATATCATTCTCTATGTGTATATATATATATGTATATATATGTGGTTTATATATATGGGGATATATATATTATGTGGTGTGTACACTTGGTGATTGATTTTGGGTACATGGAGGGTCGGCCAAGAGAGCCATGAGCATGTGTTTAGTTGAATGTATGTGTGGTGTTTGATGTTTTGGGTGAGAGGAGATTGAGAGTAGTTGTTAGATAAGAGAGTGGATATAGAGAGAGATGAGTGGAGTGTTAGGGAGGGGGGAAAACCCATCCTTGCTGTCCCTATACAGCAGCAGTGCAAGCCTCAAACCTGTCCCCTTGGACTGTCCAAGGACAGCCCAACAGTTCCCTCCCCACAGTCCATACAAACCCCCATTAGATGGCTGCCTTGGCTGTCAAAATAGTCCACCTATTGGATTGTCCAAGAGCCGCCCTTCACTGTCCAAAACCCATATTACTGCTATCCCAAAACAGCATGTAATACCCATCCTATATGTTGTCCCTTAGGACCAAATGGCTGTCCTATTTGCCAACAAGACAGTCCCCATTTCACCACTTAACATTCCAGATTTTTAGCCTATATATGGCTGTCATTGCATTCCAAAACAGTCCAGTTTTTGCCCCATAGTTGGCAATCCCAAAACCACACCAATTCAGTCCAGTTTTGGCCACCAAGTGACTGTCCATGTAGCCACCTTGCTGTCCTATGTTGGTCTCCAAATTCCAGTCCAATATACCCCACCTGAGTCCCCTATATGCTGTCATATTCAGACCACCAAATCAGTCCTACACAAGCCCCAAATACCTCTCCCTTACCTCTTGAAACCAGTCCACATTTTGCCTATGTGTGTGTGTGTAGTTGTGAGGTTTGTGTGTGTGTGTGTGTGAGAGCCAATGAGTGTAGTTAAGTAGCCTATAGGATAGCCTATATCTAAACTAGTAGGAAAACCTATAGGAGGGCCTATGAGTGTGGTATATTGTGAGAGTGTTGTATGTGAGTGAGTGTTGGATAGAGTTGAGGGTAAATATATGATATGGGTTAGGTAATAGGGTAAACCAATACCCATGTATCCTAACATAGCCTAGATACCTAGGATGCCAATTTTCCTTGGTAGGTAAACCTTAGATAGGTTGGTATCTAGCTACCCTAAGGAGCCTAGGCTAGTATCTTGGGTATTAGCGGGGTTTCCTTGGGATTGGGCAAGGTATCGGGATTTACCTTGGTAGGGTAATGCTAGTTTTGCCAAGGAATAGGGTTTTTGAGTTAGGAGTCTAAGATAGGGTTAGAACTTGATTCCCGTGGTTGGTAATGATCAAATATGGTGCTCATAGACTAGTTTTGACATCGGTTGACCTTTTTGACAAAAAGTCAACAAAAGTCAACCGAGAGTCAAACTTAGCCTTTAAGCGACCCGATTTGACCGAAACCAACCCAGAGTTGACCAGTTGACTGAAAGTCAACAGTTGGTCAACATTAGACTAGTTTGACCTAGGGTTGACCTAGAGTTGACTTTTTGACCAAAAGTCAACTATAAGTCAACCTTTGATCCCGTTTGACCTAGTTTGACTTGGATTGACTCCCAGTGACCTAGTATGACCTAGTATGAACCAGTATGACCAAGTATGACTCAGTTTAACCTAGATTGACCTAGTTTTGACTTAGACTTGCATTCATGACTTATATTAGTTTCTTTTTTCAGTATTAAGCCCTGTTTGACTCATAGTATCTTATTTTAGGTCTGTGATCACTCTGAGCGTCTGTTCACCTTATCAGCTCAGGACCACAGGGTACATTCACTGATAGTTTTCATTGTCTTGATATCTACTATATCCGATTCAGTTGTAGTATTTTACATGATTTCCGACACGACGGTTCACGGACTTGTATACGTCGGATCCTGTCATGAGATGTTATTCCTAGACTCCCTTGGTATATGAGTATGTGATATTTCTGTGTTCCTATACTTATATAGACACTAATTTGGGAGTGGGCTGGCCCCCTGCTCTCGAACCCCCTGTCATGACGTGCCATGTCCGGATCCGTGATACTATTCGGGGATGGGGGAATTATTAGGGGTTATGTGATCAAAGCCTTCCTGTAACTATATATTGCTAGTGCCACCCTCACCTCACGTAGGGTGTAGCAGACACCCCATTACCAGTTATCCAGGTTGGATGTCATGACTCTCCGTTGAGGACACCGCGGATTGCTGGGCCAAGTGGATAACCATCTCTTGCTTCCCTAGCCGATCACATATCGCTCTAATAGTTCAAATCACCTTTTACATTTATTTAGCGTATCTTATATTCCAGTTCAGCTTTACTTTCTGTACTTCTTACCATGCTATGATTCCCATTTCTCACATGCTTTACCTGCTTTATACTGTGCCATGATTTGAGACTAAGTTCTGTTTGAAAGAAGGGTTATAACTCCGGTCCTTGTTTGGTTCAAGGGTTGTAACTCGGCTTTCAAATGGTTCCCAAGTCGCCTATATCTTTGTCTTGCATTTCATTATTGCTGTCTCTTATAGTATTTTTCAATTCATATGGAACTGCTGTTGGTGTTTGTACTTGCTCATTTTTCTGACAGAATACGTTGACAAATTTTACAGATGATTTAGAGGCTGATTGCCCGACTTACTATGGGGTTGAGTCTGATGGACTAGATTTAGACCGTGGCTTGTTGGTAGAGCCACTAGACTTTGCTCACCCTGAGTAGCATAGTTTAGTTAGGTTTGCCTGGCCTGCGAGCCAGCTAGTACATTTCAGTTATGTAGTATCTTATATACTTTCTGAGACTTGGATGTTTGTGTTTAGCTCTGACTTATGGATTTTGGACTCATTTCCTGTTTTATCTATCATATCTCTTTTTCATGCTATCTACCTTAGTTTGATATATGTGATTGAGACTGTATTGCTATGTCACCTCTATTCGGAGTGTATATATTGTACAGGTACATTTATCTATTTTAGTCATAGTATTTACAGACCCTATATACAGCGTTCTACCGCCGATACTACGGCGTAGGCTGGACGTAACCACGTGCTCGTGCCCCTCTTCAGGGTGTGGGTCGTGACAGTGGCTCCTTCGAAGAATGTAATAGCCGCTTCGGTGATATCCTGCTTGATAATATTCCAGCACTTATGGAAGAAGACCCCCGAAAAGCTATCCGGTCCGGGTGCACTATGCTCGTTCAGATCCCACACTGTATCTTTTACTTCCTAGACAGTGGGGTGCGCTCCAGCTGGGCGTTGTCGTTGTCATTAATGAGAGAGAGGATTTGATCTAGGAAGGCGTTGTCTTTGTGAACCGTATCTTTGGAGAATAATTTGGAATAAAAGTCTGTAGCAGCCTCTTGGATGCTCTTTTGGTCAGTAATGATGTTCCTACTGTCATCAACAGTATGGTGAATCGATAGCTTCTGTCTTCGCCCGTTAACACAAGCATGGAAGTATTTTGAGTTTTTATCCCCGATCAGCTGGAGTCCCATAATTAGAGTGTTGTACTCGGCAACATTGTTGGAATACGGCTTCGAAAGGGAGTAAGCACGCTGGATGACCAGCTGATCGGGGGAGACTAGGACCACCCCCACTCCTGCGATGATTTGGCCTTTGGGGCCTACTCTTGAAGCGCCATCGAAAAATACCCGCCAGACGGAGTTTTCTTCGGTAACGTTTGATTCTTGGACCTCATCCGGGATGTCTTCATATAGTCTGGAGGACTCCGGGATGGGGTGCGCGGCTAAAAAGTCGGCTAGAGCTTGACCCTTGACGGTTTTTTGTGGAACGAACACCATGTTGTACGGCGTCAACAGGATTGCCCATGTAGCTAGTCGGGAGTTCAAAGATCCCGGCTTCGTCATGAGAACCCTGAGTGTATTGACTCGGGAGATGACATGAATTGTCTGGCCCAAAACATAATGGCGATTCTTCTGGATGGTAAATACCAAAGCCAAACACTCCTTTTCAACGGGGTTGTACCGGTGTTCGGCCCCGATCATCATTCTACTAAGGTAGTAGATAGCTTGCTCGTAGCCCGCATCGTTGTTCTGAGCCAACAAAGCGCCGAAGGAATGATCCATGGCACGAACGTAGAGGAGAAATGGTTTGCCTACGATGGGTGCCACCAGGACTGGCGGGCTCGTCAGGTAAGCTTTGATATCGTTGAAAGCTTTCTGGCATTCTTCTGTCCAGACGTAGGAGACTCCATTCTTTATGAGCTGGGTGAAGGGTTGGTATTTTCCGGAAAGGTTTGCTATAAACCTTCGGATGTATGCTAGACGCCCCTGCAAGCCTCGAAGTTCTCGGAGGTTCTTCGGATGATCCATGTCAAGGATGGCTTTGGTTTTCTCGGGATCGACATGAATGCCTTTCGCCGTGATAATGAAGCCCAAGAACTTTTTGCTGGAAAACCCAAGGAAAGATTTAGCGAGGTTCATCTTGCGTTAATGCGCTCGCATGAGATCGAAGAATGTCTTTAGGTCTTGTAGGTGATCACCTTTGAGACGGCTCTTGACAGCGATATCATCAACATAGCACTCAATTATTTTACGTAGATGTTGATGGAAGATGGTACTCATAGCCCGTTGGTATGTAGCACCAGCATTCTTCAAGCCAAAGGGCATCACTGTGTAGCAGAAAACCCCCTTCAGAGTTCTGAATGACGTGTGTTTTGTGTCATCGGGGAACATCTTGATATGGTTGTAGCCCGAGTACCCATCCATGAAAGACATGCGTTCAAAGCCACATGTATTGTCGATCATCACGTCAGTGATTGGAAGCAGGAATTCGTCCTTCGGGCAAGCAGTATTGAGATCCCTGAAGTCGATGCAGACTCGTATCTTCCCATTTTTCTTGGTGATAGGGACGACATTGGCCACCCAATCTGGATGTTGCTCTTCACGAATGAATCTGTTGCTCAGGAGTTTATCCACCTCCTGATCGATAGCGTTCATGATGTCAGGACGAAAGCGTCGTTGTTGTTGCTTTACAGGCTTGGCACAGGAAAGATGTTAAGTTTGTGCATTGCAATCTGGGGATCAAGTTCCGGCTTATCTTCGTAGCTCCAGGCGAAGACGTCGATATATTCCTTGGCCAATTGGACCAAAGACTCCCAGTCTTCTCCCTTCAGACTTTTGCTGATGAAGATGGGTTTGGAAGGAGATCCATCCCCAAGGTCAACTTGTTTGACCTTGTCTTCGGTAGGGGGCTCGCATAATTCAAAATGAGACTCCCACTGTGCTCATAGGCGTTAAGCCCAGTGTTCTTCCTCGAAGAATTCTGGCGTTTGATCATCGCCTTCATCCTCTTAAGATTGTGCAGATGCCATATTGACTGATAGTACCTTCCTAAGGACTGAGCCGATACTGGTATCGGAATCCCAAGTTGATGCTTCGTACAAATGAGAGTGTTCTATTTCTTCTGCCTCTGAACTCTCTGAAGTTGCCAGCGACGTGACATAGCCTACCTCCCGTAGAGTACGATGATAGTAGTCCTGTGGCTTTCCTTTAGGTGTTGGGAGCCGGAGGGGAATACGCCGGCCTTTGCCGTAGTTCAGGCCCTTGTTGCTCTTCAAATCGTAGCCTATCTTGTGGATGAGGTACTTTGCCTTGTCCGTGTACTGGTAGACTTGTGTTCTGCTGGTATCTGGTTCTGGCTCGAGTGGCGGAAGATCTTGATGACGCTCGACTTTGCCAAAGATGATGGGTTCTTTATCCCGATTCTGTGGTGGAACTATAAAATAGACTCCTTGGGATGGGACTACTCGACTTACTTGATTGACAGTCGTTATTTGTGTTTGCAACGATCGTAGAGAATTATCTAGTGTATACATGGCGTTACAGTATGGAAGACTAGAATAATTGAAAGACACTCTATTATTGATAAAATACGAGATTTTGTCCTGCTGGATTACATTATCAAGAAAAGGGGCATCTATATCAGCAGATATGTACTCTCCTAACTCTTCATCTGTGAGCACCGGGGCCGGTTCGGGAGAGTTCATCGCCGATTTGATCTTGGGATTCGAGAGGGCTGTGTGGGCCTTCTCTTGCAGCTTGGATGATTGTGGAGGCTTGCCTTTGAGATGCACCTTCAGGGGTGCTTCGACTACGCCTTCAATGACAGGTGCCTTCCCCTGTAATTTTGCCACAAGAGGAGCCGACGTTTGAGGAGGTTTTCCCTTGAGCCGTATCTTCAAGGGAGCTTCAGTGGGTGTTCTACCTAGATAAGTCGGTGCTTTTCCAGGTAGCTTGATGGTCTTGGGAGGCAGCATCTGAGGCGGTTTCCCTTTGAGTCGAATCTTCAAAGGAGCGTCGGGGATCATTTCTGGCTCCATGTTTGACTCTGTCGCTATTTCTGCTTCGTCATCAGCGTCGTTGGCTTCCCCTTCGTCGAGCGACTTGTATAGGGTAGCATCAGTGAAGTAAGCTTCGACTCCCTTGAAAGGGGCAATGGCCGTGAACTCTGTCCGGATGATGTCGTTAGTGGACACGTACTTTATACATAGGTGGAGTGTAGATGGCACCACCATGTACTCATGCAGCTACGGGCGACCCAGCAGGAGGTTGTAATTGACGTCGGCATCTACGACATAGAAAGTTACCTCGGTTCAGAGGTTACCGATATGACATTTCAGCCGTATTTTGCCCAACGGTTCACTTTTGCTAGCATTGAAACCGCTTATTGTAGTGTTGGAGGATGCCAGTCGGTACATCGGGATCCCCAGTGTTGACAGCAGAGTCCTAGAGATGATGCTGAGGGAAGACCCTGGATCAATCTGAATTTGCTTCACCTTGACGGAACCCACATTCCTTGTATAGTACAGTGGTCTATTGTGCCGATTGTGCTTGAGTAGCATGTCTTGTTGGGTAAAGGTTATGTTGGGGATGACCTCATCCGCACAATGGCAGTGCGCACATGTGGTCGAGAGATCCTCAGGCTGCTTGAGCTGACTGATGAAGGACTCAACATCCTTCAAGGCTTCACAGAGAGCTTCGCGGGTATCTTTGGAAAGGCGAAGCAGCTCGTACAGAGATAAGCGGGCGGGAGTACCGACAAGTTGTGCCAGTATGTCAAAGTTGTGGGGCTTGGCCAGCCCCGAAGCATTTTCCTTTCGCAAAGGCTTATCGAAACGGGCCTCTACATGCTTCTGTTTATTGGCTACTGGAGGTTTGGATGGACCTCCTTCTTCGGCAGTAGGGGCAGTGCAGGGAGGCACCACCTCAACGGCAGCTTCGTCGGGTTAGGCGTTCAGTTGCGAACGGGTTTGTACAGGAAGAGCCTCTTCCGCGTAGGAATAGACCATGCGACAAGACTTGATCTTCTTGCCCTTAGCTTTGGAGGTAGAGCGTACCCCCGGTTGAGTAACTTCGGGGACGAGATCGGGGTGAACCCATAAGATCTCTCCCCAAGATGTGGTGAGTGGGATGAGCCACTCACGTTGTCAAGAGTAGGTAGTAGGTTGACCACCTCTATTATCGCCTTTGGGATGGGGACGATGCCATCTTGTGTTGTGATTGGCGGCAAGGTGCCGAATTGGAGCGACACCAGGTTGGCCGAGACTATTTTCTTCTCATAGTCGACGAAGATAACATTCGCATTAATCATACGCTGGATGTAGTTCTTGAGGACGTAGCAGTCCAGAGTTGGATGTCCGACAAATCGATGGTAGTGACAGTACCTCGGATTGTCCACTCTTCCAACCTCGTCGGGACGCTTCGGGTCCGACAATTTGATCTTATCACCCTGCTTCAGCATCTCGAAGAGTTTCAAGGTGTCTTCTTCGTTGAAAGAATATACCTCCTTTGGCCTCGGCGCAAGCGGAGGCTTCTGAGTAGGTGCTTCTGCACCTTTAGAGGCATTGACAGTCAGCGCCTGCTTCCCCTTCGTCTCACGTCCAGGGTTGTTGGCAGCAGGCTGTTTTCCCTTGTCTTTAAAAATAAAGAAACTGACTCCCAGAAGGCGAGCATTGGATGCCTTCTTTTTAGCTGCTTCAGCCTCAATAATCAATGAACTCCAATCGGGAGGAGGAGTGGAGTTGAACCAAAGCTTGATCGCAGGAAGCATGTTCATGCTGCAGGAAAAGAGGAGTGCATGTCTTGGCATACCCGGGGGCAGTCTGAAGCAGACTTGTCGGAAACGTTCGATGAATGCTCGAACCGTCTGCTTCTCCTTCTGCCGCACCTCTATCAGGGATGCCATTGTCATATCTTTCCCTCCGTCATAGAAACGATCTAGAAAGAGATGTGTCAAGTCGTCTGAGGAAGATATGGAGTTGTCAGGGAGACTGCAGTACCAGTCGTAAGCCACTCCTTTCAGTGCCCCGACGAACAGGCTGGTGAGTAGCGTATCTTTCTTCGGGAGATGTCCCGTTTGAGACTATAAGTACGTAAGATAACGGCATAGGGAGTCCTTTCCGTCGTATGGCGTCAATATTTCTGGTTTATACTTGGGAGGATAAACCACTTTGTTCCATTCGAGAGGGTATAGTTGCGGGATCCCCATCTTCTAGCGCTTTTCTTGTCTGTTTTTCGACTCGAAGCGCTCATGCAAGTCCCTGATCATCTCCACCACATCTTCCATAGAGCTGGAAGTTGGAGAAGGTGGTACAGTCTGGAGCTGTACATTCGAAGGTTCCGACACACGCGGTGATTCGCGGCAATCGGTATTCAAGGATGCCCGTTGGAGGGGCACACTTGATTCTCCGTTGACTCCTGGGTCAGGATTAGTGGAAGGTACTCTGGCCAAAGCTGACCGTATCTCGAATACTGCTTGAGTCAGTATTTGCATGGAGGCAGAGAGGGTTTTGAGTCCTCCCTCTAGGGTATCCATGCGTTGAACGAGATCTTTTGGAGGTGCATCTGACTCCGTATCACCAACTCCCGTCATGTATACTGTCATGATGTGACTGGAAGTGGAGGGATCGGTTGAAGCTTCGCTTTCAGCCTCGCTCTCTTAAAGAGGAACTTCTTCCGGAGCTTCGTCTGGGCTACCTCCAGCTATGCTCTGGGGGACATCTTCGTCTTCGGAAGGAGCATCAGCAAGGGCCTGACTACCCCCAGCTTTGTTCTGGAGGATGTCTTCGTCTTTGGGATGAAGATCCACAGGGGCTTGACAACCCCCAGCTATGTTCGGGAGGCTAACCTCGTCTTTGGGATGAAGATCCTCAGGGGCTTGACTACCTCCAGCTTCCTCTGAGATCTTCTTTCTCCCCCGGGTGCCCTCAAACACTCCTGAGGACGGGACGATTGTCTTGGTCTTCCTCAGCTGGCTATTGGATGAGGACGAGGTCGAGTAGTTGCCAGTCGCCCTTCGAATTGATGGAGAGTTGGAGACTACGTTGCAAGAAGCAACCTGTAGTTTTGGCTCCTCTTCAGTTGACACCTTCTTACCGAGGTGACGTTGGAGGGGTGTTGATGATTGCAGCCGCTAGAACACAAACTACCTTGGTAGGACTGCTGTCTTGTAACAACAGTTGATGGTGACTACAGCACAGGTGTGCCCTGTGAGGGGCACATTGTGCTTGTCAGTCGACTCTCCTGACCGGAGTGATCACGTTACGCAGATCCTTAGAGGAGAGTGCCACCTTCACGCCCCCATCAGGCACATGGCAAGGCCAAGCACCGGGGTGGTCAAGTGAATGATGTACCCCATGATCCGACGCAAAAGATGCGTCCAGATCAATAGTGGGGGAGCAACATTTAGAGTGACGAAAACCAGCCTCAGACGCATAACCAATATAGACGCGGGGGTTCAAGACCCCTGAGTTTGCCTTGCACGACTTGGTTGCGAATGCAGCAGATGCGCCCAAGTATGACAAGGACTTTGAAGGTTGGCTCGCTTCTGGTACAGAAGCACCCGAGTCAACCTTGTACAGTTTACCATTGGCAGCACGCATGATTGTGAGCGCATGCCTCTGGCTTACTGCTGGCATAGCACGTTCGAGGCACATGGCCCGTGCTACCTTGGATTTCTTCGTACCAGCCCGCTGGGGCGTATTGTACTCAGAGTCCAAATTCTCTTCGCCACGACAACGAGTGAGTCTATCAAAGACAGATGCCTTCTGTGGTACATCAGAGTTAATGTGCTGGGTGTTAGCTGCGCCCCTGCTCCGTCGACGCACCTTCCTTGTCTGAAAAAAAGAAGGTTTGGGAATGTGATCGGCCCCACACTTTCCTGAAAGATCTACTGCACCTGCGGGCACATCCTGGCTGCTGAGGACGTCAGCAGGATGGGTAGGCTGCATTGGCGCATCCCCTTCAGTGGTGGTGCCAGGGGCCTCGACCTTGCGCACCCAGACTTGGCGAGTCTTCTTCGGCTTCGGCAGCCGCTTCGAAGGACTTACGCTGCCTTCAGAGATGAACTCCTCATACGCCTGTTGATTGAGGCGTACGACCAGCATCTTATGGGAGGAGCCCACCTTCATGTCATCAGATTGTAACACAGCTTACTCAGCGAAGGAGAAAGAGGTCCCCAGCAGAGTCGCCAGCTTGTTTGCCATTAAAATCTTTTGATTGCAATTTTAATTACAAACAGAACAGTGTTACAATATAGGACTTAGATGTAGTCCTAGGAGTACACTTTTGTTTATCTGGGTCCCTGTATCGATGGAGCGAGTGGTAATGCGTTGACTCCGTTGACGATCTGACAACGGTTTTCGGTTCTCTGAAGGTCTGAGTTGCTCCGGGCGCTGGAGCTTAAGGAGAGAAAGAAGACGTTGAGTGTCTATGTATTTCTGTCCCTCTGTATGTGTGTGTGTGTCGGTCCCAGAAGAAGGAAATGATCCCTCTATTTATAGCTTGCAGGCTTGCTGCTCATACACGCATATGTAGGATGCGCCTGTACGTGGGAACGCCACGTGGTTGAAGCTGCGGGAGGTGCATGGATGATGCACCATCATTTGTGGGTTGAATCCTTCATGCTGTATTTGTGGGCTGGCACGTAGCAGGGGAGAGGATCTTTTAGTTGCTGAGATCTTGGGTGATTAGCACCCATTATAGGCTCAATTGAGTCAAATGACACATGGCTCATGTTCGTTGCTCAAAGATCTCGAATCTGGTGGAGGGTGATCAGACAAGATGTGCCTGGGATTGGGCGTATGAGAAGACTTAGGCTCACCACCTTCAGGAGTCATGAACAATTCTGGGCGCACGGCTTTTGAGGCGCATACGAGTCTTCGGGCGCATGGCTGCTGAGGCACATGCGAGTGGTTGGTCGGCCATGTGGGTTTGTAACCATCGGAGGAAAGTAATGATGATGCTGATGTCGGCGATGCTTCATCTTCTAAAAAAGCTGCCAACTGTTCAGTCCTCGGGGGACGTACTGCCAACTCTATCACTTTGGCATTAATTGCTTGATGGGGTGACGCGTCGATTGGGCACACGGGTCCATGTTGATTTGGATGCATGAATGGGCATATCCATACGTGGCGATTAGTACTGACGGGCGCGTCTGTACGATGCGTGGTATCTGACCGGCGCATCCGTTTGCATGATGCGTCTTTATTGGTCTGACTTTTGAGTTCTTCAAGTGCTTTAAATAGCCGTTTTGACTTGGCCGAATTCGAAGCGTCAGGTTCATTACCATAAATACAAATTTATTGCACGGGATTCGGAGAGCCCTCCACTTGGCGCATGGGTTTGATTTGCCCGGCCTATAAATAGCAGCAAGGAGATAGTTTGCTTTTCGTTATCTCACATCTTCCCAAATGAACTTATTTGCTCGAGTACATTCTGTTGATGAGATACTCCCGAAGATGAAGATGCGATGAGTTGTTTTCGCATGCACTTGTAAAGGTGACTGTTACATCCAAAAGTCGGGATTACAGGCTTCTGAGGCAGACAGAAGGTGCTTGTTGCATCCAAAGATCGGAATGCTCGAGCCCCATCTCCATTATTCTGGAAGAGCCGCAGATCGGAAATGTGGTGCCCCCATCTTCCTTGGGCTTTGGAAAGCTCTTCCTCCAGCTAGAGTGGGGTGTTGCCCACTCTGGTTGTGCTGAAAGCTACTCCTTTAGCCGAAGCACTTGAAGTGGAGCACATATGCTGAGACTTCATGATGCGCATAACTGAGACGCTGAAGAGATGCGCCTACCTGAGACGCTGAAGTGATACACCTAACTGAGACGTTGAAGTAATTCGCCTGACAGATGATGCGCTTGGCGGGAGGCGCATGGTAGTTTGCTGCGCCTGGCTGTAGTCTTAGGATCTTTTTTTGTAGAAATTCTCCTTTGTAAAGCCTTTTTTAGACATGTAATAGACTTTTATATGAAATAAAATCCTCTTTTGATGTCTATACTTTTGCTGTCTTTTGTTGTGCCAAGTACTTCATCTGAGCACCCTAGCGCATGTAATATTAGGCGCATTGGAATTCTGGCCTTTGGATGCGCCTGAAATTCCATGCTTCTACAAGACCCCCTTTAAAGTTTTTAAAACTTTTCATCATGTTTTGGAATACTTTGAATAAGAAGCATGGTAGTGTCTTCAATGGGGCGCATGATTGCTCCGCGCATCCGTGATGAGGCGCATGCTCCTCTCAATTTCAAATGATAACGCTTCGTGATAAACAAAAAAGATTAATGATGATCGTTTGGTTTATCCGCAATTATCACTTCGCAGAACCCTAAGCGGCGGCTGACGTCACCCAAGCCTTTAAATAGGCATCTGGTAGAAAGAGAGAGTCTTCTACTTTCTGCCAAAGCTTTCTTCTTCTTTAGAGTTCTTGTTTCAGAAACCCTAACTTCATTTTTCGAGATGGCTCCCAAGACTCCTCGCGGTGGTGCTGGCCGAGGACGAAGCAAAGGAAAAGAGCCTGCAGAGGCTTCTGTTGATGTTGTCCCCAGGACGCCCGTCGACGTCCGGTCGGCGGTAACTGGTGGGTTTTTATCATTCTTTTGTCGTTGCTTTCTGAACTTTGAGAAACACGAAATCTTCTTTTAGAACTCGCACACGCTGACGCGCATGGACCTCGAGTCCTGATGATGTGCTGAAGCTTTTTGCTGACGCGCATGGACCTCGAGTCCTGATGATGTGCTGAAGCTTTTTACTGACGCGCATGGAATTCGAGTCCTGATGATGCGCTGAAGCTTTTCGCTGACGCGCATGGACTTCGAGTCCTGATAATACGCTGAAGCTTCTCGTTGACGCGTATGGACTTCGAGTCCTGATGATGCGCTGAAGCTTCTCGCTGACGCGCATGGACTTCGAGTCCTGATGATGCGCTGAAGCTTCTCGCTGATGCACATGGACTTCGAGTCCTGATGATGCGCTGAAGCTTCTTACCGACGCGCATGGACTTTGAGTCCTGATGATGCGCGGAAGCTTCTTGCCGACGTGCATGGACTTTGAGTCCTGATGATGTGCTGAACCTTTTTGCTGACGCGCATTGACTTCGAGTCCTGATGATGCGCTGAAGCCTCTCGCTGACGCGCATGGGCTTCGATTCCTGATGATGCGCTGAAGCTTCCTTTCAGACGCGCCTGAGCTTGGGTTCAGTGTGGGCGCTTCCGATGAGAACTCAGCTCAGATATTTTTTTTTAACATATCTGAGTTTTTATCATCTTTCCCTGACAGCCAGTTTTGATGACCGTCCCACTTTTGAACGAAGTACTTCTGGACGCGACGCTCTGTCATATAGGAGTTGATTATAACGAAGAGGTAATAAATCCTGCCCAAGCTGCCATCATGCCGGATCAGTCTCCCGAGAGAATGACCCAAATCAAGGAGCAACAGTATGCGTTTCTCCAGCGGATGATAGAGCATGGCAGTTTGTAATCTGCCATTCCTGGTAATAAGACTTTTCTGAAGCCTGAGTTCCTGTTCGGGGATCGCCTCACTTCTACTGAAGCGAAGTTGCTGAGGATCAAGGAAGATTGGTTCTTTTCAGCCAAAGGGGTGCACATGTTCATGAAGCAACTCGAGTGGCACTAGCCTTTGACGGCTTTCTGCCGTCTTGCCTCCAAGAGGAGGATGTCATAGGAGTTAACCCCGTCTCAGGGGGGAGCTGTGGCAGGCACCATTAGGATCGATGCTACCTCAAACCAGAGGGATATTTTGGTCGCCACGCGGGCTGGGCCTTCTTTCACCTTGCGAACCCTGCGTCCTGGGAGTATTTATAGCGACGTCCCTGCCGACACTTTTGCCTTTGGTGCTTCGACTTTCGTTAATCGTATGCTGCCATCGAAGCGGTCATACCCGAAGGGTGATTTTCGGGTAGAGGGCTGGTGTCATTATGTATCCAAGTGGGACAAGCTGACACTCTGTGTTCTGATGAAGTTTCAAACCGAACTCAGTGAGATTGGGCTGACTGCCGCTATCCGTGCTACCCAGGCGGGCGTCGACATCAACGGGCATATGTTTCTTGCACTTCTGGAGATTTTAACACCCAGACCGGGACCTTCTTCACTCCGGTGGGGGAACTATGTCTCGCACTTTAAGAAATGTATGAGGTGTCGAGGCTTCTTTGGGGATCAGAACCCTATGAACAGTATTTCCCGACTAACGAGGAGTTCCAGGTCCTGGAGGACAAAGAGGAGGAGATGATGGCTGTCTTCAAAGAAGTGGCAGGCCACCGTTATTATATACAGAAGAAGGATAAGGGTGGGGCGCAGCCCCACGTGACTGCTTGGAGGGATTATGTCTTTGAGCAAGACAAGGAGGATTCCTCTCAGTTCACGACTCTACCAGCTCTTTCCAGTACCAAGGTGTTCTCTGAAATGAGCATACTCAATGAGAAGAGTCCCCAGGAAAATGCGGACCGGGAATCGGACGAGCGCTCCTATAGTTGTTTCTGGCACTTCATCCATCAGATGTCGTCGAAGGTAGTGTTGGCTGCTTATCTGATAATCTGGCTCCGGGACTACTTCTTTTCGGGCGGGTCAGGCTCTGTAGAGAGGGTGACCCGGAACCTGATCCTGCCAGCTGTGAAGTTGGTTTTTGGCCATCCCTTGGCTCTACTCCCTACGATGGTATGCAACCTGCTGCGAGGTCTACAAGAATTTACAGGTGACGTTGTCCACGAACGAGGTAAAAATGGTAACTTTCCTCGTGCCGAACTGCCATTTCACTATCTGATAGGGTGGTTGATTTTGTACCATCCCAATGTGATGAGTCTGGGCCAGGAAGAAGACCCCGTAGCCGAAGATGCATTCCTTTGCCGCTTCTACCAGAGAAAGTGGCTGCATACGGGTATTACTGTTTGTAGGAGGGTTTTGTCCTACCTTCGTGGGTGGAAGATCACGAAAGTTGGTCCCATGTTTACCGGTTTCGAAGCAAATGAGGATTTAGCCGATTCGGGTGAAGATGCAACAACTCTGTCTCCATGGAGATTCCGTTGGTTGCAAAGCATCAGGCCATCCCATTTGGTGTACAGGAATAAGAGCCATTGTTACTTGGAACCGTACTTGTCGAGCCATTTCGTACGTCAATTCGGCTATGCCCAGTTGATGTTGGGGAACCCCAGTACCAGCCTAGGTTATATCGGGAGTCTGCTGGACGGGGCGTGAGCTTGGCATTACTACAATGCCGGATGTACTGGAGCTCACTTTACCATGCCAGTTCTGAATCCGCAGCCGCCGATTCTTTTCTCGACCGCCAAATTTTATTGTACGATGAACACTATATCCCCTGGATATGATAGGGAGACCAGTTTTATTGTTGGCACTCAATTGGAGGCAACCGGGAATATGTTGGCGAAGGCTCGATCGTACCGCCCGCCAGAGGTTGGTTATCGAGACACCCTTGCCGTATCCTCGGAAGCTACTCAGGCAGAGCCCTCGGTTGATCGCCCGAAGAGACGTGCCGGCACCGAGGCCGGTTCTTCTGCGCCGAAGAGGCAGAGGAAAGCGATGTCACCGGAGGTATCAACAGAATCGGCTCTTATGGAGGTAAGGACGTCCCACATAGTCTGGTTAGTTCTGTCATTTTTTTGTGACATATGCTTTCTTTTTGTAGGAGCCGCTGAAAAGGAAACCCCGAACTCCGAAATCGGGTGCTAGCGGACCAAAGTGGGTGGCGGGCTCATCTGACGAGCGCATTTCGCCGATTGTGTTGTATGTCGTGGAGGAGAACCCGGATGATATGACTTTTGTGGAGATACAAGCTGCCGTGGGGACTTCTGGTATCGAGGTCCCAGCAGAAGCTGTTCTTCCAGATGATGAAGAGGAATGGAGTTCGTCTTCTTCGGATGACGTTCCTCCAGAGGTCCCTGAGCCTTTAGTAGGAGCCACAGGCATGGTTGTAACAGAGGAGAGGTTTGATTCCCCTCCTTGTCATGATGAAGGGAGGTCGGCCACACCATTGTCGAGCCCTACCCCAGACCCAATAGCGGACGCCGAGCTGGCTGCCGATCGGGAGGTACCAACAAATTCTATTCCCGCAGAGGGATTCGATGAGGGAGGCGAGACTCGTCTGCTAAGCCTGACTCCAGGGGAGCCGAGTCAGGAAACAAGTGCTGATCTTGCTGTTTCGTCGGAGGAAGAAGGTCCTGTGCGGCTTGCTGATAGTGTTTTGGAGACGGAGGAGACCGCCATAGACGTCGGTGGTCCCTCCGAGATTGAGAAGGGTAAGGGTTTGCTGGTTGAACCCTCTGTCGCTCCTTCTACTTGGGGGACAATATCGGCACCCCACTCGGCTCCTTTCGCTCTCTTGGCTCCGCTGGCGAGCATCGAAGTTCAAGTCCCCGTCGAGGGAGAGTCCACTGATGTCGAGGTTTCAGCCTCGCAGATTGAAGTTGGTGGATCTTCTTCAGGTCCGCCGTCCCTCACCGCAGCTCCTACAACTCCTGCTATGACGCCTCAGGTGTTGGCAGACGCAGATGAGTATGTACAGTTCGTTGTTGAAGCAGTGTACAAGATGCTGCAGAAGGGCATATCAACGGTGCTGAATGCGAACGGGAGTTTCATGACGGCAAAAGCCATGGCGCTCCCTTCCATTGGTTTGATACGTTCGTACCGTGGCCACGATCATATGGTCGAGATTCTGGAGGCGTCGATTGTAGGTCCTAAAAATCAAGTTGCACCCATCAAAGAAGCAATGAAAATCAAATCGTGCATCCTTCAAATGAACTGCGCAGGAGACAGATTGCGCAACAACTCAACTGCGTAAGCTGAACTGCGCACCCATCCAAGCACGCTAGCTGACATGGCAACGTCATCATTACCTGACACAAAATCAGATCTTCTGACAACTGACAGCCCGAAGAACGAGGAAACTATTCGTTTCTTGTGCTACGACGCCATGACAGCTGTCTAGCGCGGTCCAGCTGCCAAAAGCCAGCGCAGTCTGACAGTTCAACCTTAGTGCAATCCGATTCTTAGCGCAACCCATTGGAAGCACAATCTGATGCTAGCGCGGTTCAAGTGGCACAATCCATCAAGATAACTGACATTCTGTACGTGGCTTACATGCCATCAATTGTTCGCCACGTGGCAACCGTCTGTACACGACCAAGCGTATTTCAATCAAACAATGCCACGCGTCTCATACAGTTGGTCCACGATCGAGTAACTGCCAGCGCAGTTCGCTGCTTGTGCAATCCAATGCCTGCGCAATCCATCCTACATAATCCAGAAATAACTACTAATTAGTTATTTTCCAGAACTCTATAAATAGAGTTTCAAGTCCTTCATTATCAACACTAGATCATTCAAGATCATCACCAGAGATCAGGAGTTCTTGCCAAAGTGCTGCTGCATTCTTCAGAGGCTATCGTCTTCAAAGTTTACATCGTCCAAGGGATAAAGCGATCGTCTTCAGATCGGATTCCTATAGTTGTACTTTCCCAAAATTCTATTGTAATCTTCTTACAAAGTTTGTGAAATAAAGAACACTCTTGTTTTTGCAAACAAAATGGCGACTCTGCTGGGGACGACTTTCTCTTCCGACGAGGAAGTGACAACTCAATATGACGTTGCGTCTATCGGAAAGACGCAGAAAACGCTGGTTGTAAAGGTCAACCAGACGGCCTACGAGGCGATAATCAACTCCGGGACTACTCGTCGTACTGCAACCTCTGCCAAGAGCAAAGTCTTTTCAGTGTGGACTCCAAAGTCCTCTGCACAATTTTCTGCGTAATCCTCTGCGCAGTCTGCTGTCTCGTCTACCAAAACTGCTGTACAGTCTGCTGCCCCTACTGCCCATGCGCAGTATACTGCTCCTCTTGCCAGTGCACAAACTACTTTCTATGCTACTCTGGCAAAGTGCAAGACTCATCTTCCCCTGGCGCAGTTGGCCGCAACTCTTCCTGCGCAGTCCACCACTCCATCAACCAGAATACAACTCAAGCACTCTGAAGTCAAGACTTCTGCTGTGCAAGCTACAGTGTCTGTGGCCAAAAGGCCATCTGTCAAAGTTTCTCATGCGCAACCAGTCAATGCGCCTACTGTCACTTCAATCCCTGTGCAAACTGTGCCAGCGCAGTCTAAGAGGGATAGCCTTTTGGCTAATCTCCCTTCTTCTCACAGCAAGGGGAAAAATTTTGCTCCTCTTTTCAAACACCCTGTTGCTCCAGCGCAATCCACTGGGGGTAGTCTATTGACTATTCCTCCTCCTTCTCAGAACAAAGGAAAAGGTCTGTTGGTCTTTTCTCAAACTTCCTCGTTCTACGACTTGGAAGACAACAGAGGGAAACGCTCTTTAGCCAACCCTTCTTCACAAAACAAGGGAAAAAGTCCTTTGGTCTTTTCTCAGTCTTCCTCGGTTTTTACCTTGGAAGATCAATCTGAACGTGCCTCGGCACCAATCAGTACAAGAACTCTCTCAAACAAGAGTTCTTCTTCTCTCATTGCCAAAGGAAAGTGTACTGATCAAAGAGATATTCTGCCTACTCCGGTAGCAGAATTCCAAGATCTCCCAACTCTCAGAATATCCCGCTCAAAACAGGGAAAATTGCTGGTGTCTCAGACAAAAACCCCTGGGGTGAATTTTCTGATCTAAGGACTTATCTCAATAGACCAGTTTCTATGAAACGCAAACAGCCAATGCCGAAGATCAACGAGCATCAGAGGCAAACTTCCAGGATCAAAAATCCTGACACCAATGCTAATGAAGTGAGTACTTCCCTGTACACTCAAGGGACAAAACATCTGAAGAACCGGAACCATGTTCCGAATATAGTCAAAGAACATATCCCTCAGACTTCTTCTCGTCCCGTCATTGTTCCTGATCTCCGAGAACACCTCAAACAAAAATGGGACAACATCTCAACACCTCCAGTTCAACCACTTGACACCATTGTAATCACAAGGTTGTCATCAAGTGTTGTTGTCAGACAACAAAATGATCTGTCTTCGATCGTTTGAATTTTGCAACGTCTGAACCAATGTCAGAAGATGAAGACGAAGTGTTGTATGCTTCTGTCAAAATAGCTTCTCGAGATACTGGGGGTAGGAAATGCTCCAAACACGGCAAGCCTCGTTGACCCAGTCAAAGATATCTGGATCTACTCCAAGAATCTTCTGAAGGAGTATTCCAACATACTCGATCCCGAAGCCGAGATACAATCGGTCAAAGGAATCTTCTCCAAGATCCTTCCGGTCATCTTCCTCTTTCTCACTCAGGAGATGATTCTTTCTCTGATTATGATGCATACAGCGAAAGTTCTGAACAGACAGTGTCCTTCACTGTACCTAGAGAAGTGACAGCTTATGTTGTCACTGAAGACCCAGATGCTTCTAGTTCGGCTAGTCAAGAACAATGAATAGCTGCACTAGAAGACAAGCTGAAGACCATGGCTGAAATGGTTGCAAGTATGCATTCTATCATCGTAGCCCAACATACAGTACCACCGACTGTACCTGCTGTAAATCCTGAGATCATAGCATCGTCGGTGCCTATTAATGCAGGGCTGGGGGTAGTATCTCCTCAAGTACCCCCTGTACAAATTCAACCCACACCCAGTCAGTCAGGTGCTGGGGGTAGTGCTTACCACGCTGTTCCTCCTCCTAACACTGTAATTCAGCCTGCTCCTTCTTCATCATCGGAGGATGCTAATAAAGCTGTCAAACTCTTGTGCACTCAATTCGAGGCTTTCAAAGAGAAGGACAATTTGCAGAGATTGGGAATCAAGCAACCTTATCCTATTGAATGGAAAGAAGTTCCGTTTCCTCCTAAGTACAAGATTCCCATAATCTCTCTGTTTGATGGCAGCACTTCTCCTAGTCAGTTTATTAACCACTTTGAGGTAATGACTGTCCAACTTCAGCCAAATGATACTCTTCTTACCAGGGTATTCGTAGGCTATTTAGCCGGTGTGGCATACGATTGGTACAGAAGCTTGCCTTATGGCTGTATTACCTCTTTCTCGGGTTTCAAACAGATTTTCTTGGAACGATTCTATGAGGGGATCAACGACATGACCATGTCAGCCCTTAATAAAATCAAACAAAGACATAATAAAACCGCTGAAAGTTTCATTGAAAGGTTCCGCCGAGAAGCTTTAAAAATGCCTCCTGGAACTCTGGCCGCTATCACTATAGACACCTACAAGGAAAATATTTTGCCTATTATCAGCATGTGGACAGGGTCAACTCAGTTCGAAGACTGGCCATCCTTCATTGTCAACGCTAAAGCAGCTGAAGTTAGCGCTGATAAGTTTAAGCAGTTGGGGGTACACATGTCTAATCCCGACCGGGATGAACACCCGACATCGAGTGGTGGTAATCGCCAGAACAATCGCAAGGAAAAAGAAACTTTGAATATCAACTTGAAGAACAAAGAATCTCTGGCTGTCAACGTAGCTCCACCTACGTCTACTTCTACTCCTTCTACCCCTCCACCAAGGGAACCTTGTCCGAAAGTGGAGTACTCCTTTGACGAGAATGACACCGTGAGCATCTTTGATTGCTTGATCAAAAGCAATAAGCTCCAACTCCCAGACCCGAAGAAGCCTGATGAGGTCGGTAAGACTGATCATCCCAAGTATTGTGTCTATCACAGGTTCATTGGGCATCCTACTCAAGCATATTATGTGCTCGAAGGCAAGTTTCAAGAGCTAGTCAACGCTGGTGTTGTCACTCTGCAGCAAGACGAGAAGACTGTTACTGCGAACATGGTCTCAGTACAGTTCGATAACTTCCCTCCACAGATGGTATAGTATGGTGTCATCCCTATCCCCAAGGCCACTCTTGAGATCGAGAATCTCCCTCCTCTACGAAGTGAAGGTCTCGTCTCCTTATCTCTTGATAATGGTGAGATTATGTGGATTCACCCTGATCTAGCTTCGGAGTTCGAAGTTCCCTCTTCCTCCAAGAAGAAAGAACGATCCAAGGGCAGAACAAAGATCTGCAATATGGTGTCTTTTGACCCTATAGTTGAAGAGGAAATCCTGCTGGGCACCAGGTCAGGGAAAGCCTACCTACGGAAAGTTCCTGAAAATCAAAAAAAACCCTGCTTCTTCTTCTGAGTCCGCTCCAGTACAACCTGTTTCCACTGAGGACATCCCTTTTGCATCCTCAACGGTTGTAGAATCTACTCATCACAAGCCGACGGTAGCTGACAAAGGCAAACAACAAGTCCGCTTCGACAAACCTTTGAAGAAGTCATCTCCTTCTGGACTTGAGAAGCCTTACAACTTTGATATCTTGGCTCAACTAGCCAATACACCGGCCAGGCTATCAATCTTCGAGCTTTTGCGCCTCTCCAAAGAGACTCGAGAAACTCTGAGTGAAGCTCTAATGCAGGCGGAAACCTGTCTAACCCTTCTAAAGAAGCCGAAGGCAGAGCCTGTCTCTTGCCTCCATTGTCATAGTGTGTTGGAGTTAATTCCAAACATTACCTTCACACAGGATGATATGCTGATGGAAGACAATAGGCATGACCGTCCTGTATACTATACAGGATATGTCGACTCGATAAAAGTTGATCGTATTCTGATAGATCCAGGGTCAGCACTCAGCATCATGCCAAAGACAATGCTAGATACATTGAAGATCCCAGTACATAGTCTTTCTGGCACAATCACCACCATCTTGGGGTTCAACCAGGGAAGAAGTGAACCTCTGGGCAAGATTTGTCTAAAACTCCAAATAGGCAATCTCCGCACAAAGGTGACCTTCTACATCATTGACAACCATGGTTGTTCTTACAATGCTCTGTTGGGGAGACCATTTCTACATGAATATAACATTGTTCCTTCGACTCTCCATCAATGTTTCAAATATGTTGATGACAAGGAAGAAGTTCAAAAGGAGGTTGCAGATCTTTATCCTTTCAAAGGTGTCGAAGCATATTACAACGACGCTCGTATGTATAAAGATGAGTTCATGAAGGTAGTATTGGCTCTAGACACTGAAGAAGAACAAGAAGCAGTGCCCAATGACACCCTCATCATACCTGTCAAAGGGCATGTTTCTCGTCCTCAATCCTCTAAACCATTGGCTATTCACTTGCCAGTCCAGAAGCAACCAACCGATGGTGGTCAAGATCAAAGGGAGCTCACCTCTTCTGAGCCACTTGTTATCGACCTACGTCATAACAAGGATAAAAGGCAGCTCCCCTCTTCTGAGCCACTTGTTATTGATTTATCTCATAACAAGGATAAAAGGGAGCTCACCTCCTCTGAGCCATTTGTTATTGACCTTCGTCGTAACAAGTCCAATCCTCCTCCATGTTCTTCTTCTCCCCCTCTTGTAATCAATCTGACCAAGCCTGCTAAGGTTACAGGTCCTATTGTAAATACAGATGTACAAATCAATAAAAAAGCATCTCCTTTCCAGTATACTGATGTCATTTATCATGCTAAGTGCTATTTGGATATGTTAGATAGCTTTCATTCATTTACAATGGGAGTTGTACAGTCTCTTCAAACAGAGGTCTCACTCGAACACCCAGATGATTCATACTTTGTTGTCCCTTTTCGAAAGAGAGGCGAGAGTCCAATACTTTTTAGTAAAGGACCAGAACAAAAATTCAGCTATACGGATGATAGCAAAAGCAATGATACAGGACATCTCCAACTTCGTCGTTACAGTCAACAATCAAAAGACATCATCCGAAAGATGGGTTATGACTTCAAGAATGGCCTCAACTACGGTAAGGGTAGACGAACTCCTATCCGTATGGTTGTTCCGAAAGAAAAGTCAGAGATGTACTACAGCAGGACAAAAAGAGGTCTTGGATATGCTTCACCTCCGGTATTATCCCCAGCAGTCTCTGAACCCGATAGTGAGGAGCGCTCTAACTCTTCTGACTCCAGATCATGGGATTCTGACACTAGCATTGGTCAGGTTTATCGGCTGGTCGTATCTTCCAACATGGTCTCCGCCGAACTTCCATAAGGATATGACGAGGATATTGAAAAAAATCTCGAAACAGATCCTTGGGCTCAACGAATGGATACCCAATGGGAATTCCGATTCAAACAATGAGAACCTCCTACCGAAGATCAATTAGTTCAAATTGATGTAGAAGAAAGTGGGTCACCTCGTCCAATATTCATCAGCAAGAACCTTCTAGAGGCAGATAAGCAAGAATTAATTCTTCTTATTCGAGAATATATTAATGTCTTTACCTGGAGCTATGAAGATATGCCAGGTTTAGATCCCAAAGTTGCTACTCACAAATTGAATATCTTGCCTAATACAAAGCCAGTCAAACAACATCAAAGGCGATTCAAGCCAGAAATGATGGACGCAATTGACGATGAAGTCAAGAAGCTCATCGCTTGTGGCTTTATCCGAGAAGAACAACATCCAAATTTGGTAGCCAATGTCGTCCCAGTCTTGAAGAAAACTGGCAAAGTTCGAGTCTGCATCGACTTCCGAGATCTTAATGAAGCCTGTCCAAAAGATGACTTTCCTCTCCCTATCACGGACGTCATGATTGACAACACCTGTGGGTTCGAGCGAATATCTTTCATGGATGGATTCTCCGGATACAATCAGATTCGGATGAATCCTGAAGATAAAAAATATATTTTTTTTCGTACTCCTCGTGGAGTCTACTGCTATACCGTAATGCCATTTGGTCTCAAGAATGCTGGTATAACTTACCAACGAGCTATGAGTACCATCTTTCAAGATCATCTGCGCAAGACTGTTGAATGCTATGTCGATGATATTGCTGTCAAAAGTTGTCTAAAGGAAGATCACATCCAAGACCTAAGAACAATCTTTAATCTCATGCGCCAACATCAACTCCGCCAACATCAACTCAAAATGAATCCCACCAAGTCATTCTTGGGTGTCTCTAGTGGTAAATTTCTCAGCTTCGTCATTACCTCTAAAGGTATACACGTAGATCCCGAGAAGATCAAAGCCATTCAAGAGATGCGTCCACCACGCAATCTAAAAGAGCTACGAGGATTCCAAGGTCGACTTGCGTATATCAGGAGGTTCATTTCGAATCTGTCTGGACGCTGCAGACCATTTACTCAGCTAATGAAGAAGGGTGTATCTTTTATTTGGACCGAAGAATGTCAACGAGCATTTGATGACATAAAATGATATCTCATGAACCCACCGGTCTTGGTGCCACCGATCTCAGGCATACCATTCTTAATGTATGTCCGTGCTATGGATGATTCATTGGGTACTTTACTTGCCCAAAAGAACAAAGAAGGTCACGAACAGGCCATTTATTATCTCAATCGTACTATGATTGGTGTTGAACACTGTTATAGTCCGATCGAAAAAGAATGCCTAGCTCTTATATTTGATGTTCAAAAGACGAGGCATTACATCATTGGCCAAATATTCATGTCATATCCCGAGTTAATCCTCTTCGGGTATTGATGAAGAAGCCTAGCACACTCAATTCTCGGCTGGCTACATGGGCCATTCTGCTAGCCCAATATGACATGGTATATGTTCCACAAAAGTCTGTCAAGGGTCAAGCACTGGCTGACTTCTTAGCAGCTCATCCTGTTCCAGAGACATCCAAACTCTATGATAAAATTTCAGACGAGACATTGGAATCAAATATGATCTCTGAAGAATTTCCTACTTGGCGTCTATTCTTTGACGGTGCATCCAGGATTGGACCCAATGGTGCCATTGTCGCGGGGGTTGGAGTTGTCCTTGTTTCTCCAGATGGGTCAACTATGCAAAGAGCCTATTCCCTAGATGAACCTTGCTCCAACAATGTAGCAGAATACAATGCTCTACTCATTGGCCTTCAGTTAGCTAAACAACTGGACGTCGAATATCTTGAAGTTTATGGTGACTCCAAGTTGGTTGTTAACCAGGTTAGAGGAACCTATGAAGTTCGTCATCAAGATCTAGTACCTTACTATGAAGCGGCAATCAACATGGCTACATCATTCAAAGCCTTCTTCATCGAATATGTCCGTCGAACTTGCAATACTGAAGCAGATGCTTTGGCTAATCTTGCAACAGTCTTAGCCATCCCTATCAAAAGACAGCAGGTTGTGGTTGTCTCTAATCGGGAATTGTTCTGCATCGAAAACAATCGTAATATTGAGTTCAGTAATCTTACTGAAGCCAATATTATCAGTAAAGATTGGAGAGCTCCCTTCATCGACTTCGTGGTTCATGATATACTCCCTAAAGATCCCAAGGAGACTACGAGTATTCGTCAACGATCTCTGCGATTCTACTACAATCAGACCACCAAAACTCTTTACCGGCGGACTTATGACGACCTACTCTTGCGCTGTCTTGTTGGTGATGAAGCGAAGCAAGTATTGCGTGAAGCTCACGATGGTGTTTACGGAGCACATCAACTCGGTCCTAAGCTACAAGATCGCATCCGACGCATGGGTTACTACTGGCCCTCTATGGTATCTAATGCCATCGAATATGTACGAAAATGTCGAGCTTGTCAAATCCATGCAGATTTTATTCACCAACCGTCAGAATTTTTGCATCCGACTGCCGCTTCCTGGCCTTTTGAAGCTTGGGGCATGGATATCATAGGTCCCATCAATCCTCCTTCTTCTAGAGGACATCGGTTCATACTAGCAATAACCGACTACTTCTCCAAATGGGCTGAAGCTATACCTTTGACTGAAGTCAAAACCAGCAGCGTCATCAACTTCGTCAAACACCATATCATTTATAGATTTGGTGTACCTCGAAGGATCATTCATGACAATAGACCACAGTTCATTAGTCAAAAGTTTACAAGATTCTGCAATGATCACTGGATTGACAATGTCGTTTCGACAGCTTACAATCCTGCTGCTAATGGCTTAGCCGAAGCCTTCAACAAAACTATCATCAAGCTCCTCAAGAAGTTTGTGTCTACTAACAAATGGAACTGGAGTGAAAAGCTTGGCGAATGTCTATGGGCCTACCGTACTACGGTCCGTAACCCTACAGGCTGTACACCCTTCTCTTTGGTGTACGGCTGTGAAGCAGTTCTACCCCTGGAACTTCAAATTTTGTCCTTAAAGATTGCCATCGCTAACGAGCTCACTACAGAGAACAACGACCTTCTTCGACTTCAAGAATTAGAAGCGCTCGACGAGAAGCGGCTATTGGCTCAACAGCATATTGAGTTATATCAAGCCCGCATTTCGAAGACTTTCAATCGCAAAGTTAAAGTCAGAACCTTTCAGAAAGGAGAGCTCGTTCTAACCGTCAGACGTCCTATGACTATGACTCATATGAGCAAGGGCAAATTTTACGCAAAGTGGAAAGGGCCTTACGTTGTGAGCAAAGTCTTTTCAAATGGAGCTTATCAACTTTCCGAGCTGGACGGTCGAGTTGCTATGATGCCTATCAATGGCAAATTCCTCAATAAATACTATCTATGAATGTAATAGGGATTTTATGTAAATATGATCAGACAGTTCATAAATAAAGTTTGATTTTTTATTTCATCATAAACGTCGTTACATAATATCAAGGACGGGATTCACTATCGTCCTTCTTGAAGACAGGAAGAGGACCACTGCAGTCCTTCTCAAAAATAAAATCAGCAAAAGAGCCGAGAACATCCTTGCTCGAACCCACCAGGAATTTGCAAGCAGCCATCCTCATGGCCTCTTCTTCCTCTGTCGTCCCTGGTTCAAGAAGGAAGTCCAAGATATCCCTTGGCGGTTTGGGTGCAGACGAACATTCGCCTGCCTTTGTCTGCTTTGGCTGGGCCGGCTCGATTGGACGTTCCTCAGTGCCCGCTTCAACCTTTAGGGCAATCTCAGCCTTCTTGGATACATCTCCAGATGACATCTTTGTGTTAAAAAGTGAAAGTGATCATTCCATCTGATTTTATGTTATATTTATAGACAGAGATTCGTGAGACAATAAAGCGACACATTCATTCGACGGTTCGCCCGTTCATTACATTCATCTGACGGTTCGCCCATTCATTACATTCATCTGACGGTTCGCCCGTTCACTACATTCATCTGACGGTTCACACGTTCATTACAGTCATTCGACGGCTCTCCTGTTCACTACATTCATTCGATGGCTCACCCGTTTACTACATTCATCTGACGGTTCGCCCGTACAATACATTCATATGACGGTTCACCCGTTTATTACATTCATCCGACGGTTCACCCGTTCATTACATTCATCCGACGGTTCGTCCGTTCATTATATCCATCCGACGGTTCGCCCGTTCATTTCATTCATTTGTCGGTTCACCCGTTAATTCTATTCATTTGACGGTCCATCCGTTTATCCCGACGATTCATTTCGTTCACACCTTTTGACGATTCATCCATATCATTCACATCAGCAACTTGTCATGTATTTGTTATTTCTGATTAAGTTGTCTACTGAAATAATGATATTCAACAAATTATATTCTGCCATGTCCATATTACCTCTGAGCAGATATAATGAATATAATTATTTTCTAAATCAAGAAATATATCATGTCTCGGACCTCTGAATATATTTTCTATCACTATTATTTATATCCAAAAGAGATATACAATAAATAATAGAGCCACAAAGAAAATGTCTTTTTATTGATCAAAATTAAAAGACATTACAAAATTACATATCACAAAACAGAAGATACAAAAAAGTCTTTCTATTCAGATGGTGGGGTCATCAAACTAGCCATCTGCTGCTTTAAAGTCTGAAGTTGCTCCTCACGAGAATCCATCACCCGCCTCCTAGCTTCCTCCATTCCTGACTTATCATCAAAAGTCTGCAAGGTTACTAGTCTGCGGGAGATTTCAGCTTGATGAGTTGTGACATACTCATTTCTTTCCTAGGTTAGGGCGTCCAGTTGCTGAACTGTAGTTTGATGTTGTGTGGCCTCATCTTCCAGAGCAAGCTGAACAAGTCTCAACTCTTCTTGAAGATGGGCAGATTCTGCTTTTAGCTCAGCAACTTTCTTTTCCTTCTCCCCGGCAACAGATGCTATTATCTCTATTTGAGAGTTATACTCTGAAGACTTGGCAGTGAAAGTATCCAAGATAATCTGGAAGTCAACTTTCGCAACTGCAGCTTCTTGAGACATCCTCTCAAATTCAGCGTGTACCAAGGGCTCCACCTTCCCTCGATTCAGATCTTTGTAGATCTTAACCTATTCCTCCAGCTTATCCAGGATGTGTTCAAGGTAAGCAGCTTGCGCTTTATCACCTTGACTTCGGATGGCAGCTATCAGATAAGAGGTTGGACCACTAACAGTGATAAAACCAACATCTTCTTTATCCATTACCCTCTCTACTAAGGGTCCTAATGAATTGAAGAAAAGGTTGGTGAAGGAACCGATTATGAATCTGTTAGTAGCAATGGCACCAGGAGTAGTAGCTACTCCCATAGACGTCGAAGCAGCAGGTGCCTGTACAGATGGACGTTCAGCTTCTTGCACGTGAGTGGAGGTCTCTCTGGACAAAGGAGCCATGGAAGAGCTAGTCGCCCCTCCCAGATGTTCCTCTGCGAAATCAAACAAACACCATCAGTTGGCTGTCATTAGCAACTATCGAGAAAGATCAAAAGTAAAAGCACTCTTACCATTATTGGGCCCAGTGACAAGTTTGTCATCTGCTGACACGGGTTGCAACCTCGCAGAAGTAGCTTCAGACATTACTGCCTGACTACTACCCGCTTCGGAGCCGCCCGAAAAATGTTTGCTACTGCTGGCTATCACCTTTATTGGCAATATGTCAGTGCATATGGAAGGAATTGGAGAAGATTCGATTTCTGCATCAATAAAAATTTAAATGTCAGCCATTTAATCTATGAAAAGAAGATTGATAATATCATTCGATACCTTTGGGATCAGCAACAGTAACTTCCTCAGGTGCTATTTCCTTGACCGCATCCTTCTCTGGGGATACATGTATATTAGCATCCTCTTCTAGATTCAGAGTATCATCAACAGCCTCTGTTGATGTATCTTCATCACTTGCACTTTCTTCTGGTGCTTCTTCGCTATCAGTTGCGGCGATTGGATCTACATCATCATGGAGGCCGAAGTCGTAATTATTCAGAGCATCGATCTTCTTCATCACGAAGTGTTCTCGGTGTAGCTGGAAGCTGGGTAGTTTCTACTACAAGTGTAGGAGATCGCAACACTTTATCCTCTTTCTCCATGACCTCCTCCCTGGTCTCTATAATCTCATCCCTCCTCTCTGGACTGAAAGCTTCTCGTCTAGGCTCGGGGACAGGTATAGGAGACGACATTGTGATTCCGACAACAGCACTAGCCACGACCGATGATAGGATAGGTCTTGGAGGACTGGCCACTTTTTTTCTGACAACTATCTTCTTTCTGCGTAGAGGTCTCTCTGGACTCTCTACATCTACAATATTTTCTTGCCTTTGAATAGAGGTCGGAGTTATCGCCTCTTCTCTCTGAGTCGACTCAGCATGCTGCCGAGATTGCGACCGGGTCGTGACCCTTTCTGAAGATTCCAAGACAAGCTTCTTCTTAGCAACTGGAGAAGAAGGTTCTTCTATCCTCCTCTTCCTCTCTTTGGCTGGAGATCTGACAATCTTCAAGGAGATGCGCAGTGGCTCGTTGACTTCTTCAGGGAAGTTGGCTTCCCTCGAAGCTTCCAACGGTGCATCAGCCGGCTCACGCTCTTCATCATTGCCAGGAGCCGACACAACAGATGCTCCCTTCTTTAATCGGGCTGCTGTCGCAAAGCTGTCTGCAAGACTGAAGTTCTCGGCAAAGGTATTCGTCGATGTATAGAAGAGTGAATATGTATACAGCATCCGAGGACCATGATCGCTCTTCGTCGGCATCTAGAATGTTGTTCTTGTGTCTCGAGCATTGTAGTAGGCCCAAGCCCGGGCTCCATCGATCAAATAACCTTTTCCTTGTAGGCACGTGATGGCGTTGCCTACATAAAACTGGTCATAGCCGAATTGGCGCACAAAACGACTGGGAAGATAGGGTTCCAAATAGCATTCGTCTTCAAATCTGTAGACAAGGTGTGACGGCCGGATTGTCCTCAGCCAATCAAAAACTGCATGACCCAAAGGCTGCCTCCCAAAATCGACCAGATTTGTAGACATATGCTCGTAGTCAGCTGGAGGAGAAACATAATAGAAGTTCCATCCCTTTCCGAGATTCAGAGCACGTCTGCAATCTCTTAGACTGGTGTATATCCACTTACTCTTGGAGAATCTCCTCAAGAAGTTGCCGCTTATCGCTCCCATATCGGGGTTCATCAAGGCAGGATAGTGCAGAAGCAGCCATCCGAACAAATATGTATATGGTAGCTCTAGCCGAGAAAAGCTTCCTTTCTCGCCTTTTCCTTTAAGCATTTGATCGACAAAAAGGCGAAGGCCAGCATTCACTCTGCAAGTCATCGCTGACAAAAGATCCATCCGATAGCCGAAGACTAAGCGGACGACAGCAAATAGTATACCTCGATGAAAGCGATCGACGGTGCTGGCTCCAGGGACGACGAATCGTCGAAGCCAGTAGGTGAGGAAACCCGCCAGCTGGGCTTCTTTTGACATGGACCTATAGCCCATCCTCATGAAACTTTCAATAATATCTCATGTCTTGAAAGGAGGATATTGAAGGTCATCATCGATCTTGATATCCATCTCCTTGTTCTCCTCCATTAATCCTATCACTTCGCTGCTGCTAAGTGGTCTGAAGAAGTTAGGTTTGCAGTTATCGTGCTCCTTAGTCTTCTTCTCCATAATGTGGTTGAGAAAGAGATATGGCAACCATTTCGTCGAGTAGCAGGTGCCTGAGGAACCACTCTTATAGTACAAGGAACAAATCTTGTAGTGGCACAACAGCTCTTCAAAGACGGCCACCATATCACCATTCTCCTGACGAAGTTTGTCCAACTTGTCATTGGTTGGGACAAATTCCTCATAAGGGATATTCCCCATTGGCAGGCTCGAGATGTACTTCATCTCGTGAAGAGCCAATCCGATCTCTCCACAGGGCGTCATAAAAGTCCCTGTTCTGTAGTTGTACCTCTCTGCCAATACAAGGAATAGGTGAGGATTGGTGGAAGCCGTAAACGTTAGAGTAACCGCTTGGTACAGCTCAATCTCCTTGAGCTTCTCTTCGAATTGAGCCAATATCCAATTGGCTATACAATTTCATCTCTTGTTATCCGGATTAACAAGACCTATCAATCGGATATCTTGGTCTGGGTATCTTCCCTCAACCTTCGCAAATTCGTTTGCGAATATCGGCATTCTGACTGGTAGCAGCAGGGAAAAGTTTTTCGGTGGAATGCAGCCGGGTTTCAATCCTCTGAGTAGGGAGCTATGACTCTCAGAGGAACTGTAAAACATGTCCTTGTTGTTTGGCCCCTTCTTCACACAAATGTTCCCCATTCGGGCTTGCTGAAGAGGAGTTATATCCCATTCCATCCTTCTGGGATAACCCGCAAAGGCATAGCGAGATAGGGGAAGGCATCTGGAAATCTCTGGTAAAATTATCCTTTTTTTGCCTTTCTGAAAAAGTCTCTGTTCAACTCGAGGTCTGGGCTGAGAACTCTTGTCAAGAGCCTCACCAAACAGAAACAGAGGCTTCTTATGTATAACGGCGTCAGCAGTTTGCAGAGGCTGCCCGTTCATCAGACTTAGCAATGTTTCATTGTCTTGTGCTGTTAGGATGGCTTGTCGAGACGATGGCAGGGCATACTGTCACGCCCCAGAACCAGAATACTGGAGAGCGGGGGCAGACATAGCCAGCTACGTATATGAAATGGAATCCATCTCGCTATACGGTCACGGCTTTCTAGATACATGAGGGTTTATCTACAAGCCAACAGTCTCTTAAGGTCATGAACAAGCCTAGTGTCTCAATCATAAGCAAGTAAGTAAAAGTCGCAAGATGTATGATCATTAAATATACAATAGTAAGGCGTCCCAAACATTACATATTCAGTTGATCATGAAGCTAGTCGTTACAAAATGTCAGGACTAGCGAGAGTTTAGTCATACATGATCAACCCTAGGATCTGTCAATCATGTTACAGCCCGTAGGCAGACAGTAAGTAAGTGCAATCGAGCTAAACAGGTGCTCGTCGGCTAAACGCCTCAAAAGAATATTTTTACAATAGAGTGAAAGAGCCAAAAATAACCCACTCGTTGCCAGGGTTCCGTCTAGTGGCCACCATCTGGCTGGAAGGTCGATAGATCCTCTGGAGCTGCTCCGAAATCTGGCCACACAAAACCAGCTGGGTCAGACCCCAGAAAGAGCAAGTGCCACAAATGAGGCTTCACTTAAGAACCAAAACCAGCAATCAGCACAAGATATAAATAAAGTAAGACCTGGAAATAAAAAAAATACACCAGGATGATATACGACGAGATAACCATGGAACTATTCAGATAAACAGGTTACAACCCGTAAACCAAACAAGGACCGGGGTTGTAACCCTTCGTCTGAACAGAGCTTGGAATTCTCACCATTTATCGGTAAAATAAATACAAGCATTCTGGTCATTCAATAATCTGGAACAGGATCAGGGCAAGACTAGACTGGTTAGACTCCATCCAATCATTTCACGGCCAAGCAAGAATTACGGCTTGATACTTTAACTAACTAGGGTTGTCATAAGCCTAATTACTAACAAAATGCAGTGAGATTGTTCCACAGACACAAGCCCTGCAGACCATCCAGGTTCTCCGGATTAAAAGATTAGAGTTGAATTCATGTGGGTACATCGTCCAGGAAACGAATGTACCCTTAGGTAGCTTGAAGGGTGCAACACATGACAGTGTGCTGGAAATGTGCCCTACTCGACGGCAGGCTACAGATCCCATGGCGTGCCCAGGTAACGGGATTGCCTGTAGCTGGAAAATCTCTTCATGACTAATGTATTAATCTAGTTATTAGCCCTTAGTTTATTTTAATAGGTACTCCTGACCGTGGTACTCAGGAGTCCCCTCCTAGACATGATGCAAGACAAGACTGGATTATTTATACAAGCACAATCGCCCACGGTGTCCAGGTTATTATACAAGTCATGTCATGTCAGGTAGCCGTTGCAACAGCTTATCAAGGTATAACATGTCAGGTTATCAGGTCAAGTGTACTTGTCAGGAGTGCGCCACGATGGGCCACTATCAGGTCATGTCAGGTTATCATGTCAGGAGTACACCACTACGGGTCACTATCAGGTCATGTCATGTCAATTCCAAATATATCAAGTAAATTCACAATTATCAAGTTCAGGGCTATAAAAGAGCCGAGCTTAAGGAAAATAAAACCAAATCTGACACGCTGACATGAGACCAAGTCAGCCAAAGGCCATACGCTTAGGTCAAACTATGCTCAGGCCAGCGTACACCTTGCTCGCTTAAGCTAGCGTACCAAGGCACGCATACGCTCAAGCTACAGGTCAGCGTACGCTCAAGCTAGCGTACCAAAGGGTCCATACACTTCCAATGGGAAGCGTACGCAAGGGTCAGCGTACACAAGGGCACGCTCAAGCTACAGGTCAGCGTACGCTCAAGCTAGCGTACCAAAGGGTCCATACACTTCCAATGGGAAGCGTACGCAAGGGTCAGCGTACACAAGGGCACGCTCAAGCTACAGGTCAGCGTACGCTCAAGCTAGCGTACGCTCAAGACTGCGTACGCTTGAGCTAGCGTACGAAAGGGTCTAGGGCACGCTCACGCTAGCGTACGCAAAAGACACGCTGCCAACAGGCAGCGTATCAAGGCTAGCGTACGCTCGCTAAAGAGCAGCGTACCAAGGCTAGCGTACGCTCGCTAAAGAGCAGCGTACCAAGGCTAGCGCACGCTCGCTAAAGAGCAGCGTACAGCTTAGTGGCGTAAGCTAAAAAGCTAGCTCACTGTTCACTGTCTTCTCCAAATGGCAAGAACAGCAAGAACTCTAAAGTTGAATCTAAGCTTCAATTGTCCATATCTTGGTCAAAACAAGTCCGAATCCAACTTTCCAAAGGTCAAAATTGGGTAGAATGAAATTCTCTACAACATGGAACCATCAAAACTTGAAAACAAGGAAGTTTGATAGATGAAAACCACCAAAAATCCAAAAATAGCAAGACTCTAGATCTACAAGAATTAAAGCCTCAAAATAGAAAATGACAAGTTCTAATGTGGTTTAGAATCACGAGGAGAAGCTAATGAAACCATCAAAAGGGGTTCTCTTGTGGAAGCAAGTTGCACTTGCCTATGGTGTTCTTGGTTGGTGGAGAAGAGTAATGGTGGGGGAAGGAGAAGTAAATGAGAATTATGGAGGAGAGAGAAGGTTGGTGGGGATAATAAAGAGGGGGTTATGGTAGAAATGAAAGAGAAGCATAGGCTAAGGTGTTCCACCCTTGGCCTATGATGAACCAAGTATTGGGCCGGCCGAACTAAGCCAACCCAAACCGAGAGCTAAACCAAGCCGAGAGCTAAACAAGAATTATGCAATACAGAATAAAATACGTATACGTATTCTAAAATACGTAATACGAACACAGGCATTACACATACTGAGGAAATGTTACATGGGAAAGATCCTCTTTAAACTCAGGTTCAGCCAAAGTCCCTGCAAAGACTTCATAATTAGGGTCTTCCCTGAGGTTAACTGCATCAAACAAAGAGACAAAATTCAGTACATAAAAAATCAAAGAGTCTATTCAAAAGATCAGCAAATTGCGCAAGTGTCAGATTGTGCTATGTGCAAAGCATCAGATTACGGTAATGCAGCCTACATGTGCAAAATATCCAGTCGCGCCAATACATCCACTTGTGCAAGACATCAGGTTGCGCTAACCTATTCGCATAAGGCATCAGTTTGCACTGACTCTAAAGACTTGCACAAATCGATAGATTGCGCCGAACATCTGCCAGCACTTTCCAACCGATTGTGCAAGAATATAGTTTTCATAAAAATAAAAACTATTGTGTATGTGCAACCAAAGCCCTAAACAAGATGGTGCAATACCATCAAATCTCTAAAAAAAAAAAGGTATGAAGGATCAAAAATGTCAAGGACCCTAAAAAGGGTTTTGATCGAGTTCATCATCTACCTTGTAGTACGGGATGGCCAACTTCATGACGAGAAATTTAGGGCACAACCCGAGTCGAAGACTCAGCGGGGGCTTTGCCTTTCTCGGTGGCTGAACGTTTGGGGGCCATTGACATCGACGGCAAAGAGAAGGAGAAGTAGTCGGAGTTGGCACAGAAGCTTTTCTCTCTTGAACAGTCGAAAATAAGTAAAGAATGAAAGAAAGAAGAATGGAAACTATTTATAGTTTTTCGAAAGTAACAGTCGCCTCAGATTGCGCCGAGAAATTAGAAGCTGATTTCTCTAAACGCGCAGTCAAAGCATTACTTGCGCAACTTGATTTTTAATTCGAAATTCAAAGTATTTTGAAACTTTGAATATTTTTAAATTTTGAAAACTTTGAAGGGGATCTTGTAGGTCCTAAAAATCAAGTTGTACCCATCAAAGAAGCAATGAAAATCAAATTGTGCATCCTTCAAATGAACTACGCAGGAGACAGATTGCGCAACAACTCAACTGCGCAAGTTGAACTGCGCACCCATCCAAGCGCGCTAGCTGACGTGGCAACGTCATTATTACCTGATACAAAATCAGATCTTCTGACAACTGACAGCCCAAAAAACGAGGAAACTGTTCGTTTCTTGTGCCACGCCGCCATGACTGCTGTCTAGCGCGGTCCAGCTGCCAAAAGCCAGCGCAGTCTGACAGTTCAACCTCAGCGCAATCCGATTCTTAGCGCAACCCATTGGAAGTGCATTCTGATGCTAGCGCAGTTCAAGTGGCACAATCCATCAAGATAACTGACATTCTGTACGTGGCATACATGCCATCAATTGTTCGCCATGTGGCAACTGTCTGTATACGACCAAGCATATTTTAATCAAGCAATGCCATACGTCTCATACAGTTGGTCCACGATCGAGTGACTGCCAGCGCAGTTCTCTGCTTGTGCAGTCCATTGCCTGCACAATCCATCCTGCACAATCCAGAAATAACTACTAATTAGTTATTTTCCATAACTCTATAAATAGAGTTTCAAGTCCTTCGTTATCAACACCAGATCATTCAAGATCATCACCAGAGATCAGGAGTTCTTGCTAAAGTGCTGCTGCATTCATCAGAGGCTATCGTCTTCAAAGTTCACATCGTCCAAGGAATAAAGCGATCGTCTTCAGATCGGATTCCTATAGTTGTACTTTCCCAGAATTCTATTGTAATCTTCTTACAAAGTTTGTGAAATAAAGAACACTTTTGTTTTTGCAAACATCGGTGGCCGAGCTGGACCAGCTTCTTTCCGATCTTCAGAGTATCCGGCGAAATGACTTTTCTGTTCTGATAGAAGCAGAAAAGGAGAAACTGATAGCTGAAGTCGAGTCGTCGTATCAGGCCACGGTGGCTGTCTGGGACCGCGAGGTGGCCGAAGCTGAGGCTGCGGTGGAGAGACTGTCGCAGTCCACGCAGGAGAAGGTGGAGTTGCTGGCCTCGTTGGAAGCTAGCATAGCGGAGGTCACTGCCAAGATCCGCCTTCTTGAAGACCAGCGGACCCAACTCTTGTTAGATGCTGAGCGAGTCCAGGCTGAACATATAACATCTAAGGAGGAGAAGGCAGCTTTTACCCGCCAGATTCTTTCCCTGACCCACCAGCGGCAACAGCTAGACAAGAAGTATGAGAATGATACTGCCCCTGAAGCTGTCGAGGTGATGCGTCAAGAAGCCGAACGCCGGGTCTTGGCGACCGCAGAGACTCGGGCAGAAGACTTGAAGCATCGAATTGAAGAGCTTTCTACCAATCTTCGTGATGCTTAGGGATTGTAGTCTCTCTCCCTTTTTTTGTTATTTTGTAGTTTGCAACTTCTGCTGGGGATGTAATTCTTTACTCTTAAATATAAAATAAAGAATTTTGTGTTGTGTTCATTTTTTGCTATCATGAACTGGTGATTTGTGTGGACCTATTATCTTTTGTGCACCTTGGTTTTTAGGTACAGATAATAAGTTTGAAAGAACCGACATGTTTGCTCAGAGGTAATGTGGACGTGGCAAATATGGGGTTCAAATGATGAAGTCTTCCTACTCAGAGGTGTTATGGACGTGGTAGGAGTGACTCTGGGGGGATACGCGAAACTACTCAGAGGTAATATGGACATGGAAGTTCTGCGATCGATGTACGGCAACACGGGAGTTGTTTGTACGGGATGTTTACTCAGAGGTAATGTGGACGTGGTAAACATGATAAGTAGCATAATCTTACGGAGTGTAAGATTCTGCTCTGCAGGGCGTAGAGGAGCAACTCAAAGGTAATGTGGACGTGGTTGTTCTTCTACTGAGGATAGAATGCCATAGAACAACTGGGTTCCGAAAGCATAGAATTTTGTGAAGGGGAGGTGTATGTGAGCTCTGATGATCAGGTTCACTGACTTCCTTGTTTGGTAGAGATGGAAGTACATGTCTGAAAGATGTCATGAGTAGTACTTCTTGAGGAACTTGCCGTTGATGGGCATCATGAACAAGTCCCCATTTGGTCGGGCGAGACGGTAAGCACTGTTTGAGTATACCGTCTCTATGATGAAAGGTCCCTCCCACTTGGGTTCGAATTTTCCTAGTATTTTGTGAGTCAACACCATCGGCCTCCTGACTGCCAGGACCAGGTCGCCAACTTGGAAAGTCCTCTGCTTGACCTTTTTGTTGAAAGCCTGTGATATACGGGCTTGATAAAGTTCAATGCGCTGCTGAGCTAGGAGACGTTTTTCGTCAAGTACCTCCAATTCTCGCAATCGACGACGTTGATTGTCTTCTTCTGTTAATTGGTTTGTGTTTGCTACACGGAGTGAGGGTATCTGAATCTCGAGAGGTATTATCGCTTCGCTTCCGTAGACTAAGGAGAACGGGGTATTGCCCGTCGGAGTCCGTACCATTGTACGGTAGGCACAAAGACATTCACCGAACTTTTCGTCCCAGTCATATTTATTGGATGACACGACCTTTTTGAGTATCTTGACGATAGTCTTGTTAAAGACTTCGGCCAATCCTTTTGCTGCCAGATTATAGGCGGTTGATGCCACATTCTGAATGCGATTCTTATCACAGAACCTGCTGAAACCATGGTTGATGAACTGTGGACCGTTATCGTGGATAATCCTTCGAGGTACCTCGAAACTGTAGATGACATGGTGCTTGATGAAGCTGATCACTCTGGAGCTTTTTACTTCCGTCAGTAGAACTGCTTCTGCCTATTTAGAGAAATAGTCGGTGATGGCTAGGATAAAACGGTGTCCCCTCGATGATGGAGGTGTGACAGGTCCTACAATATCCATGCCCCAAGCTTCGAATGGCCAGGAGGCGACCGTAGGATGTAGTGGTTCCGACGATGTATGGATAAAGTCGGCGTGAAGCTGGCACGCATGGCACTTTTTAGCATAGTCGACGGCGTCGACTGCCATGGTTGGCCAATAGTAACCCATACATCGCAGTCGATCCTGCAATTTAGGGCCAGGTTGATGAACCCCGCAAGTCCCATCATGAGCTTCCCGAAGGCCTTCGGCCGCTTCTTCGTTGGATAGACATCGAAGAAGAAGTCCATCGAAGGAACGTTGGTACAGCATTTTAGTAGCTGTATTATAATAAAACCGAAGGGAACGCCTCCTGACCGAGACGGCTTCTTTCGGGTCTTCTGGGATGATTCCATAGACAACGAAGTCAATAATGGAAACCTCCAGTCTCGGACATTAACACCGGCACTTGTCGTCATGGCATGGGCCATTTGTGAGCATAGGTTGTTTTTGGGACAGACCAAGTCTCGTCCAACTACTGTGATGTAGTGTTGAGTCCCGAGGGGTACTGCTAATGAAGCTACGAGGCCGGCCAGAGCGTCAGCCTTCAGGTTTTATAACCGAGGTACGTGTTCTATGAAGAACTTGGTGAAGGTCGAAATAATATTCAATGCAGCTTCATGATAAGGAACCATATCTTCATGGCAAACTTCGTACTGCCCTCGGATTTGATTAACGACGAGTTTTGAGTCATCGTAAGCTTCCAGATGATCCATCCCCAGCTGTTGTGCCAGCTGGAGTCCCATAATCAGAGCGTTGTACTCGGCAACATTGTTGGAACACGGCTTCAAAAGGGAGTAAGCACGCTGGATGACCAGCTGATCGGGGAAGACTAGGACCACCCCCACTCCTGCGATGAGTTGGCCTTTGGGGCCTACTCTTGAAGCGCCATCAAAAAACACCCGCCAGATGGAGTTTTCTTCGGTGACGTTTGATTCTTGGACCTCATTCGGGATGTCTTCATAGAGTCTGGAGGACTCCGGGATGGGGTGCGCGGCTAAAAAGTCGGCTAGAGCTTGACCCTTGACGGCTTTTTGTGGAACGAACACCATGTTGTACGGCGTCAACAGGAATACCCATGTAGCTAGTCGGGAGTTCAAAGATCCCGGCTTCATCATGAGAACCCTGAGTGGATTGACTCGGGAGATGACATGAATTGTCTGGCCCGAAACATAATGGCGAGTCTTCTGGATGGCAAATACCAAAGCCAAACACTCCTTTTCAACGGGGTTATATCGGTGTTCGACCCCGATCATCGTTCTACTTAGGTAGTAGATAGCTTTTTCGTAGCCTGCATCGTTGTTCTGAGCCAACAAAGTGCCGAGGGAATGATCTATGGCACGGACGTAGAGGAGGAATGGTTTACCTGCGACGGGTGCCACCAGGACTGGCGGGCTCGTCAGGTAAGATTTGATATCGTCGAAATCTTTCTGGCATTCTTCTGTCCAGACGTAGGAGACTCCCTTCTTCATGAGCTAGGTGAAGGGTTGGCATTTTTCGAAAAGGTTTGTTATAAACCTTCGGATGTATGCCAGACGCCCCTACAGGCCTCGAAGTTCTCGGAGGTTCTTCGGAGGATCCATGTCAAGGATGGCTTTGGTTTTCTCGGGATCGACATGAATGCCTTTTGCCGTGATAATGAAGCCCAAGAACTTTTCGCCGGAAACCCCAATGAAGGATTTAGCGGGGTTCATCCTGAGTTGATGCACTCGCATGAGATCGAAGACTGTCTTTAGGTCTTGTAGGTGATCACCTTTGAGATGGCTCTTGACGGCGATATCATCAACATAGCATTCAACTATTTTGCGTAGATGTTGATGGAAGATGGTACTCATAGCCCGTTGGTATGTAGCACCAGTGTTCTTCAAGCCCAAGGGCATCACTGTGTAGCAGAAAACCTCCTTCGGAGTCCTGAATGACGTATGTTTTGCATCATCGGAGAACATCTTGATCTGGTTGTACCCCGAGTACCCATCCATGAAAGACATGCGTTCGAAGCCACATGTATTGTCGATCCTTACGTCAGTGATTGAAAGCAGGAATTTGTCCTTCGGACAAGCAGTATTGAGATCCCTGAAGTCGATGCAGACTCGTATCTTCCCATTTTTCCTTGGTGACAGGGACGACATTGGCCACCCAATCTGGATGTTGCTCTTCACGGATGAATTCGCTGCTCAGGAGTTTGTCCACCTCCTGATCGATAGCGTTCCTGATGTCAGTATGAAGGCGTCGTTGTTGTTGCTTTACAGGCTTGGCATCAGGCAAGATGTTAAGTCTGTGTATTATGATCTGGGGATCAAGTCCCGGCATATCTTCCGAGCTCCAGGCGAAGACGTCGATATATTCCTTGGCCAATTGGACCAAAGACTCCCGGTCTTCTCCCTTCAAACTTTTGCTGATGAAGATGGGTTTGGAAGGAGATCCATCCCCAAGGTCAACTTGTTCGACCTAGTCTTCGGTAGGGGACTCGCGTAATTCAAAACGAGACTCCCACTGTGCTCCTAGGCATTGAGCCCAGGGTTCTTCTTCAAAGAATTCTGGCATTTGGTCATCGCCTTCATCCTCTTGAGATTGTGCAGATGCCATGTTGACTGATAGCACCTTCCTGAGGACTGAGCCGATACTGGTATCGGAATCCCAAGTTGATGCTTCAGACGAATGAGAGTGTTCTATTTCTTCTGCCTCCGAACTCTCTGGAGTTGCCAGTTGCGTGACATAGCCTACCCCCCGTCGAGTACGATGATAGTAGTCCGGCGGCTTTCCTTTAGGTGTTAGGAGCCGGAGGGGAAGACGTCGGCCTTTGCCGTAGTTCAGGCCCTTGTTGCTCTTCAGATCATAATCCATCTTTTGGATGAGGTACTTTGCCTTGTCCGTGTACCGATAGACTTGTATTCTGTCGGTATCTGGTTCTGCCTCGAGTGGCGGGAGGTGTTGATGACGCTCGACTTTGCCGAAGATGATGGGTTCTTCATCCCGATTTCGTGATGGGACTATAAAACAGACTCCTTGGGACGGGACTACTCGACTTACAAGATTGACAATCGTTATTTATGTTTGCAATGACCGTAGAGAATTATCTAGTGTATACATGGCGTTCCAGTGTGGAAGACTAGAATAATTTAAAGACACTCTATTATTGATAAAACACGAGATTTTGTCCTACGGGATTACATTATCAAGAGAAGGGACATCTATATCAACAGATATGTACTCTCCTAACTCTTCATCTGTGAGCACCGGGGCCGGTTCGGGAGAGTTCATCGTCGATTTGATCTTGGGATTCGAGAGGGCTGTGTGGGCCTTCTCTTGCAGCTTGGATGATTGTGGAGGCTTGTCTTTGAGATACACCTTCAAGGGTGCTTCGACTACGCCTTCGATGACAGGTGCCTTACCCTGTAATTTTGCCACAAGGAGAGCCGACTTTTGAGGAAATTTTCCCTTGAGCCGTATCTTCAAGGGAGCTTTAGTGGGTATTCTACCTAGAGAAGTCGGTACTTTTCCAGGTAGCTTGATGGTCATAGGAGGCAACATCTGAGGCGGTTTCCCTTTGAGTCGAATCTTCAAAGAAGCATCAGGGATCATCTCTGGCTCCATGTCCGGCTCTGTCGCTATTTCTGCTTCGTCATCAGCGTCGTTGGCTTCCCCTTCGTCGAACGACTTGTATAGGGTAGCATCAGTGAAGTAGGCTTTGACTCCCTTGAAAGGGGCAATGTTCGTGAACTCTGTCCGAATGATGTCGTTATTGGACACGTACTTCATACATTGGTGGAGTGTAGATGGTACCACCATATACTCATGCAGCCACGGGCGACCCGGCAGGAGGTTGTAATTGACGTCGGCATCTACGACATAGCAAGTCACCTCGGTTCGGAGGTTACCGATATAACATTTCAGTCGTATTTTGCCCAACGGTTCACTTTTGCTAGCATTGAAACCGCTGATTATAGTATTGGAGGGTGCCAGTCGGTACATCGGGATCCCCAGTGTTGACAGTAGATCCTAGGGATGATGCTGAGGGAAGACCCTAGATCAATCTGAATTCGCTTCACCTTGATGGATCCCACATATCCTGTGTAGTATAGGGGTCTGTTGTGTCGGTTGTGCTTGAGTAGCATATCTTGTTGGGTGAAGGTTATGTTGGGATGACTTCATCCGTACAATGGCAGTGCGTACATGTGGTCAGGAGATCCTCAGGCTGCTTGACCTGACTGATAAAGGACTCAGCATCCTTCAAGCCTTCACAGAGAGCTTCGCGGGTATCTTTGGAAAGGCGAAGCAGCTCGTACAGAGATAAGCGGGTGGGAGTACCGGCAAGTTGTGCTAGTATGTCAAAGTTGTGGGGCTAGGCCAGCCCCAAAGCATTTTCCCTTCGCAAAGGCTTGTCGAAACGGGCTTCTACATACTTCTGTTTATTGGCTGCTGGAGGTTTGGATGGACCTCCTTCTTTGGCAGCAGGGGCAATACAGGGAGGCACCACCTCAACGGCAGCTTCGTTGGGTTGGGCGTTCAGCTGTGAACGGGTTTGTACAGGAAGAGCCTCTTCCGCGGAGGAAGAGACCATGCGGCAAGACTTGATCTTCTTGCCCTTAGCTTTGGAGGTAGAGCGTACCCCCGGTTGAGTAACTTCGGAGACGAGGTCGGGGTGAACCCATAAGATCTCTCCCCGAGATGTGGTGAGTGGGATGAGTCCACTCACATTGTCACGAGTAGGTGGTAGGTTGACCACCTCCATTGTCGCCTTTGGGATGGGGACGACGCCATCTTGTGTTGTGGTTGGCGGCAAGGTGCCGAATTGGAGTGACACCAGGTAGGCCGAGACTGTTTTCTCCTCATAGTCGACGGAGATAACATTCGCATTGATCATGCGCTGGATGTAGTTCTTGAGGACGTAGCAGTCCTGATTTAGATGTTCGACAAACCGACGGTAGTGACAGTACCTCGGATTGTCCACTCTCCCAACCTCGTCGGGATGCTTCGGGTCTGGCAATTTGATCTTATCACCCTGCTTCAGCATCCCGAAGAGTTGCAAGGTGTCTTCGTCGTTGAAAGAATAGACCTCCTTTGGCCTCGGCGCAAGCGGAGGCTTCTGAGTTGGTGCTTGTGCACCTTTGGAGGCATTGACAGTCAACGCCTGCTTCCCCTTCGTCTCACGTCTAGGGTTGTTGGCAGCAGGCCATTTTCTCTTGTCTTCAAAAGCAGGGAAACTGACTCCCAGAAGGCGAGCATTGGATGCCTTCTTTTCAGCTGCTTCAGACTCAATAATCAATGAACTCCAATCGAGAGGAGGAGTGGGGTTAAGCCAGAGCTTGATCGCATGAAGCATATTCATGCTGCAGGAAGAGAGGAGTGCATGTTCTGGCATCCCCGGGGGCAGTCTGAAGCAGGCTTGTCGGAAACGTTCGATGAATGCTCGAACCGTCTCCTTCTCCTTCTGCCGCACCTCTATCAGGGACGCCATTGTCATATCTTTTCCTCCGTCATAGAAACGATCGAGGAAGAGACGTGTTAAGTCGTCGAAAGAAGATATGGAGTTGTCAGGGAGACTGCAGTACCAGTCGTAAGCCACTCCTTCCAGTGCCCCGACGAACAGGCTGGTGAGTAGCGCATCTTCCTTCGGGAGATGTCCTATTTGAGACTGGAAGTATGTCAGATAACGACGTGGGGAGTCCTTTCCATCGTATGGCGTCAATGTTTATGGTTTATACTTGGGAGGATAAACCACTTTGTTCCATTCGAGGGGGTATGGTAACGAGATCCCCATCTTCTGGCGCTCCTCCTGTCTGTTCTTTGACTCGAAGCGCTCACGCAAGTCCCTGATCATCTCCACCACGTCTTTCGTAGAGCTGGGAGTTGGAGAAGGTGGTACAGTCTGGAGCTATACATTCGAAGGTTCCGACACACGTGGTGCTTCACGGCAATCGGTATTCAAGGATGCCCGTTGGAGGGGCACACTTGATTCTCCGTTGACTCCTGGGTCAGGATTAGTAGAAGGTGCTCTGGCCAAAGCTGATCATATCTCGAACACTGCTTGAGTCAGTGTTTGCATGGAGGCAGAAAGGATTTTGAGTCCTCCCTCCAGGGTATCCATGCGCTGAACGAGATCTGTTGGAGGCGCATCTGACTCCGTATCACCAATTCCCATCATGTATACTGTTATGACGTGACTGGAAGTGGAGGGATCGATTGAAGCTTAACTTTCAGCCTCGCTCTTGAAGAGGAACTTCTCTCGGAGCTTCGTCTTGGCTACCTTCAGCTATGCTCTGAGGGACATCTTCGTCTTCGGGAGGAGCATCAGCAAGGGCCTGACTACCTCCAGCTTTGTTCTAGAGGATGTCTTCGTCTTCGGGATGAAGATCCACAGGGGCTTGACTACCCCCAGCTATGTTCGGGAGGCTAACCTCGTCTTCGGGATGAAGATCCTCAGGGGCTTGACTACCTCCAGCTTCTTCTGAGATCTTCTTTCTCCCCCGGGTGCCCTCAAACACTCATGAGGATGGGACGATCGTCTTGGTCTTCCACGGCTTGCTCTTGGATGAGGACGAGGTTGAGGAGTTACCTGTCGCCTTTCGAATTGATGTAGAGTTAGAGACTATGTTACAAGAAGCAACCTGTAGTTCTGGCTCCTCTTCAGTTGACACCTTCTTTCCGAGGCAATGTTAGAGGGGTGTTGATGATTGCAGCCGCTGGAACACAAACTGCCTTGGTAGGACTGCTGTCTTATAACAATAGTTGATGGTGACTACAGCACAGGTGTGCCCTATGAGGGGCACATTGTGCTTATCAGTCGACTCTCCTGACCGGCGTTTGTGAGTGATCACATTACGCAGATCGTTGGAGGAGAGTGCCACCTTCACACCCCCATCAGGCGCATGGCAAGGCCAAGCGCCGGGGTGGTCAAGTGAATGTTATACCCCCTGATCTGACGTAAAAGATGTACCTAGATCAATAGTGGGGGAGCAACATTTAGAGTGACGAGAACCAGCCTCAGACGCACAACCAATGTAGGCACGGGGGTTCAAGACCACTAAGTTTGCCTTGCATGACTTGGTTGCGAACGCAGCAGATGCGCCCAAGTATGACAAGGACTTTGAAGGTCGGCTCGTTTCTGGTACAGAAGCACCCGAGTTAACCTTGTACAGTTTACCATTGGCAGCGCGCATGATTATGAGCGCATGCCTCTGGCTTACTACTGGCATAGCATGTTCGAGGTGCATGGCCCGTGCTGTCTTAGATTTCTTCGTACCAGCCCGCTGGGGCGCATAGTACTCAGAGTCTAAATTCTCTTTGCCATGACAGTGAGTGAGTCTGTCAAAGACAGATGCCTTCTGTGGCGCATCAGAGTTAATGCGCAGGGCGTTAGCTGCACCCTTGTTCCGTCGACGCATCTTTCTTGTCAGAGAAGAAGAAGGTTGGGGAATGTGATCGACCCCACGCTTACCCGAGAGATGTGCTGCACCCACGGGCGCATCCTGGCTGCTGAGGACGTCAGCAGAAAGGGTAGGCTGCGTTGGCACATCCCCTTCAGTGGTGGTGCCAGGGGCCTCGACCTTACGCACCCAGACTTGGCGAGTCTTCTTCCGCTTCGGCAGCCGCTTCGAAGGACTTGCGCTGCCTTCAGAGATGAACTCCTCATACGCCTGTTGATTGAGGCGTACGACCAGCATCTTGTAGGAGGAGCCCACCTTTACGTCGTCAGATTACGACACAGCTTTCTCAACGGAGGAGAAAGAGGTCTCCAGCAGAGTCGCCAGCTTGTTTGCCATTAAAATCTTTTAATTGCAATTTCAATTACAAACAGAAAATTGTTACAATGTAGGACTTAGATGTCGTCCTAGAAGTACACTTTTGTTTATCTGGGTCCCTGTGTCGATGGAGCGAATGGTAATGCGTTGACTCCGTTGACGATCTGACGACGGTTTTCGGTTCTCTGAAGGTCTGAGTTACTCTGGGTGCTGGAGCTTGAGGAGAGAAAGAAGACGTTGAGTGTCTATATATTTTTGTCCCTCTGTATGTGTGTGTGTGTAGGTCCCGGAAGAAGGAAATGATCCCTCTATTTATAGCTTACAGGCTGGCTGCTCATGCACGCATATGTAGGATGCACCTGTACGTGGAAATGCCACGTGGTTGAAGCTGCGGGAGGCGCATAGATGATGCACCATCATTTATGGGTTGAATCCTTCATGCTGCATTTGTGGGCTAGCACGTAGCAGGGGAGAGGATCTTTCAGTTGCTGAGATCTTGGGTAATTAGCACCCCTTCATAGGCTGAATTGAGTCAAAGGACACATGGCGCATGTCCGTTGCTCAAAGATCTCGGATTTGGTGGAGAGTGATCTGACAAGATGTGCCTGGGATTGGGCGTATGAGAAGACTTAGGCTCACAACCTTCAGGAGTCATGAACAGGTCTGTGCGCACGGCTTTTGAGGCGTTTGCGAGTCTTCGGGCGCATGGTTGCTGAGGTGCATGCGAGTGGTTGGTCGGCCATGTGGGTTTGTAACCGTTGGAGGAAAGTAATAATGATGCTGACGTCGGTGATACTTCGTCTTCTGAAAAAGCTGCCAACTGCTCAGTCCTCAGGGGACGTGCTGCCAACTCTGTCACTTTGGCATTAATTGCTTGATGGGGTGACGCATCGATTGGGCACACGGGTCCATGTTGATTTGGACGCATGGATGGGCACATCTATACAGGGCACTTGGTACTGACGGGCGCGTCTATACGATACACGGTATCTGACCGGCACATCCGTTTGCATGATGCGTCTTTATTGGTCTAACTTTTGAGTTCTTCAAGTGCTTTAAATAGCCGTTTTGACTTGGCTGAATTCGAAGCGCCAGGTTCATCACCATAAATGCAAATTCATTGCACGAGATTCGTAGATCCCGCCACTTGGCGCATGGGTTTGATTTGCCCGGCCTATAAATAGCAGCAAGGAGAGAGTTTGCTTCTCGTTCTCTCACGTCTTTCCGAATAAACTTATTTGCTCTAGTATATTCTGTTGATGAGATGCTCCTGAGGGTAAAGATGCGACGAGTTGTCTTCGTATGCACTCGTGAAGGTGACTGTTACATCCAAAAGTCAGGGTTGTGGGCTTCTGAGGCAGGCGGAAGGTGTTGCATCCAAAGATCGGGATGCTCGAGCCCCGTCTCCGTTATTCCAAAAGAGCCGCAGATCGGAATTGTGGTGCCCCCATTTTCCTTGGGCTTTGGAGAGCTCTTTCTCCAGCTAGAGTGGGGTGTTGCCCACTCTGGTTGTGCTGAAAGCTGCTCCTTTAGCCGAAGCACTTGAAGTGGAGCGCATATGCTGAGACTTCATGATGCGCATAACTGATACGCTGAAGAGACGTGCCTACCTGAGACGCTGAAGTGATGCACCTAACTGAGACGTTGAAGTGATGCGCCTGGCAGATGATGCGCCTGGTGGGAGGCACATGGTAGTTTGCTACGCCTGGCTGTAGTCTTAGGAACTTTTTTTTGTAGAAATTCTCTTTCGTAAAGCCTTTTTTAGACATGTAATAGACTTTTATATGAAATAAAATCCTCTTTTGATGTCTATACTTTTGTTGTCTTTTGTTGTGCCAAGTACTTCATCTGACCTCCCTGGCGTATGTAATGTTAGGCGCAGAGGAATTCTGGCCTTTGGATGTGCCTGAAATTCCATGCTTCTACACCCGCTGTCGTCAATAGTATGGTGAATCGATAGCTTCTGTCTTCGCCCGTTAACGCAGGCATGGAAGTATTTTGAGTTTTTATTCCCGTCGCTGTCCCATTTCAATCTCGCTTTCTGCTTCCAGAAATCTGTCTCCACTTTGATCCTAAATTTAAGCATAGCCTTGGTGAGGTTCAGGGCAGTCCTTGCCGCCGGGGACCGATCCGATACGAACCTGGCTTCGGCACGGGTGACGTCGTCCTCGGCGACACGAACAGCTTAAAAAATATCCCCGTAAGCTAGTTTGCTCCAATTGGACAGGACTTTCCTCGTAGCCTTGAGCTTGTTGCTCACCCGGGAGAGGGGATTGGGTGCATCCTCGTGATTCCATGCTTTCGCGACGATGCCCAAAAATTGGGGGTGCTCGGTCCAGAAGTCGAGAAATTGAAAGTTCTTTTTGGATGGATTAGTATTGTTTTTAATTTCCACCAGCCGAGGGGCCTGGTCGGATTTAGAGGAATTGAGATGGGACAGGTTGGTTGTGATCCCCATTCCGTGCCAGAGGTCGTTCGTGAGGGCTCTGTCTAGACGGGAATATTGACGATGGTCGCCTTCTTGCATGTTGCACCAGGTGAAGGCATTGCCGGTGAACTGGAGCGAGGTTAGATTAGCGTAGAAGATGAAGTTGTTGAAGTCTTGCATGGCCGGGATAGGAGGAGGGCGTCCCTCGGTTTTCTCTTCTCTACAGGTAAGTGCATTAAAGACCCCGATGCAAAGCCAAGGAGAGTTGATGTGGTTTAGGTGGATGTCAAGGAGTTCGTTCCAGAGGTGTTTCCGCTCTATAATATCATAGCTGCCATGGACCACCGAGATGATGGCGCGCTCGGGGAGCATGGGATGTTCCAGCCAGCAGGAGAGGGCCTGCTGGGTATCCTGGATACTCCCGATTTTGACGTCTTTCGTGCAGAGGATCCAAATGTCGTGTCTGCCAGCAATGGTCGTGGGTAGGCCCAGCTGCAGCTGGATAGATTTTAATCTTTTGGAGGGAATTTTGGGTTCTAGAATAATGAGGATATCAATCTTATGGATTTTCCTAAGGCTGGTAATTCTCCTTAATGTGGGTTTGTTCCCCAGCCCGCGGACATTCCAGGATAGGATATTAATCATTAAAAAAGTTATGGGGGAGTTTGTTTGTTCCGCTTGGCGGCGGATCTGGTTTGGATGGTTGTGGTATCTGCAGGTCCTTTTCTGACATTGACCCCGTACTCAGTCTTAGTCAGGGTGGGATGGTCTCGAGTTGATTCCTCGTGTTGGTCCGGGGGAGGGCCGATCGATTCCCCAGCGGAGTCCAGTATGGGGTCCTCTGGAGGAATAACTAAGGAGTCACTGGTGCTCCCAATCAGAAGTATAGATTGCTGGAGAGGGAAGCCTGCAACTAAAACCTATTGGCCTCTCTGAACTAGGTCTGGACCTAGAATTGCAAGGGCTGCTTCAACAGGGTCTTCGTTGGTGTGTTGTTGATCAGCATCGATGGTGACAGTGGTCGCCTCTACATCCTCCGAGTAGGGAATCGTGGTGATAGCTCGATCGACTTGGGAGGGCACTTTTTTTGTAGGGAGAGCCGCTCCCCCGAAGCTAGAGCGTCGAATTGGTTGGAGAGAGTGATAGCTTGGGTGTTAAAGGGGATCAAGGCTTTGCTAGGGATCTCGCTCTTGTCTAACTTGCCGTCACTAGAGCTGAATCGTGTGTGTGAGTTAGGATAAGGTAGAATGGGTGCCTTGGGTGTCCTCCCCTCTGTTGGCACTTTGTCGTTCCGGACAGGTTTTTTCTTGAGTTCTGGGTGGAGACGGTGGCAATGTTTTGGGGTGTGACCTCTTAAATGGCAGTGGTTGCAGAACAAAATATGGTTGTGGTAGAGGATTTGTTGGGTGTGGGTCTGGTTGCCCAGCTCGATAGTGATAAAATTAGGTGGCTCGGATGAAAGGTCGAGTTCCACACAGATTTTGGCGTAGTGAGCCTTGGTGAGGTTGCTTGTCTCAGGTGCCGTTGCAACATAAGTGCCGAAGGAATTGGCAATACGCCTATGTGTCGCTGGGACAAAGCAAATGAGGGGTAGATTGGGCAGGGTAACCCAGGCGGCGACCTTCGCTGAGTCTTCTTTGGTGCAAAAGCTTGTCGACCACTTAATGATCTTCATCTGGTGGGAGTCAATCCTGCACGTGCTTTGGAACACACGGTCCTGTTGTCAAGGTCGGAGGATAGGTGGAGAAGAATATGCCTCGGGTCGAGGGGTGCTACTCGATAATGTGCCGATAGTCTCCAGCTGGCTATCTCCTCCTGCACCCTGGATAGTTTGGGGCAGCCAGTGGCAAATTTGAGGATGAAGAAGAGGGGGAAGGAGGATGACGGAGAGGTTAATTCCAAGTCGGAGAAAGGAACAAAAAGCACTGGGGAGTCCCGGGAGTACTCGATGTCCGGAAGATGAACATCAGGGAAAAGGCGACTCTGTACATGAGCTAAGTCCGGGCGCAGCTTGGCGGCGTAGGATGCCGGAGCTGATCTGGACGGGGAAGGGGCGAGTGACTCCCCGTGGGGAGACGAGGGGGCAATCAGGGGTTGGCAAAGCATGGGACAGAGGGATTTGGAGACGGTGTCTGCCGGGAGACCCCTACCAGGGGAGGGGCGGCCCAGGAAGGGACGGAGTGATGGCTTCACTGTACGCAAGGGGAGACGCCGCTAGCGATCCAATCGCCGCCGGGGGACTGGCGCCCTGAACCGAAGCGCCTGAGACTCCCGGGTTGGCACCGGCCAAGGCGAACGGTACCACCGGAGGAGAGGGCTAGCCGCAGGGTCTAGGGAAATGGAGGGCGTTGGCCCCGAAGACGCGATGGCCGAGCCGAATGATGAGGGGAGGGCAAGGGGGGTGGGGGAGCAGCGGGAAAAGTGGAAGGGGGAAGGTCCGGGGTAGCGAACGTAGGGGGCTGCAAAGAACCCAACGAGGAAGGAATAGCGTTGGGCACAAGGGGCACTACGGGGGATAGATATGAGTAATGAGCAGGGGGAGGGACCCGCCCGATAGTGCAGGAAAGGATGGTGGATGATACGCGTTGAGTATAGGGAGGATTACGCGGAAGAAGAGAGGGAAGGGAATACGCGGCCTGAGATGGAGAAAAATATGCGTAAGAGTCTGCTTGGGGCCCGACGTAAGGCCCAGCAGCATGCGGAGCGTAAAAACCATAGCTAAGCGCTGCGTAAAAGGCAGGGCTAATCCCTCCGCTAAGACCAGCGTAAAATGTCACGACCCGCACCCACTGTGAGGGTACGAGAACGTAACAACGCCCAGCCTACGCCGCAGTATCGGCGGTAGAACGCTGTCCTAGGTCAATCATCTAACAATATAAAGGTACCTGTACAGTATATACACTCCGAATGGAGGTGACATAACAATATACAGTCTCAATCACATCTAAGGCAGAATGATGAAATAAAAGATAGATAGAATAATACTGGAATGAAAGAAAACCACAAAAACACAACCAGAGAGTCTAAGTGTCTACTGACATAACAAATCAGAACATCCAGCTCAATACAAGACTCTAGTACTGAAAAGAAAGAATATATACAATCTAGATCTCAAAATGACAGAAAAATAGAAAACCTAGACTAGGGAGCCACAGTCTCTAAGCTAGTGGATCAGGCTGGAAATCTGGGTCACACATATCATCTACAGCTGTCCCATAGTAGGTGTCTATGCAGGCCTCCTCCTCATCCTCTGTAAAATTTTCAACAGGTCCAGTCAGGACGGGAGCGAGCACAAAACATCTCACGCAGTTCATATCGAGTTAGGAAATATAAAGCATGCAATAGAGTAAAGTACATGAAACGCTGAAAGAAGAAGATATATAAAAAACAATAGAGATTTGATAACAGGAAATATCTAAATATGATAAGTAAGAACTGTAAGGAACATGTGATTTTAGAGTACAATCTGGTTATGTAAACGGGCTAGGAAAATGCAATGGTAACTCCATTGTACGTGGGTGTACAATAGACATATACAATAGTTATACAATGTTGTACAATAGGATTTGAGTACATAACCAATTCTACTCTCCCTCCCCAATCAATACACAAAGATCTACTCCAGTTACGTTATCTTATACAATAGTGTACAATGTTATACAATGGATGTACAATGTTATACAATAGTGTACAATGATCTATCCCGGGGGCTCATGTGATAATGAGAGTACAATATGCACAATGAGTATACAAGGATATAGGTATTCAATAAATACAATATGGAAGTGAAACGCACGTCACAATATGTATCTAGTGAATACAAGGAGATAACATCTCAAAAGGAGATCCATATAGTACCAATCCGTGATAACAATCGTGTCAGCATCAAGTACAGTAATCTAGAGCAAGAATGTAAATCCAGACAAGTATGAAACGGTCAGAGAATGTACTCGCCTGATATCCTGAGTGTCTGAAGAGAATATACTGTCCGAGGAGTGGTGTCTGTCTCCTATAGAACAGCACAAGTCACAACAAGTCTAAAAATGGTAAACTGAAGTTCTACTATGCATTCTACATGAATCTAGGTCAATCTAGGCCCAAGTCAACTCTGGTCAACTCTGGTCAACTCTAACAGTCAAACTAGGTCAATCTAGTCCAAGTTAGTCAAATCTAGGTTTAACAAGTCATTCTAGGCCCTAACTAGCCAATCAAGTCTAGCTAAGTCTATAATAGGCCTACCAAGTCTAACTAGTCTATTCCAACCACCACACAACATCGCAAGTCTAAATAAGGCTATACAAGCTAGTCAAGCCATCAATCTCACATATCACATATTTATATATATACACATTGCATTCATACTCAAAATGCATAGATACTTGCCTACATACATATATATTTACATAGGCACATCACAATATATCTATACATATATGTATAGTGGTAGGAATCAAAGTGTGTGTCAAGGGTGAAGGGTTATGTGTGGGTGCCATAGCAAGTTCAGGTTAGTGTAATGCATTAATGAGAGTAGGTTAGCTATCAAGGCAACTATCAAGGCTATATATACATGCAATGTAGCTAATGATGTAGGCTAATAGGTTAATGCAATGGTATGTCATCTCAAATTTAAGGTGCAGGAAAAGATTTCAATGCATGGAACATATAAAACTCAGTTTACATCTTAAATTCCTGTGTGTGTGTGTGTGTGTGTCTTGCAAGAGTGAAGTATGGGAGTGTCAGTGTCCAGGAATACTAAACAGTGTAGAAGAAGAGTGTGCTCAGGAAATCAGTCCAAATTCCATATCCACAAAACAATTAAACACTAAACCTATTCTCAGTTTTCAGGTTTAAACTAGTGGAAATTCTCAGGAATTACATTATAGGAAATCTCAGAATTAACCTTCAACTCCAACTCAGTTAATAATAGAACAATGAACTGAACCAAACATAAAGTGTGCAGGAACATGCAGGAAATCAGAGCAGTGTAGAGAAGGTTGTGTGTGTGTAATGAAGACAGTGGCATCTGTGCATATGTGATAAAATCTGGAATGTGTAGTGTTAGGCAATACATAACCTGAGGGTGTGAGATACAAGAGTGAATAAAATTGGGGTACATGGTTCCTCTGGAATGTGTAGTGAATGACTTAACCAAAAGAAATCTGGAAACAGTTTAACATGAGTAATATCCATTGAATCTCAGGTATTAACACATTTCAGGTTAAGAACTAATCTCAGATTAACATATGTAGATCAACATATATATGTGACATATACCATAAAATCAGAAAACTGAATCCCAAACATTCAGTTTCCATACAACTCCCTGTGATCCTCCACACACCACCAATTAACACCAAAACTGACACACAACTAGTTTATGTATAGGAGAACCTATTTTGGGACTAAAACCAACATGTAAACAACATTAGATGGGTTAAAATCGATGGCAAAGTCCATATTTCAAAACTGGAAACAACAAGATACTGAACATTTGTTTCAGAATTTGCAAATTGCCAAAACCTATGGAAAACATATTAAAATTCAATTTGAGAAGTTGGTAATGCATACACACAACATATAAGTGTCCCAAAACCTGTTCGTGTCCACCAAGATGGACACGAACGTGTCCAACCAATTTAAATACACAAATCAGTAAAACTGTGCACACAGGGAACAATCGTCGTGCACGTGTTCCTAGAGCTCGTGCACATGACACGACACGACACAGACCCTGTGCTCGTGTCCCAGTGTCGAGTAGGACAAGGGCTAGGACTAGGGTAGCCTGAATCGTGTCCTCGACGTGTCCAGAGGAGATACGAACAGCGTATCAGTGGCTAAATGTACACTGTGTGCAGAACAGTGTATAACCAATGCGCTGGGGATTTCTCCCTCGACACGCCACGTGGACATCTGAAACTTGACACGTGGCGTGTCAGTCAGTGCCCCGTGGTGTGTGTCGAGTTTCGTGTCCTCTAGACGCGTGTCGTGCCCGGAACAAGCCCCGCACAGCAGGGCATGCAGCCCCGAGCGCGCGCGAGCGTGTCCCCGTGTCCAGAACGACTCGACACCACCACGAAATCACCTCAGAGCCACAAAAATGGATAAGCGACACCACCATACAAATTTCCATTCAAATCAAATTCGAAAATAAACACAAAAAGTTCTCTGTGGCATTTCCTCAAACACAACCAAAGGGACACTGATACGTGTCCTAATAGGACACGAAATGGACCCAAATTTTAGGGTTTCCTATTCCTACAGTTAGGTTAGGCCTAGGGTTCCCTAGAAATGCAATAAAACTAGAATTTCATGGTGAGATTAGGAAGTTACCTCTATGTATCAAAATCTCCAAAAAGCTCTAAAGAGAGGGGTTCCTCTTGAGAGTCAAACTCCTCCAAATTGATTTGAATCTGAGAATAAAATGTAAAAACAGCAAGAATACTCAGATTAAAACCTATTGCAATTTGTTTGGGGGAAAAAGGAGCTAAAATGGATTTTCTATGGATTTTTGAAGTAGGGACATTACCTCTTCCTAAAGCTTGTTCTTCCTTAGAGGCTAGCCCTAATTCCAAGAGAATATTTATAAGGGGGGAATTCCAATGAGGGCTAAGTGGCTGGACAAAATGGTTAGGGTTAGGGTTGGGCACTTGGTTAATGGGCTTTGGGCCTAGCCATTAAACAAATGACTTAAAAAAAACACATGTCATGACTTGAGGTTAAATCCTTCCATTCAAAACTCAATATTCTCAAATGTTTACACTAACTAGAATATGGTTGACCTAACTTAACCTAGGTTCTCATATCTAGTCAAGTCCAACCTAACTAGGGTTAGGTCACAAAGTCAAAGCTAGTCAAAGTCAACCTAGTCAACCTTCAATCAAACAATTCCAAAATAAATTCTAAAAATTCCTAAAAATTCCAATAAATTCTAAAATGACCAAAATATCCTCTAGGCTAAAATGTACTAATCAAATATCCTAATCACAATGACTAGGCTCTAGGTCAACAGTCTAAGGCTACACTAGTCAATGCACCAAAATCACAAGTCATGATTTAAATGGTTTAAAAATGATTAAAAATTACCAAAAATCATATTATTAAATAAATATCATAATTAAATAAATTAAAATACAAAATTTCAAAATTACCCTCATTTTAGAAAACTGGGTGTTACAAGTCTACCCACCTTAGAAGAATTTCGTCCTCGAAATTAAAATGGTAGTAGTCCTTCTAGGTCAAACACCCCACAATCAGAGTCTCAAACACACCGTCAGATAATCATATGCGTCTGTCCAAAACTATGATACTCAGAATCTCTGTCATGCCAGTGAGCAAGGCTACGATAATCACAGAGTCCTCAACTATGGTACATACCTCTAGAATTATGGTATTTAAAATTTTCGCATTGCCGCGCGCTTGGCAGCGAAAACCTTAAATTCCCACACCCGAGAAATACGTCCATAGTCCGACTATATGTCCTCACTATGCCTGCTAGCATGACCCTAGAGAATTCTAAAATCTCATAATCGAGGCGACCTAGCCCATACGACTTATCTCAGAAGAAAATTAAATCATAAGAAACACCAGATCGAATTTATCAACAATGAAGCAGCAGATAGGAATAGATGGAACTGAATTTTCAAGATAGGAATTGCATAATTGAATCAAGAACGGAACCTGCAACTAGATCTCCAACGGCCTGAGCATCCTCGGCTGTCATGGCGAAAGCTCGCCCTGGCTGGCCTCCCTTGGCCTGCTGCTGATGCTGGACGAACCTCTGCTGCTGAGTCTGCAATAGTGGTCCCCTCTGCTGCCCTGCCGGAGCTCTAGCTCCTGGTGCTACCTGAGCCAATGGTGTCGGGTTCTTGGGACACTCTCTACACTGATGCTCCACTGATCCACAAAGCAAACACATGCCCAGCCTCTTCCTACAGTCGTCCCACCCATGGCCTTGCTTCTTGCAGAAGTTGCACACAGTGTTCTGCTGCTGCCTGGGTGCCTGCTGATACTGTACCTGTCTCTGTCCCTGATACTGAACAGGCCTCTGCTGTTGCTGCTGGAAATGGGCCATCGGCTGCTGATACTGCTGCTGAAACTCATGCTGAACGTGCGGCCTCTTGGCCGGTCCTCCGCTGCTGCTGCCCCCAACTGGGACTCGTCCCCTCTTGAGCCTAAGCTCGAGATCATCCTCCGCCAATAAGGCTCCCGTCAAAATCTCCTCAAAAGTAGCATCTCTGTTCCCCTTGGTCAGGGACTTGACCTCCTTGACCAGACCCTTCCGGAACCTCTGGGCCTTCGCCGTCTCGCTCAACCCCTCAACAAACCTGCCAAGACGGCCAAACTCTCCCGCATACTCCTCCACTGAGAGGCTCCCCTGGACCAAGTTCTCAAACTGCGTCTCCAAGGCTCTGACTGCTGAATCTGGGAAGAACTTCTTCTTGAAGAAGCCCCTGAACTGCTCCCAAGTCTGTCCTGGTACCCCCACCCTGGGGTCCGACTGATACCAGGTACGAGCAAGATCTCGCATCCGACTAGCTGCTGCCTCGATCTGGAGGTCTGCTGGAATCCTGGCCAAGCGGAAGATCTCCTCCATGTGCTCGATCCACTCGTCAGCATATATAATCCCCTCTGTCCCCAAGAAGTCTCTGGGGTTCATCTTTTGAAACTGCTCGATCCCCGGTGTCTTCGGCTGCTGAACCACTGGTCGAGCTGCGGCTGTCGTGACGGCCAACTCCATGCCTCTGCCCTGTTGGGCCTGCTGCCTGTCCATAAACTGCTGAAAATATGCGAACATCCGAGCTGCGTCCACATGTCCTGGAGGCGGTGGCGGCTGGAAAGGATCCTCTGGAATGACTGGGTCCTGCCTCCGAACTGGTGAAGGCATACCCTCAGCTGCTGCTGCTACTGCTGAAGTCCCAATATGAGCAGAGGTGGCAGGAGCTGTAGCCTCCCGACCCTGCTGAACTGGCTGAGAGGTAGCAGTCCCCTCTACAGTATCTCCATGAATGGCACGCTGTAATCGCGTCTCCACCATCCTGAAGACAGATCAAAACAAACAATTACTGAGAATGAGTCGAGATAGCAAAGGAGGACAGTTATATTCAAGGAGAACAATATCAGCAAGAACTGAGATGGCATGAATTTGATATGAGTTTTTCCTAGTGTGATTGAGTACCTTCAAAATATCCTAATCCTATTGCAGGCTGTAGTGATACTCTAGTTCGAATACCACTACATAAACTCGACCTGCATGGGCCACCACTAAAAACGTGTCACGACCCGCACCCACTGTGAGGGTACGAGAACGTAACAACGCCCAGCCTACGCCGCAGTATCGGCGGTAGAACGCTGTCCTAGGTCAATCATCTAACAATATAAAGGTACCTGTACAGTATATACACTCCGAATGGAGGTGACATAACAATATACAGTCTCAATCACATCTAAGGCAGAATGATGAAATAAAAGATAGATAGAATAATACTGGAATGAAAGAAAACCACAAAAACACAACCAGAGAGTCTAAGTGTCTACTGACATAACAAATCAGAACATCCAGCTCAATACAAGACTCTAGTACTGAAAAGAAAGAATATATACAATCTAGATCTCAAAATGACAGAAAAATAGAAAACCTAGACTAGGGAGCCACAGTCTCTAAGCTAGTGGATCAGGCTGGAAATCTGGGTCACACATATCATCTACAGCTGTCCCATAGTAGGTGTCTATGCAGGCCTCCTCCTCATCCTCTGTAAAATTTTCAACAGGTCCAGTCAGGACGGGAGCGAGCACAAAACATCTCACGCAGTTCATATCGAGTTAGGAAATATAAAGCATGCAATAGAGTAAAGTACATGAAACGCTGAAAGAAGAAGATATATAAAAAACAATAGAGATTTGATAACAGGAAATATCTAAATATGATAAGTAAGAACTGTAAGGAACATGTGATTTTAGAGTACAATCTGGTTATGTAAACGGGCTAGGAAAATGCAATGGTAACTCCATTGTACGTGGGTGTACAATAGACATATACAATAGTTATACAATGTTGTACAATAGGATTTGAGTACATAACCAATTCTACTCTCCCTCCCCAATCAATACACAAAGATCTACTCCAGTTACGTTATCTTATACAATAGTGTACAATGTTATACAATGGATGTACAATGTTATACAATAGTGTACAATGATCTATCCCGGGGGCTCATGTGATAATGAGAGTACAATATGCACAATGAGTATACAAGGATATAGGTATTCAATAAATACAATATGGAAGTGAAACGCACGTCACAATATGTATCTAGTGAATACAAGGAGATAACATCTCAAAAGGAGATCCATATAGTACCAATCCGTGATAACAATCGTGTCAGCATCAAGTACAGTAATCTAGAGCAAGAATGTAAATCCAGACAAGTATGAAACGGTCAGAGAATGTACTCGCCTGATATCCTGAGTGTCTGAAGAGAATATACTGTCCGAGGAGTGGTGTCTGTCTCCTATAGAACAGCACAAGTCACAACAAGTCTAAAAATGGTAAACTGAAGTTCTACTATGCATTCTACATGAATCTAGGTCAATCTAGGCCCAAGTCAACTCTGGTCAACTCTGGTCAACTCTAACAGTCAAACTAGGTCAATCTAGTCCAAGTTAGTCAAATCTAGGTTTAACAAGTCATTCTAGGCCCTAACTAGCCAATCAAGTCTAGCTAAGTCTATAATAGGCCTACCAAGTCTAACTAGTCTATTCCAACCACCACACAACATCGCAAGTCTAAATAAGGCTATACAAGCTAGTCAAGCCATCAATCTCACATATCACATATTTATATATATACACATTGCATTCATACTCAAAATGCATAGATACTTGCCTACATACATATATATTTACATAGGCACATCACAATATATCTATACATATATGTATAGTGGTAGGAATCAAAGTGTGTGTCAAGGGTGAAGGGTTATGTGTGGGTGCCATAGCAAGTTCAGGTTAGTGTAATGCATTAATGAGAGTAGGTTAGCTATCAAGGCAACTATCAAGGCTATATATACATGCAATGTAGCTAATGATGTAGGCTAATAGGTTAATGCAATGGTATGTCATCTCAAATTTAAGGTGCAGGAAAAGATTTCAATGCATGGAACATATAAAACTCAGTTTACATCTTAAATTCCTGTGTGTGTGTGTGTGTGTGTCTTGCAAGAGTGAAGTATGGGAGTGTCAGTGTCCAGGAATACTAAACAGTGTAGAAGAAGAGTGTGCTCAGGAAATCAGTCCAAATTCCATATCCACAAAACAATTAAACACTAAACCTATTCTCAGTTTTCAGGTTTAAACTAGTGGAAATTCTCAGGAATTACATTATAGGAAATCTCAGAATTAACCTTCAACTCCAACTCAGTTAATAATAGAACAATGAACTGAACCAAACATAAAGTGTGCAGGAACATGCAGGAAATCAGAGCAGTGTAGAGAAGGTTGTGTGTGTGTAATGAAGACAGTGGCATCTGTGCATATGTGATAAAATCTGGAATGTGTAGTGTTAGGCAATACATAACCTGAGGGTGTGAGATACAAGAGTGAATAAAATTGGGGTACATGGTTCCTCTGGAATGTGTAGTGAATGACTTAACCAAAAGAAATCTGGAAACAGTTTAACATGAGTAATATCCATTGAATCTCAGGTATTAACACATTTCAGGTTAAGAACTAATCTCAGATTAACATATGTAGATCAACATATATGTGACATATACCATAAAATCAGAAAACTGAATCCCAAACATTCAGTTTCCATACAACTCCCTGTGATCCTCCACACACCACCAATTAACACCAAAACTGACACACAACTAGTTTATGTATAGGAGAACCTATTTTGGGACTAAAACCAACATGTAAACAACATTAGATGGGTTAAAATCGATGGCAAAGTCCATATTTCAAAACTGGAAACAACAAGATACTGAACATTTGTTTCAGAATTTGCAAATTGCCAAAACCTATGGAAAACATATTAAAATTCAATTTGAGAAGTTGGTAATGCATACACACAACATATAAGTGTCCCAAAACCTGTTCGTGTCCACCAAGATGGACACGAACGTGTCCAACCAATTTAAATACACAAATCAGTAAAACTGTGCACACAGGGAACAATCGTCGTGCACGTGTTCCTAGAGCTCGTGCACATGACACGACACGACACAGACCCTGTGCTCGTGTCCCAGTGTCGAGTAGGACAAGGGCTAGGACTAGGGTAGCCTGAATCGTGTCCTCGACGTGTCCAGAGGAGATACGAACAGCGTATCAGTGGCTAAATGTACACTGTGTGCAGAACAGTGTATAACCAATGCGCTGGGGATTTCTCCCTCGACACGCCACGTGGACATCTGAAACTTGACACGTGGCGTGTCAGTCAGTGCCCCGTGGTGTGTGTCGAGTTTCGTGTCCTCTAGACGCGTGTCGTGCCCGGAACAAGCCCCGCACAGCAGGGCATGCAGCCCCGAGCGCGCGCGAGCGTGTCCCCGTGTCCAGAACGACTCGACACCACCACGAAATCACCTCAGAGCCACAAAAATGGATAAGCGACACCACCATACAAATTTCCATTCAAATCAAATTCGAAAATAAACACAAAAAGTTCTCTGTGGCATTTCCTCAAACACAACCAAAGGGACACTGATACGTGTCCTAATAGGACACGAAATGGACCCAAATTTTAGGGTTTCCTATTCCTACAGTTAGGTTAGGCCTAGGGTTCCCTAGAAATGCAATAAAACTAGAATTTCATGGTGAGATTAGGAAGTTACCTCTATGTATCAAAATCTCCAAAAAGCTCTAAAGAGAGGGGTTCCTCTTGAGAGTCAAACTCCTCCAAATTGATTTGAATCTGAGAATAAAATGTAAAAACAGCAAGAATACTCAGATTAAAACCTATTGCAATTTGTTTGGGGGAAAAAGGAGCTAAAATGGATTTTCTATGGATTTTTGAAGTAGGGACATTACCTCTTCCTAAAGCTTGTTCTTCCTTAGAGGCTAGCCCTAATTCCAAGAGAATATTTATAAGGGGGGAATTCCAATGAGGGCTAAGTGGCTGGACAAAATGGTTAGGGTTAGGGTTGGGCACTTGGTTAATGGGCTTTGGGCCTAGCCATTAAACAAATGACTTAAAAAAAACACATGTCATGACTTGAGGTTAAATCCTTCCATTCAAAACTCAATATTCTCAAATGTTTACACTAACTAGAATATGGTTGACCTAACTTAACCTAGGTTCTCATATCTAGTCAAGTCCAACCTAACTAGGGTTAGGTCACAAAGTCAAAGCTAGTCAAAGTCAACCTAGTCAACCTTCAATCAAACAATTCCAAAATAAATTCTAAAAATTCCTAAAAATTCCAATAAATTCTAAAATGACCAAAATATCCTCTAGGCTAAAATGTACTAATCAAATATCCTAATCACAATGACTAGGCTCTAGGTCAACAGTCTAAGGCTACACTAGTCAATGCACCAAAATCACAAGTCATGATTTAAATAGTTTAAAAATGATTAAAAATTACCAAAAATCATATTATTAAATAAATATCATAATTAAATAAATTAAAATACAAAATTTCAAAATTACCCTCATTTTAGAAAACTGGGTGTTACATAAAAGTTCGGGTGGGACCCACCGACTGGAGCAGAGGGAATGAAAGCAGCACGCGAAGGAAGTGATTGAAAAGGTGGGCCCCTCTCGTGTAGGGAATAGCTGCTAGCAAGCACGAGAGGCCATGCATTGGGGGACCCACATCCTGCACCGCAGGAGGGCTCCCAACCCGAGGAGACGTTAGTCCCGTTTGAAATTTGAATAAGGGGAATAGGCACCAACCGAGAATCGAACGCCAAGGAAACCTCAACCCACACGGAAACCTCAACCCACACACAGCAAGGCCCCCAGCATACCCGAGCCCAGCATCTGACCCTTTACACATATATATATGAGAAAGAGAGGGAGAGAAAGAAAGAAGAAACCCTAACATAATCTCCAAAACTCTAGCCCTACCCACACCCAGCGTGAATCCAGCCACTCCTGGACAACCTATGCGGCGATCCGTGCCGGGGCCGCCGCCCCGTGCCGGCCAAAGTCGTCGGAACCGCAAAGGAACCGTACAAACAATGGGCAGCAGCAGCGTACAGTTTTTGGAGCTGTCTTCGCTGCGATATTTCTTTGTGTGCGATGGATCGTTTCACAATCCGTCTTCTCAGGTATCTTCACAACCTATACAGCTTTCTTTCCCTTCAAATAGAATTAAATGTACTGCCCTAGATTGTCCGAAAAGTTGACTTAAACATCAACGAAAACTGTTTTATAAACAGGGGATATTAGGGTTCAAACACCCATTTTGGAAGGCTGATTCTAGTCGATCCATTGCCGATTAAGACAAACCCCCTGAAAAGCCTTGTAGATGACCTATAGGAATTTAAAACCTAGTCGATCCACATAAATCTGTTTTCAAAAAACTAAAATCTCTCCAATACGGCGTGCGCTCCGACAAATCGGACGACGTGGTCGCAACCCGTAAGCATCAAAAGGTACGTACGGATGTTGCAGATGTCTGGGATTTGACGGAACTCGATTTCGCTGTGTGTGCAAGACAAAATCGAGGCGTATCCGTCGAGATACCCGTATCGGTCCCTTTGCAAAGTAGCCCATAACTTCGTGCACGTTCGTCATCTCTAGACAAAACCTGTGCTAACAGGAACGTATCATTTTTGGTTATGTATGCCAAGTTTGGACTGATTCTGAGAAGGTCTACCGAAACGCTATCTTGGCGGGCCCGCGACCCGATCCAACAGGCAAATTTGTGTACGACCCGCCGAAATCCAACTTTGGATATACGGTTGGGTTCGTATCGTCAAACCGGATCCATAGACATATAGTTTGATGACTTTAGAGACCATAGGTACTGGCACATTTTTTGGTACAAAGCGTGTCCAACAGCGTACACCGTTTTGGCCCAAAATTACTATTTTGCCCCTTGTCCAGAATTAGACTTATGGGTAGCCTATTCTAGCTATTTTGCTTATTTAGGTAATATTGGCAATGTTTGTTTCAGCATCCGGAGGCGTTTGCGGGAGTTTAGATTTTGTGACTCTTTGATTTGACGAGTTGTTTGCGGGACATTTCGCTACCACCAGGAAAGTATACCTTGCCTCTTTACAGTTTATTTACATGTTATTTCCTTTTATTATCTAGTTTTTTCTGATTGACTGTTGACATGTGTTTTTTATACTATATATATTAGTTTAGTTGCCACATTGGTATATAGTCCTTGTTCATGATTGGCCTTGTAGTTCATATCGAACATGTTTCTCACATGTGCTTGATCGAATCATATTGTAGAATAAGTGCATTATAACTGAACTGCTATATCATGTTTTTTATTTTTTTAACCTGCGAGTCCACACTAGGGGTGAGGGTTGACTATTCGAAATCACCTGTGAGTCCATACTAGGGGCGAGGGTGATTGTCTTGAACTAACCTGCGATTCCACACTAGGGCGAGGGTTGGTGATTTGTTTCAAACCTGCAAGTCCACACTAGGGACAAGGGTTTGGTATCCGTTGATCTCTTGTTCACCTGTTTTCTTCCAGTAGTTCATTTATGCATTGTTGTTCACATATTCGTGTATCATTATTGCTTAGCCCTTCTCTGTTTATATCCTGGTTTTCTTATGCATGATAAACTGTTAGATAGATATGTTTTATGTATCTTGCTAGTCTTCTGAGGACTTGATGATCTCTTCAGGTAGTTGATTGTACGGAGTTAGTTAGCTGATCATGATGGTAGTTGATTACATCTGCAGGATTCAGGTATTTTCTAGTGATATTACTTTGTTATCCTCCCGTGCTTTATATTCTTTATCATGATATATTCTGCTTATTAGCCTAGTTTTATAGACTCGTATTATTTCTTTGGAGTCTAATCGGACGTATATGCTAGTTGACTGCAGACCATGAACTATAATGTTCATTTTTGTTTTATATTATTCTTGTGGATTGAGATATAGTTTTGTCTGCCATGATTAGGCATTTTACCATAGTCTAGACAGCTTATACGTATTCAGGTTAGACTGGAGTCTACTTGATACGTAGCTGGCTTGCGCATGCACTCGCATCTCGAAAAGCGGGTGCGGGTCGTGACAAGTAATTACGCATGAAATTCCTCGAGTACAAATGATATGATACGTCCACTTCTGGATGATATTTCAAGTTGTGACATCTCACACAAGGATACTTAATTTTGGTATGGTTCATGTACTAAGGGAACGCCTTGACAAACTGCAGGAACTGCTCTACCCCGTGTATAAATTCATCATGTACACCGCACATGTCATCAGGATGACGATTGTACATCCACGAACAATGTCACAGATAGTAATTCAAATTCATTTAAAGATAATTCTGCAAAGATGGGTACACATTATTCGAGTATATTGTCCAAATGGATGTATAGATGGATACACATGAGTATTAAATGAATGTCGTCATGTGTTCAATGTCATCCCTTCTCTTCAAAGAAAATTTACTTCTGCAAGCCTTTTGAGGATTTCAGAGTTATACAGGATTTTCGAAAAAATACTAGAAATGACCAAGTATTATAATTTTTCTTCTCCAAGAATTTTTATTCTTTATTATTTTCCCGATTTTTTGCTCCTTTTGTTCTTTATCTTTTCTCCTATTTTTTGGAAATATGTATAACTCTAAAAGCCTCAAAAAAAGGCTTACAGATGTAAATTTATTTTTTAGAGAAGGGCTGACATGGACACTTGATTTCGAACTGACACGGATACTTACCTAAGTATTTAAGATACCAGTTAGCACTTACCTACATATCACCTTAACTTTAGGTATTTGTGTATCATGTAGATATCATGTACCATGGTACACAATATCACATTGATACTCTTTTGTATCTTGATACTAGGATACAGTTTCAAATACCCATGACACTAACTATACACACGTGTTCATAAAACTATCCTGAAATCAAGTGTCCCTGTGAGCCATTCTCTCAAAACAAATGTGACATAAAAGGCTTGCAGACGTAAATTTCCTTTTGAGAGGATGGCTCACATGGACACTTGATTTCAGGCTAACATGGACACTTAACATAAGAGATAATGATATCTCTGTGGTCACGTGTTCCTTGTGAGCCCACAAGAAAAACTTGACCTCGGAGTGTCCAAGCTAGCACTTACCTAGCTAGCACTCTAGATACTTTCATTTAAACCCCAAACTTACCTTGACAATTACCCAATTCCTAAAATATCTTATATACTTCTAGGATACTTACTCGAGATACTTTTCATTTACTAAATTCTATCACAGACAGTGGTTACACCATGCTTAGATAGCCTAAATTTAGGAGTCATCATACACATATAACCTTCCATAGATTATCATGAAACTAGTTCCAACACGTGTGTCGGTTACAACTTACTCATTCCCTAAACTAAAAAATACACCTATAATCTTTTTACGATACCATACTAAACTAGGAAATACACCTAAAATCAGTGTGTGTCAGTGTCCAATGTCCGATTATTTTTATTTGAACAAGTTAAAATTTCACATGAATGAAGAGTTCCCTTCATGAATATTTGTACCATGATTTAATCATGAATATTTGTACCTTGATTTAAATTATAGTCACAAAACAAAACAAAATAATAGACATGATGTATGTATGTGTGTCGTCCCAGTGAATATGTGTATGTGTGTCAGTGTCAGCAAAAGGGTATGTGTGTCGTGTCAGCAAGTATGTGTCTGTGTGTCAGTGTCGTGTCAGCAAGAGGGTATGTATGTCGTGTGTCAATGTCTAACCTACACACGATATATGTGTGTGTCATGTCAGTGAGTATGTGTTTGTGTCTCATGTCGTGTCGTGTCGTGTCATCAGAGGAGTGTGTCAGTGTCGTGTCAGCAAGAGGAGTTAGGGTTAGTATTACCTGAGCCGGAGTCGAGAGGGTCGAGGAAGGAGATGCCGGGGTCGTTGCGGGGAGGGGTCGCCAGAGATGAGAGGGGCGAGGGGACAAGGGGTCGCCGAAGTCGAGAGGGGCGCCGAGGGAAGGGGACAAGAGGGTCAAGAGGAGCCGGGGAAGGAGACGCGAGGGTCGCCGGAGTCGAGAGGGACGCCGCAGGCAGGAAATCGTCGGGGGAGGGGGTCGCTAGAGACAAGAGGGGCGAGGTGGAGAGAAATTTTTTGGAGAGCACACAGGATTGGAAATTTGGAGGAAAATAAAAAGTCGATCGGCCAGTATTAAACCTTGTATAAAATAAGGTAGCAACGTCAGAACCAGACGTCGCTAAACGTCGATGTCCATCAATATACTGGCGACATTCAAGTTGATGAGTCGCTAAACGTTGTAGTTTTAAAAAATACAGCGACGTTCTCTGACGACACCGTGACGTTTGCTTTCCTAACAATAAAGCATGTCTCTAAATGACACTGAAAGTCGCTAATAGTAATGTTTAGCGATGGCTTTTTTTGTCGCTAAATACAATAAAAATAGCGACATTTTTATCCGACGTCACTAAATTCGTCGTCAATATGACTTATTTTGGTAGTATCTTTGCTATAGCCAAATCTTAGGCTCCATAAGGGTATTGCAAACCATGTAAATCTTTTTGACGCAATCTGTGTCATGCTTGCACTTCTTTTAATTCAACTTGATGTTGTGCAAGCGGATCGTCGCTCAACACACTGACTCATCTATATTAAAGGTCACTAGTAAGTCTATCTATACCCGGACTTTATAGCTTGGTTTAGACGGCAAATCATCCAGCCAGGGTATCGATCCCCCTAGAAATTCCCGAATTACTGGAGCGTGTCTTGTGCAGCTATCCAGCGTTCCCTTAGGATCGAATCGGTCCCATGGCCCGGTGTAACGCCCGAGTCTAAAAATATGTAGGACTAGGAACGTAGACATGCCAGCCGTATAATAAATATACGTAAGCGGTAAAATACAGTAGAACCATGACTAATCTCATCCACACAAAATAAATGAATAAAAGATATCATATAATCAACTATGAAATTGTCATTTGGTATATATAGTTGGGCAGAGACAAATCTACTACCAACTATGAAAAGAAATACATAACAAAAGAAAGAGTTTGGCGAGCGATGCGAAGATGATCAAAGTGCAATCATCCTCGAAGAAGTAGAGATGATCATGGCCATGGAAAAAATACCTGCGAAAGACAAGAGCACACACCTGGCGAGATAACTAGGTCCTCAGAGGGACGTAACAAGACACATAATATCATGCCATATAAACTGAATAAATATTTCTCAATAATAATAAGTAAGATCGGATCATAACTGGTCCAATACTCACCTATTGAACTAGCGTACTATCCCCCCAACCAAACAAGGACAAGAGATGGTAAACTAATTAACGATGACGTATCTTTCCATGCTATGAATCCGATATGGTATCCGGACCCCAACAAGGTTCAATACCTTCTCATCGAAGTAGTAGGCCACACCTACAACCAAACAAGGACAAGATGTGACGAACTAATCTGCGACAAGTTATTGTTCCAAGCCACGGTCAAATACAAGTACCCAAACCAAAAGTAGTCATACCTAACGGATAAAGGTGCCTAATCGTTCTAAGTGTAATGTAATTAAGAACAATCCTTCTTACGCATGGACCCTGGCTAAAATAGGATCGGCATAGTCCCCCCTTGGGCACCAAAGGCCCAATCAATAAGAGCATAACGTTCCGCAGAACGCCAATGGCCGTCAGTAATCATGGGTCATCAACCCCGTATCTCCAGCGGAGCATCCGGGTCACAAGGGAAAGTGCCTAGTAGCCCATACGCTTAGGAATTGTCCTTCCCGCCCAATGCCTACTATGTTGTATCCACAACAGAAAACCTCTATAACCGCTAAGTCAAACTAAGCATGCAACCTCTATTAGTGGTTATTCCTATCGCACGGCTTATACATACCGGTAGCCAGCCAATCACGTACGTCCGTGTTCTACATGCGACACACAACTTCGTGGTACAACGTGTCAAGGAACATGAATGCAACACACAAGGTGGTCCCTTAAATCTAGGTTTAATGTGTAAGAAAAATAATGCATAACAGAAAATATAAATGAACAGTAAGTTCTAACAAGTTATGCCATGTATCACAGTTTATTTTGCATAAAAAAATAATGAATAACATATGAAATATGAGCTAAAATAAATAAACAGCAAATGACAAGGTGTCTTGCCTGGTAGGACGCCTGGTGTACTACAATGATCAATGTGGCACGAACTGTGACTTCGGGTAACAACTACACAAGGTGACCTATGTTGGTGGCACGGACAGTTCCATTGGGTCCAAAAGGGTGAAATTAGTTAGGATCAATAGGTGGGAGGAAAGAATTGGCAAAGGAATAGGAAGATTGGGATTGGTCATGGACATGAGATTGATCGATAGAATTTGGATAAATAATATATATGATTTTAGAAAATATTTATAATACTTGAAAATTTATGTATTAATAAAAATAGTTTTTGTTTTAGATAAATATTTAAAAACATAAAAATTACTTTGCAAAAACTATAAGTTTGTCAAAATATGATATTTAGATAGGAGCTATATTTTTATTAGTAAAAATAATATTTTATAAACACATAAAAATATGGAAAAAACGATTTAGGCTAAAATTCTATGTTTTGTAATGATAAATTTCTAAGTAAGAAATTTTATATCTTATTGGACAATACCTTTTATTTTTGAAAATAAAAATATGTTTTGAAATCCTTATAAATCATTTTGGGGCTAACACTTTTAATAAGATTTTAGGTAAAACATATATTTCAAAAAGTAAAAGTACTATAATATATGTAAAAATCCTAATCCTAAATTTGGAATTACAAGTAGGAACAAAACTAAATACTATATTTTTGAAGTAACTATATTTTAGGGATATCTACTATACATATCAAAAATAAATAACAATAGAAAATTTAAAAAAAAAATGTAATGATATTAGTAACCTTAACAATAGAAATAACAAAAAGTAACACTAACTACTGTAAATACAGATGATGCTAATAATAATGAAAATACTAATAATATATTTACATATACAATACATACATACATTAATATAAATAATAATAATAATAATAATAATAATAATAATAATATATACAGTAATCATAACTTAAAAGTATTAATATTTTACACTATTTAATAAAAACATAAAATAATAAAAGTAATAATAATAATCGGTCAACTCCTGTTCTCATTTTCAAGCTAGTGAAAAATATCAAAAAAAATTTAAAGAAGATAGAGAGTAGCTGAGAGGGAGAGAGGAGCGATCGGGAGATGGATCGAGTGCGGGGGAGGAAAGGAGGCTCGCCGGGGCCGCTGCTCCGACGTTGGGTGGCGCCGAGCGCAGAGAGGGGGCTGCGAGCCGGCGCAGTGGTGGTCACGAGAAGGATGGAGTGACTCAGCCGGGATTCGTCAGCGGACGCACGCGGAGGAGGGGAGAGGGGTTCGGGGGCTGGGCTCAGCGCGTGGAGAGCAGGGAAAACAGTCGGCGGAAGAGGAAGGGGAAGGAGGAGAGGCGGAGGTCTCTCCAAGGAAGAGGGGTTCGCGGCGGATGGTGGGTGACGGCTACTATGGCGCTGGGCACGGGAGGATGCTCAAGCGGCTAGGGCACGCCGGCGGCGGTAGCGCATGACAGGATGGTTGAAGGAGGTCGGACGGCAGAGAGAGGCGGTGATGGGCGAATCCGTGGTGGTGACTTGGCCGGGGTTTGGTGGCCACGACAGAGGGAAGAAGACGGGGCGTCGCAAGTCCGGCCACGCCGACGGCAGTGGAAGGAGCTCCAGCCGCGAGGTAGGTGGTGTTCTTTTGGTTTTGGGGGTTTTCTGTTGGTCATGGTGGCGGTGGTGGTGTTGGACGATGGGTTTGGGTGTTCGGGTGTTTAGGAAAATTGCAGTTGCAGGGTCGGCCGGTGTGTCGGGGACAGGGTAGTAGGGCGGTGGTAGCCGTGGTGGTGGTTGCGCTGGGTTAGGTAGAGGCTGGTGGTGGAAGGCTGTGTCGGGATCACGGGTGGTGAGCGAGGGAAGAGGCTGCGGTGGATGGCTGGGGGAAGGGCCGGTCGAGAGGCGGTCAGCCGCTGGTAGGGGGTGGCGACGAGTCGATGGTGATGCCGACGGTGGTGGCTGCCATGGTCTGAAACGGAGGTGGCCGAGTTGGCTCGGCCAGGGAGGCAGCCAAGGAAGTTAGGGTTAGGGTTTGGTTTTAGGATTAGGGTCGTGTCGGGGATTGTTCGACAGGACAAGATAGATGTCCGGGATTGTAGGACTCGGGACGGGATTATGATGTATTTGTATTGGGAAAAATATAGTGGCTGGAAGGCACGGACACGATGCACAATGGGGTGAAAATTTGGTGTTGGAGTTCATGGAAAAAGAGGGCAAGTACCTCTCCTTTTATAGGAGGTGGGAATCCCATTAGGATAAAGACTAGGATAGTTTAAACGTCCATAAGATAATTCGTAATTTAATTTAAATCAAATTTAAATCGATTCAACCAATAATAATCCAAATCCAATTCTAATTTAAATCTAGATAATCTAAACTCAATATAAATTATATCTTTAAATTTAAATTAAATCCATAAAATCTAATCAAAGATTTAAATTTCCACAATAATTTCAAAATATAATTTCCAAAAATACTAATAATAATAATTTCAAAAATTACATTATTATTTAAAAATAAACTAATAAAATATTAATAAAATATATATGTATGCACTAAGAATATTATTTATTATTAATAACTGTTATAAATGAGAGACTTTTTATAAATAAAATAAATAAAATAATGGACTTGAAAATGTTGGTATGATAGCTAAAATAATTATTACATATATTATTTTGAAACTATAAAAATAGAAAAAATATTTTTCTAAAATATGTATGCTCGCACATATTCGCACTCGTCGAGCAATTACGAAAAATGAATTTCGCGCGCGACGTACATTGCAACTACGCGACGTACAAATACAAAATAAAAATATCAGTACCAAATTTATTTTTAAAAAATATAGTAAAAATTTAGGGGTTTTACATCCTACCCAACTTAAAAAAATTTCGTCCTCGAAATTAAGAATTAGTAGGGGGTGCGAAGGCACAAGGGGGTATTGATGAGGAACAATCATTTACAACGTTCAACAAAACATGCATTAGGAATTCGCGATTTTAATAATGGCGAGGATAATCATGGGCTAGCGCAAGAAGGAAAATGAGTAAGGGTTAAAGTTAAAACAAGATGACAGGCAATAAAGAATATTATGATAACAAGAGAAAATAATTAGAGACCTTAAAGTTATAGTTTCTTGAGAGTAGGTTGAGGGCACGATTTAGAGAACGGATTAGATTCACTCCTAAATTAAGCGATTAGAAGGTCATGATAGGGCCGAGAAAATGACGAGTAGTTTAGGATGAAGATATAGCAACATCGAGTGATAATAGTCACAATCGATAGGAAGGCTAGAGGAAGTTCTAGTACAACGCTTTCGTCTTTCTAAAATAGGTGAAGGCGAAAGCAATATAGAGTTCGAAGGAGGCGTTATCGAATACGAATACATGGTTCAAAGGCGACCGAATAATTCAAAAGGAGTTGCCAAGGCAGTCGCGGATGGGACTCTAGAGGGCAAGTTTAGCTATGTCCCCATCCACGTAGAACAATAGATAAAAGCGAACCAAAGTGCACTCGGTTGATCAGACCATCATTTACCGGTTCTGATTAGACAATACGTTAGTGGAGGCCTCCAATAATATATGTCATGAACAAGCTTGATAAAGAATTGAGCTTGCAAAAACTAGGCTATATTAGCATCATTAGTCTAGATAGTAAAAATATAGGCACGTGAGATTAAGATTGAAATAAAGTAGAATTAATTCAACTCCTTAAGTCTTTAAGTCATATCTTGTGTTGGTCTCTATACAGTCGTCCTATAGTCTTCTTGTCCAAGTCCTTGGTTGGCTAGATGGGTTAGGATCCTCTAAATTCTAAAATCTAAATAAACTTGCTAATATAGGTCACAAGGACAAAGAGATTGCTAGGTTATAAGGTATTCTACCCAACTTAAAAGAATTAAACTAATGGTGTTTTGGGACAAAAGAAACATGTCCAACTAGTAGGGGTCACCTGTCTAGCCTCTAGCAAACACGAAGGGAAGATAAGAATAATGATAGAAGGAATCAAGCAAGATGCAAATCAATGAGCTAAACGGTAGATAAAATCTAGGAAAGAGGTCAAGTATGTGGATGAGATCCTAGACTCTAATACTATATGTGTCACGCCCCAGTACCGAAATACGGAGACGGACTAGGCCAGCTACTCCATATGAGGTACGTAACGTCATACGGCGATCGTGGCTGTCGAGAGACTAGGGGGTACATGCTACAATCAAGTCTCCTATGGTCCCATAGAGTTCTATGTCTCAATCAATCAAATCACATCAGCAATTAAATGAACATTAAAGATAAAGCAGTAAGGCGTCCCCGACGCTTCATCAAAATGGTCAAGAGAGACTAGCTTTATAATTTAGCTATCTCAGAGAGTCAGAGTACAAAATTATACACAGCTGCAGTCTGTTTATTTACAAGTCTGTACTGACACAAAATATCAAGTAATTCGGCTAACAGGTGCCGGTGGCTAAACGCCGCAAAAGTATAAGCAGGAGTGGTGGAGAAGAAACCCACTCGAGTCTCCGAACCGCCATGCTCCTAATATGCACCATGGATGTCAGGGAGGAAGATCGTGTCCTCAGGCTCTGCTACGGGATCTGGCCAAACAAAAACCAGCGGGGTCAGCCCCGAATAGCAAGTACCGCCAAAGGGGCACAAGAGTTAAGATTAAAAACCCAGTTAATAGAATGATTGATAATAGTAATACTTATGCTACTATTATAGGGTAGCGCAACATCCTCGAACCCATGTGGCACCCTTACAACCAAATAAGGACAAAAGGTGTCGCATGGAGTCGGGACGTGTCGTACTCTATAATTTTCACATAAGTTAAAAGGTATAAACAATAAAATCTCCTGATCGTGACTTCGGTCGATAGTCTATCGCAGCACAATAACCAACCCAACAATCAAACAAGAACATGGGTTGGATCATGTACCATGATAGTCCATGTTCCTCAGTCATTCACAGAAGTAGCAATTCACAATCAGAATAAGTCTTCCGTTCATAACTTCGGTCCACAGCCTATCATAGTACGATAACCAACCCAATAATCAAACAAGAACATGGGTTGGATCACGTACCATGACAGTCCGCTTCCCTCAGTTATTCACGGAAGGTAATAGGATACAAGCGAGTCGTTTTCACGGCCAATCAAGTCTACGAGTTTCTAGTGGGACGAGGTTATCCTCGCGTCATGTTATTAGAAATCCTCAGATCGTATCTTTCCAGCAAGGCTAGCCAACCCAGGGGTTCGCATAGACAGGTATGATTGAGCACAGGTCCCTCGTAAGGCCACCTTGCTAAAACATATAATATATAGCAGGAATTAATCGGATACAGTCATCCACTCGTTGCAGATGACACAGTATCCGTGGAGACCAGTCGGCACATCCAGACAGTATCTCAAGGCGACTGGTGTAACACGATCTCGGGATTTTGCCCTCCCCATGCATCTAGTATGTTTAGTTGCCTAGTTTAACCCTAGGTGAAATCTTGGACTCACATGCTGTGGCCTGTATGATTATCCTCCTAAAGTCGTACTTTAGTACGAGTACCCCAAAGAGGATCCATGTCAATCAGTATGTCAACATGTTCTACCCTCCTTAGTGTAATACATCATTGCAAATACACCACGTGGAGTTACGAGTCATTTGTCGAGCATGAACAAGAACTGGGACATTCAGGTACATGTATCAGGAAGGAATACTTTGTTCTCCGGGGTCACATTAGTACTAATATCATGCTCGGGACAAAAGGCGTAAGGATATAAAATGGGCATATAATATCTAATAAAATATCAAAAGCGTACGCACAAAAGCACGCACGCTCAAGGGGTAAAAGTCACGCAGGCTCACTCAGGCTCACTCAAGGCAGCGTGCGTGAAAAGTCACGCAGACTCAAGGGAAGAGCTGCGTGAAAAGTCACGCAGACTCAAGGGAAGAGCTGCGTAAAAAGTCACGCAGACTCAAGGGAAGAGCTGCGTAAAAAGTCACGCAAGCTCAAGGAGAGAGCTGCGTGAAAAATCACGCAAGCTCAAGGAGAGAGCTGCGTGAAAAAGTCACGCAGGCTCAAGGAGAGAGCTGCGTGAAAAGTCATGCAAGCTCAAGGAGAGAGCTGTGTGAAAAGTCACGTAAGCTCAAGGAGAGAGCTGCGTGAAAAAGTCATGCAGGCTCAAGGAGAGAGCTGCGTAAAAAGTCACGCAAGCTCAAGGAGAGAGCTGCGTGAAAAGTCACGCAAGCTCAAGGAGAGAGCTGCGTGAAAAGTCACACAAGCTCAAGGAGAGACACGCTTCCAACAGGAAGCGTGCTCAAACACTGTTCACTGTCTTCTCCAAACAGCAAGAATACCATGGCTGAACCCAAACTTCAAAGCATCATAACTTGGCCATCCGAACTCCAAATCCAGATTTCCAAAGTTCCAACTTGGGTGAAACTGAATGCTCTTCCACATGGAAGCATCAAAAACCCATAAAATCCAACTAAAGTAGATCAAACCATGCAAAATCCGAAAATGATTAAAACCTAGATCTACAAAAATCAAAGCTTCAAAATAGAAATTTTCAAGTTCTAAACTAGTATAGATTGAGGAGAAGAACATGTTTTGGCAAATAGTTTTGTAAGAAATTATTGACAAAATTATTGATCCATCTCTTGAGCAAGTTGGTACTTGCCTTGGTTGGTGGAGGAAGTAAATGAGAGGAAGTAAATGAGAGGAGAGAGAATGAGATGAGTTATATATAAAGATCTTGGACCCATGGGTTCATGATGAACCAAAGGGTTCAAGATGAACTATTGGTGAACCAAGAATAGGTTACCCAAATGAGCCAAAACTGTAGGCCCAAATGCAGAAAATAAATTAGGAAATAATATTTTGTCAAATATTTTTGGGAAATGCATAAAGAAATACTGCATAATAAATATAGTATAAATACGAGGTAAATACAAATTATCGGTTTACGTATTAAAATACGTATTCCAGGATCGGGGAGTGACAATATGCAGGCTTGCTTAGTATGGTAAAGTAACTAAACAATTTATCTTGACCTGCATGGGCTACCACAAAAATATGTAACGCCCCAGTCCCAAAATACGTAGGACTAGGAACATAGACATGCCAGCCGTATAATAAATATACGTAAGCTGCAAAATACAGTAGAACCATGACTAATCTCATCCACACATAATAAATAAATAAAAGATATCATATAATCAATTTTGAAATTGTCATCTGGTACATGTAGTTGGGCGGAGACAAATCCACTACCAACTATGAAAAGAAATACATAACAAAAGAAAGAGTTTGGCGAGCGATGCGAAGACGATCAAAGTGCAATCATCCTCGAAGAAGTAGAGATGATCATGGCCATGGCTAAAACACCTATAAAAGACAAGAGCACACACCTGACGAGATAACCAGGTCCTCAGAGGGACGTAACAAGACACATAATATCATGCCATATAAACTGAATAAATACTACTCAATAATAATAAGTAAGATCGGATCATAACATGGTCCAATACTCACCTATTGAACTAGCATACCATCCCTCCAACCAAACAAGGACAGGAGATGGTAAACTAATTCACGAAGACGTATCTTTCCATGCTATGAATCCAATATGGTATCCGGACCCCAACAAGGTTCAATACCTTCTCATCGAAGTAGTAAGCCATACCTACAACCAAATAAGGATAAGATGTGACGAACTAATCCACGACAAGTTATTGTTCCAAGCCACGGTCAGATACAAGTACCCAAACCAAAAGTACTCATACCTAACGGATAAAGGTGCCTAACCGTTCTAAGTGTAATGTAGTTAAGGACAATCCTTCTTACGCATGGGCCCTGGCTAAAATAGGATCGGCATAGTCCCCCCTTGGGGCACCAGAGGCCCAATCAATAAAAGCATAACATTCCGCAGAACGCTAGTGGCCGTCAGTAACCATGGGTCATCAATCCCGTATCTCCAGCGGAGCATCCAGGTCACAAGAGAAAGTGCATAGTAGCCCATACGCTAAGGAATTGTCCTCCCCGTCCAATGCCTACTATGTTGTATCCACAACAGAGAACCTCTATAACTGCTAAGTCAAACTAAGCATGCAACCTCTATTAGCGGTTATTCCTATCGCACGGCTTATACGTACCGGTGGCCAGCCAATCACGTACGTCCGTGTTCTACATGCGACACACAACTTCGTGGTACAACGTGTCAAGGCCAATGAATATAACACACAAGGTGGCCCCTTAAATCTAGGTTTAATGTGTAAGAAAAATAATACATAGCAGGAAATATAAATGAACAGTAAGTTCTAACAAGTTATGCCATATATCACAGTTTATTTTGCATAAAGAAAATAATGAATAATGAATGAAATATGAGCTAAAATAAATAAACAGCAAATGGCAAGGTGTCTTGCCTGGTAGGACACCCGGTGTACTGCAATGATCAATGTGGCACGAACTGTGACTTCGGGTAACTACACAAGGTGACCTCTGTTAGTGGCACGGACAGTTCCATTGGGTCCAGAAGGATCAAATTAGTTAGGGTCAATAGGTGGGAGGAAAGAATTGACAAAGGAATAGGAAGATTGGGATTGGTCATGGACATGAGATTGATCGATAGAATTTGGATAAATAATATATATGATTTTAGAAAATATTTATAATACTTGAAAAATCATGTATTAATAAAAATAGTTTTTATTTTAGATAAATATTTAAAAACATAAAAATTACTTTGCAAAAACTTTAAGTTTGTCAAAATATGATATTTCGATAGGCGCTATATTTTTATTAGTAAAAATAATATTTGATAAACACATAAAAATATGGAAAAAAAACGATTTAGGCTAAAATTCTATGTTTTGTAATGATAAATTTCTAAGTAAGAAATTTTATATCTTATTGGACAAAACCTTTTATTTTTGAAAATAAAAATATGTTTTGAAATCCTTATAAATCATTTTGGGGGTAACACTTTTAATAAGATTTTAGGTAAAGCATATATTTCAAAAAGTAAAAGTACTATAATATATGTAAAAATCCTAATCCTAAATTTGGAATTACAAATAGGAACAAAACTAAATACTATATTTTTGAAGTAACTATATTTTAGGGATATCTACTATGTATATCAAAAATAAATAACAATAGAAAATTTAAAAAAATGTAATGTTATTAGTAACCTTAACAATAGAAATAACAAAAAGTAACACTAACTACTGTAAATACAGATGATGCTAATAATAATAAAATACTAATAATATATTTACATATACAATACATACATACATTCTTAATACAAATAATAATAATAATATATACAGTAATCATAACTTAAAAGTATTAATATTTTATACTATTTAATGAAAACATAAAATAATAAAAGTAATAATAATAATCGGTCAACTCTTGTTCTCATTCTCAAACTAGTAAAAAATATCAGATTTTTTTAGAGAAGAGAGAGAGTAGCTGAGAGGGAGAGAGGAGCGATCGGGAGATGAATCGAGTGCGGAAGAGGAAAGGAGGCTCGCCGGGGGCGCTGCTCTGGCGTTGGGTGGCGCCGAGCGTAGAGAGGGGGCTGCGAGCTGGCACGGTGGTGGTCACGAGAATGAGGGAGTGACTCGGCCGGGAATCGTCGGCGGACGCACGCGGAGGAACGGAGAGGGGTTCGGGGGCTGGGCTCGGCGCGCAGATAGCGGGGGAAACGGCCGGCGGAAGAGGAAGGGGAAGGAGGAGAGGCGGAGGTCTCTCCAAGGGAGAGGGGTTCGCGGCGGATGGTGGGTGATGGCGACTATGGAGCTGGGTGCGGGAGGATGCTCAGGCGGCTAGGGCACGCCGGCGGCGGTGGTGCTTGACAGGTTGGTTGAAGAAGGTCGGACGGCAAAGAGAGGCGGTGATGGAAGAATCCATGGTGGTGACTTGGCCGGGGTTTGGTGGCCACGGTAGAGGGAAGAAGATGGGTCATCGCAAGTCCGGCCTCGCTGACGGCACTGGAAGGAGCTCCGGTCGCGAGGTAGGTGGTGTTCTTTTGGTTTTTGGGGTTTTCTGTTGGTCATGGTGGCGGTAGTGGTGTTGGGTGATGGGTTTAGGTGTTCGGGTGTTTAGGGAAGTTACAGTTGTAGGGTCGATCGGTGTGCGGAGACAGGGTGGTTGGGCGGTGGTGGCCGTGGTGGTGGTTGCGCTGGGTTAGGTGGAGGCTGGTGGTGGAAGGCTGTGTCGGGATCACGGGTGTCACGACATGCACCCTAGAGTAAGGGCACGAGAAGTGGGTACGTCCAGCCTATGCCGCAGTGTCGGCGGTAGAACGCTGTCCTAGGTTAATGCATCTAACAGTATAAGGCTAAACAGTTTATACTCCCCGAATGGGGGTGACATAGCAGAAAGTAAACTCAATCACAACTAAGGAAGAAGAAGTACGATATGATATAAAACTCAAATGAAATACAGAAGATCAGAAGAGTCTAAGTGTCTAAGATAACATCTCAGCAAACATCCAGAAATACCAGTTTCAACTACTGAATATGAAAGAATATATAAGATCCAGATCCCAAATGACAGTAATAGTAAACCTAGACTAGGGAGCCTCAGTCTCTATAGCTAATGGATCCGGCTGGAAATCCGGATCAATGGTGTCATCTAGAGCTGTCCCATAGTAGGTATCCACACAGGCCTCCTCCTCATCCTCTTAATATTTTTAACAGGTCCAGTCAGGACAGGAGCGAGCACAATACATCTCAACAGATCATAGCAGGTTAGAAAATATAATCATGCAGTAAAGTAAGATACGAGAACTGAAAGAAAGTACAGAATGTAAACAGAAAAAGCTGTAATAGAAATATATACTGTAAATAAAGAACTATCAGTGGCTAGTGAGTCAGAGTACAATATAAACATGTGAATGACATATGAGATTCTGATGAGACACTACGAAGGTGATCAGGTGAGATACTACTTGGATATTATTCACATGTCTACTTCTACTCCCCCGTACCCCCAACCAATACACAAGGATCCAGCCAGGTTATGTTATGATTCCATGCAAAGGCCCACAAGGGGTGATACATGGAAGGCCCATAAATGGGTGATTCTGGGAATGCCCATAAATGGGTGATTCAAGGAAGACTCTGTGATCATGAGAGTACATGTCACAAGTGATCAATGAACCATGAAGCATAGCGATACACAATGTAAGTGAAACGCACAGAACATGTAGTATCCGATGCTCCCTGAGGGGATAACATCTCAAGAAGGGATCCATATAGTACTAATTCGTGTGACCAACGTGACAGTATCAAGTAAAGTAATTTAAAGCAGGAGAATAATTCTAACAGGATATGAAATAATCAGAGAATGTACTCGCCCGTATCCTGAGTATCTGAAGAATATCTACTGTCCGAGGAGTGGTGTCTATCTCCTATAGAACAGTATAAGTTACTATAAGTTCTAAAATGATAATAAGATGCAATTCAATGCATTCTATATGAATCTATGTCAATCTAGACCAAAGTCAACTCTTGGTCAACTCTAGTCAACTAGACTAGTCAAACTAGGTTAACTAGGTCAAACCTAAGTCAACAAGTCTATACTAGGCTATCTAGTCTATCTAGGTCTAATCAAGACTAAACAAGTCTAACTAGACTCTATACTAGGCAAACAGACACACCCATAGGCCATGAGCCCTAGGCTATAGGCTGTAACATGCCTATAACCAAACCACATCACATATACACATATCCATAAATGTATCTAATATAATATAGTACACTCATTAACATATAGGCTACGTATATGTACATCACACACACACATATATATATATATACATCACACACACACATGTACACGATCACATATATATATATATATATATATATATATATATATATATATATATATATATATATATATATATACATAGAGAATAAGGAAAAGGGAATGTGATGGTGTACATGTGTGTGCGTTGAGAGTGTCAAGTGTCAATAGGATTAAAGTGTGTGAGTGTCAATATGAATGTGGATACATGTAACAGTAGAGGGTAAGGTGTGTCAATAAGAACTTAGGAATTAGGAATTGTAGAGTGTGTTCAGGAATTGGAATATGAAGACAGTGAGAAGTTTTCAAATTTTTTTAATGCAATTTGAATGAAGGTGCAAGGGTATGCATCATGTGCAGTGACCAATTAGGAGTGCAGGACAACTAATCATGCAGTGGCCATGAATGAAATAAAACGAATGTATGCAGATAAATGCAAGAAGGATGGGACATGTCATTTAGAATGCAGTACAATTACTACAGGTGCAATGGCTAATGTATGAATCTGCTGTTGCATTAGATGCAGTACAAGGCAGTAAGGTATGAAGGATAGCAGTGTATCCATAAGGTGAATGCAGTAGGTAATGTTCTGATACTTGAATTGAATCCAAGTACAGGACTGGGACCAGGACATGAAATGTTCTGGTAAAAGCCAAACCTTAATATGTAGGATACAAATCACATCTACCCAGGAAGGCATTGGCTTATCTATATGCAGGACAATCTAAATGAGAAGGTAAGGGCTGGGCATCAATAGAATGATGCAATGGTTCATATTAAGTGCAGACCTAATTGAAATGTGAAAACAATGTGCAGTGAACAAATAGTGAAGGCATGACAGGTAATTTCAGTTCGTGTGTGTGTATCATGTGCATGTGTGTAAGTGAGTGACTGTGTGTGAATGTGTGGAGAGTAATGAAACAGTATGACAGGTGTAAGAAATGTGTGTGTGCAGGTTGGACTGGAAATCAGTGACAGTTAAAGGGAAAGTGTGTGAGTCAAATTCAGAATATGTGGGTATATAATTTCAGTTGTGCGTGAGTGTGGAGGGGTGTGAGTAAATCTGGAAATCAGAAATGTGTGTGTGTAATCAGCATATGTGTGTGTTTATACATGTGGGGAGGCAAAGTGAAGAATAACAGGAAATCAAGTCATAGGTTTTAGTTTTCTGAAACCATGACAGGTAAACCCCCAACCCAAATTCTTTGTTAACATGAACTCTAACATGTGTATGATAACTCAGTCATATAGGGTTAATCAATATTGTAATTAATCATGGAAAAAATTGGTTAAACTCACACTTACATCACAGAATTCAGAAATCAGCCTATTGAATCAAAAATATGGAAAAAACTTCATTCGAAACCAATTCTCGAACACCCATCATAATCCAACTTTTCATTAACCTAATACATATGTCGGTGAACCTATCTAATCATTTAATCATCAATAAAACAGGTAAACAACAAATCAAAACTCAGAAAACACAATTTCCAGCACGTATCAGTGAAGTATCAGTGCACATGGGAATTTCAGGAATTCGAACTCAATTAACCATCTAAATTACAAAGTAAATGTTGGTAATAGGTGTCACACATGTGATGGTACTAGGTAGGGTCTTCGTGTCCAAGAACTGGATACGAATCGTGTCCAAAATAACACATGAACACAGACACCCAACTCGTGTACACAATCATCGTGCACGCGTGCACGCGCGTTCAACACGCGACACACGACACGACACAACTCGTGTTCGTGTCCAGAGGTGCGCCTAGGGTAGGTCTAGGACTGTGTCATCCTTATACGTGTCCACGTGACACACAGACACGACACGAACTCCGTGTCAGTCGTGCCTGTGCACGCGCACAGCAGCCCACGCGTGACAGCGCGCGACCAATGCGACCTCGATAACTCCACGCGTGGTGCACGAGATGCTCCCAAATTTTGGGAGCGTGGTCGTAGACGATGCCCCAAGATTCCCACAAAAAATAAGGACACGACGTGTCCTGTATCCGGAGATACAGGGCCCGTGATACAGGACACGGCCTACGGGCTCGTGCTGCGTGTCCACGTGTAAAAACATGACACAAATGGACACGAAACACACTACTACCTTCACAAAAATTAATACACACATCTAGATCTATAAATCCATGCAATTATATTTCAAAAATATGAAAATTAATTCCTATGTGGCATTTCTACAAACACCTAGTATATCAATACGATACGTGTCCAATACGGACACGAAATGGACACGAATTATGCCCAAATTTTGTGGGCAGTTAGGTAACCCCTAAACCTAACCTATTATGCAAGAAAATCAGGAAGAAACAAGGGTTTAGGTGGTTTACCTATTGAGTATCAAAACTCAAGAACAAGCTCCAAAGAGGGGATTCCAAATGGCAACTCCAAATCTCCAAATGACACACAAACTGAGGTGATCCTCCAAAATCAGAATATAAACATAAATTAGATCCTATTGCAAAAGACTAGGATTAAAAAGGAGCTAAAATGAATTAATTAGGAATTTTGAGCATAGGGGAAAATACCTTTCCACCAAAATTAGGGCAAACCTAAAAAGAGGCAAGAACACTCTTAAGAGACTACTTATAGGCAAGGAAAACCTAATAGTGGCTGCCATGTTGGGTTAGGATTGGTCTTGGGCTTAATTCATGGGCCTATGGCTTAAACACTAGGCTTAAAATTGATAAGTCATAAGTCATTGACTTAAGTCACTAGTCATGGACTAATTCCTCCCAAACTAATCCTCCCTACTTTAAAACTAATTTCTAATTACTAAAGTAGGTTAACTAGAGTTAGACTAGGGTCACCAACGAGGGTTAGCTTCTAGGTTAGGCTCCAAAGTCAACACTAGTCAAGTCTAGATTAACCCTTAATTAAAATATATCAAAAATCATATAAATTCAAATAAATCTAAATAATTCATAATAAATCCAAATAATTCCCAAAAGTTCATAATGACCAAAATACCCCCATGCTCAAAAGTAAAAATAATTATCCTAATGCCATATCACTAGTCTTAATTTGGTAAATCACAAGTCATGGTTTTAATAATTTTTAAAATAATCAAAAATCACCAAAAATTAATATCATGATTTAAATATCATTAATAAAAGATTAAAATTACAAAATTTCAAAATTACCCTCATTTAGAAAATTGGGTGTTACAAGTCTACCCACATTAGAAAAATTTTATCCTCGAAATTAAGATGGTAGTACTCCTTCTAGGTCAAACATAGTCAAGGGTCAACCCTCTTAGTCAACTAAGTCAAATCTAGGGTGTGGTCAACTGTCTAGTCAAACAAGGTCAATAAGTCAGCATTGGTCAATATTAGACTATTGGGTCAATTATATAGGTCAAACTCTATAAGCTAACTCAATGTCATAACCAACCCACTCGAAGTTATCAATTAACCCATATCATTATATATACATATATATATATATATATATATATATATATATATATATATATATATATATTACTCAACTATATATCCATATACATATATCACATAAATATATATCTATATAGAGCATACTATAACCCAACCTAATCCCATACATAATATCACTTATGCACATCCTAAGGTTATCGTATACATGTATAGTGACATATACCCTTATCCACCACTAATAAATGCACTTATATAAATATATAACATATATGTATATACACAAGATATATCTAATACCAAGGATAATGGACACAAAGGCAGCAGCCCAAGGAAACATGGACCACATATAACTCATATATATACACATTTTCCACATGTGTATATAGGATTACCTATAGGTAAGAAATAGGACAGAATACTCAAGAAGGTAGGGCAAGGAAGTGTACCCATGATCACACATGTGCAAGGTCTGAACCAGGAATGAACAGGGCTAGCAGATCAAATGCAGGGCCAATTTCTCATGCTACTCCTATGTGAAGGGTTGAACCAAGGGAATGTAGGAACATGAAACCTAAAGTGGATTGGCCAGATAAGTTCAAGAACAAGACTACATGAGAGTGGTAAGTATCAAATTTTCTCAAAGTCTGATATCAAATCCATTCATGGACTGAACATCAAAATGATATAGGGACTGGACCAATTAATTCAAGGGAATTAAAATTGAGTGATGCAGTCTATTATGCAGTGGATACTATGCAGGATGCAAGGATGATGTGCAGTGTATAATGAAGAGTGTAGGGTGTGCCATGAAGCACAGGACCAATGGAGTGCAAGATATGTGAGGTTCTGATACATGAAGTATGTATCCTAATACAGGGCAGATAGGTATAGTACAGTGAACTAAAGAGATGCAGTGAGCTAAAAAGTTAGTATCTCAACTAAAACTTGGTCTTCTTGACTGAGCCAAGATATCCCAAACAAGTATGATACAAAAGATTTACAGATCAGTGAACTAAAGTAGATATCCTAAGTGATGTAGACTTTACCTAGACAAGGATGAGTGCGGACTTCTAATATGCATGATACTGACTCCAGATGTGCAGAATATGACAAGTGGTTGATGGTTATATTGGTGAGTTAATAACTGGGGCCTGAATAATGGTCCAGTGAAATCTATGATGCAATATGGTAGGTAATGAAAGTTAAGTGCAGTGAACAACTTGAAATAGTATGAACTGAGGGAACAAGGGTCTCTAATGAAGGGTCTACACACTGCCTATAAAGGTTGATCAATCATGACTGAACTCAACGCAAAGAGAACTTAACTAAAATATAAAACTGAACCAAATATAGGCTAATCAACATGTCAATACCCTATTCAACAATAACCTATAGATACCAACCAACCCATATCCCATATGCCAATATCATCTGCAATCTATATGTATATAGGCCTTTCAGTCTTAGGTGAACTACAACTATACTCAAGGGCAGGCTCTGGTCATGGGTGCCTCACTGGAAAATGGTAAGGAAAAATAATAATAATCATAAAGGCTGTAAGGCATACTAACATCCTATACGTAACTGGTTGATATTATAAATAACATGGGAATCACCTACACTGGGTTACTATTCTAATACCAATGCTAACTATCATCCCCAGGGTACAGGCACTCTACAAGTCATCATATCATTATACTATGAAAGAACCACATATGAATAAGCTCTACAAAACTAAATATCCCTACTCCTAAGTTATTTATAACAACAGAAGGGTATGATGTTTAAAACCTTCTCAAGATACAATCTGTTAATCATATGCGTCTGTCCAAAATCATGTTGTCCAGAGTCTTCATCATGCTAGTGAGCAAGGCTACGATAATCACAGAGTCCTTGACTAAGGTACGTACCTCTAGGTTCATGGTATTTAAAATTTTCGTATTGTCGCATGCGACGGCGAAAACCTTAAATTCCTATACCCGAGAAATATATCAAAAATTTGACTACATGTCCTCACTATGCCAACTAATACGACTATCGAATATTCTAGATCCCATAACTGAGGTGACCTAGCCCATATGATTTTCTTAGAAGAAAAACAAACATAACAAAAGAGCAACATGACAAAAATTAATCAATCAGCAAGGAACAGATGGAATCGGATTTCAAGGTAGTTATAAAAGACAATTGCGGGAATGGAATCGAGAAGAACGGAACTTGCAGCAAGATCTCCAATGGTCTGTGCATCCTCGACTGTCCTAACGATAGTTCATCCCTGCTGCTTTTCCCTGGTCTGCTGCTGATGCTGCATGAACCGCTGCTGCTGAGAGAAATCGAGAATGACGGAAGAAAGTCTCTGTACAAACAGAGGTGCACCTCCAATGTAGCAGAAACGCCAACCTGAGTCGACACAACAGGAGCTACGGTCTCGAGGCCCTGATGAACAGGACGAGAGGTGGCCAACCTCTCGATAGTATCCCCCGAACCGAAGCGATGAGATCATGTCTCTATAACCATTATGAAGACAGATCAAAAAAACAAGCAATTACTGAGAATGAAGCAAGAAATCAAAGAAAGACAGTTAATATTCAAGGGAAAACAATAAGCAGCAAATTTAGATAAAAGGGATCTGATTAAGAGTTTTTTTTAATGTGATTGAGTATCTTCAAAAATATCCTAATCCTACTGCAGGCTGTAGTGATACTCTAGTTCGAATACCACTACACAAACTCGACCTACATAGGCCACCACTAAAAACGTGTCACGACCCGCACCCTAGAGTAAGGGCACGAGAAGTGGGTACATCCAGCCTATGCCACAGTGTCGGCGGTAGAACGCTGTCCTAGGTTAATGCATCTAACAATATAATGCTAAACAGTTTATACTCCCCGAATGGGGGTAACATAGCAGAAAGTAAACTCAATCACAACTAAGGAAGAAGAAGTAAGATATGATATAAAACTCAAATAAAATACAGAAGATCAGAAGAGTCTAAGTGTCTAAGATAACATCTCAGCAAACATCCAGAAATACCACTCTCAACTAATGAATATGAAAGAATATATACAATCCAGATCCCAAATGATAGTAATAGTAAACCTAGACTAGGGAGCCTCAGTCTCTATAGCTAATGGATCCGGCTGGAAATCCGGATCAATGGTGTCATCTAGAGCTGTCCCGTAGTAGGTATCCACACAGGCCTCCTCCTCATCCTCTGTAATATTTTCAACAGGTCCAGTCAGGAAAGGAGCGAGCATAATACATCTCAACAGATCATAGCAGGTTAGAAAATATAATCATACAGTAAAGTAAGATACGAGAACTGAAAGAAAGTACAGAATGTAAACAGAGAAAGCTGTAATGGAAATATATACTGTAAATAGAGAACTATCAGTGGCTAGTGAGTCAGAGTATAATATAAATATGTGAATGGCATAGGAGATTCTGATGAGACACTACGGAGGTGATCAGGTGAGATACTACTTAGATATTATTCACATGTCTACTTCTACTCCCCCGTACCCCCAATCAATACACAAGGATCCAGCCAGGTTATGTTATGATTCCATGCAAAGGCCCACAAGGGGTGATACATGGAAGGCCCATAAATGGGTGATTCTGGGAATGTCCATAAATGGGTGATTCAAGGAAGACTCTGTGATCATGAGAGTACATGTCACAAGTGATCAATGAACCATGAAGCATAGTGATACACAATGTAAGTGAAACACACAGAACATGTAGTATTCGATGCTCCCTGAGGGGATAACATCTCAAGAAGGGATCCATATAGTACTAATCCGTGTGACCAACGTGACAGTATCAAGTAAAGTAATTTAAAGCAGGAGAATAATTCTAACAGGATATGAAATGATCAGAGAATGTACTCGCCTGTATCCTGAGTATCTGAAGAATATCTACTGTCCGAGGAGTGGTGTCTGTCTCCTATAGAATAGTACAAGTCACTATAAGTTCTAAAATGATAATAAGATGCAATTCAATGCATTCTATATGAATCTAGGTCAATCTAGACCAAAGTCAACTCTTGGTCAACTCTAGTCAATTAGACTAGTCAAACTAGGTCAACTAGGTCAAACCTAAGTCAACAAGTCTATACTAGGCTATCTAGTCTTTTCTAGGTCTAATCAGGACTAAACAAGTCTAACTAGACTCTATACTAGGCAAACAGACACACCCATAGGCCATGAGCCCTAGGCTATAGGCTATAACATGCCTATAACCAAACCACATCACATATACACATATCCATAAATGTATCTAATATAATATAGTACACTCATTAACATATAGGCTACGTATATGTACATCACACATATATATATATATATATATATATATATACATAGAGAATAAGGAAAAGGAAATGTGATGGTGTACATGTGTGTGTGTTGAGAGTGTCAAGTGTCAATAGGATTAAAGTGTGTGAGTGTCAATATGAATGTGGATACATGTAACAGTAGAGTGTATGGTGTGTCAATGAGAACTTAGGAATTAGGAAGTGTAGAGTGTGTTCAGGAATTGCAATATGAAGACAGTGAGAAGTTCTCAATTTTTTTAATACAATTTGAATGAAGGTGAAAGGGTATGCATCATGTGCAGTGACCAATTAGGAGTGCAGGACAACTAATCATGCAGTGGCCATGAATGAAATGAAACGAATGTATGCAGATGAATGCAAGAAGGATGGGACATGTCATTTAGAATGCAGTACAATTACTACAGGTGCAATGGCTAATGTATGAATCTGCTGTTGCATTAGATGCAGTACAAGGCAGTGAGGTATGAAGGATAGCAGTGTATCCATAAGGTGAATGCAGTAGGTAATGTTCTGATACTTGAATTGAATCCAAGTACAGGACTGGGAGCAGGACATGAAATGTTCTGGTAAAAGCCAAACCTTAATATGTAGGACACAAATCACATCTACCCAGGAAGGCATTGGCTTATCTATATGCAGGACAATCTAAATGAGAGGGTAAGGGCTGGGCATCAATAGAATGATGCAATGGTTCATATTAAGTGCAGACCTAATTGAAATGTGAATGCAAAATACAGTGAACAAATAGTGAAGGCATGACAGGTAATTTCAGTTCGTGTGTGTGTATCATGTGCATGTGTGTGTAAGTGAGTGACTGTGTGTGAATGTGTGGAGAGTAATGAAACAGTGTGACGGGTTTAAGAAATGTGTGTGTGCAGGTTGGACTGGAAATCAGTGACAGTTAAAGGGAAAGTGTGTGAGTCAAATTCAGAATATGTGGGTATATGATTTCAGTTGTGTGTGAGTGTGGAGGGGTGTTAGTAAATCTGGAAATCAGATATGTGTGTGTGTGTAATCAGCATATGTGTGTGTATACATGTGGGGAGGCAATGTGAAGAGTAACAGGAAATCAAGTCATAGGTTTCAGTTTTCTGAAACCATGACAGGTAAACCCCCAACCCAAATTCTTTGTTAACATGAACTCTAACATGTGTATGATCACTCAGTCATATAGGGTTAATCAATATTGTAATTAATCATGGAAAAAATTGGTTAAACTCACACTTACATCACAGAATTCAGAAATCAGCCTATTGAATCAAAAATATGGAAAAAACTTCATTCGAAACCAATTCTCGAACACCCATCATAATCCAACATTTCATTAACCTAATACATATGTTGGTGAACCTATCTAATCATTTAATCATCAATAAAATAGGTAAACAGCAAATCAAAACTCAGAAAACTCAACTTCCAGCATGTATCAGTGAAGTATCAGTGCACATGGGAATTTCAGGAATTCGAACTCAATTAACCATTTAAATTACAAAATAAATATTGGTAATAGGTGTCACACATGTGAGGGTACTAGGTAGGGTCTTCGTGTCCAAGAACTGGACACGAATCGTGTCTAAAATAACACACGAACACAGACACCCAACTCGTGTACACAATCATCGTGCACGCGTGCACGCGCGTTTAATACGCGACACACGACACGACACAACTCGTGTTCGTGTCCAGAGGTGCGCCTAGGGTAGGTCTAGGACTGTGTCACCCTGATACGTGTCTACGTGACACACAGACACGACATGAACTCCGTGTCAGTCGTGCCTGTGCACGCGCACAGCAGCCCGCGCGCGACAGCATACGACCAATACGACCTGATAACTCCATGCGTGGTGCACGAGACGCTCCCAAATTTTAGGAGCGTGGTCGCAGACGATGCCCCAAGATTTCCACAAAAAATCAGGACACAACGTGTCCTGTATCCGGAGATACAGGGCCCGTGATGTAGGACACGGCCTACGGGCTCATGCTGCATGTCCACGTGTGAAAACATGACACAAATGGACACGAAACACACCACTACCTTCAAAAAATTAATACACACATCTAGATCTTTAAATCCATGCAATTATATTTCAAAAATATGAAAATTAATTCCTATGTGGCATTTCTACAAACACCTAGTATATCAATACAATACGTGTCCGATACGAACACGAAATGGACACGAATTGTGTCCAAATTTCGTGGGCAGTTAGGTAACCCCTAAACCTAACCTATTATGCAAGAAAATCTGAAAGAAACAAGGGTTTAGGTGATTTACCTTTGAGTATCAAAACTCAAGAACAAGCTCCAATGAGGGGATTCCAAATGGCAACTTCAAATCTCCAAATGGCACACAAACTGAGGTGATCCTCTAAAATCAGAATATAAACATAAATTAGATCCTATTTCAAAAGACTAGGATTAAAAAGGAGGTAAAATGAATTAATTAGGAATTTTGAGCATAGGGGAAAATACTTTTCCACCAAAATTAGGGCAAACCTAAAAAGAGGCAAGAACACTCTTAAGAGACTAATTATAAGCAAGGGAAGCCTAATAGTGGCTGCCATGGTTGGGTTAGGATTGGTCTTGGGTTCATGGGCCTATGGCTTAAACACTTGGCTTAAAATTGATAAGTCATAAGTCATTGACTTAAGTCACTAGTCATGGACTAATTCCACCCAAACTAATCCTCCCTACTTTAAAACTAATTTCTAATTACTAAAGTAGGTTAACTAGAGTTAGACTAGGGTCACCAACGAGGGTTAATTTATAGGTTAGGCTCCAAAGTCAACACTAGTCAAGTCTAGATTAACCCTTAATTAAAATATACCAAAAATCATATAAATTCAAATAAATCTAAATAATTCATAATAAATCCAAATAATTCCCAAAAGTTCATAATGACCAAAATACCTCCATGCTCAAAAGTAAAAATAATTATCCTAATGCCATATCACTAGTCTTAATTTGGTAAATCACAAATCATGGTTTTAATAATTTTTTAAATAATCAAAAAATCACCAAAAATTCATATCATGATTTAAATATCATTAATAAAAGATTAAAATTACAAATTTCAAAATTACCCTCATTTAGAAAACTGGGTGTTACAACGGGTGGTGAGCGGGAGAAGAGGCTGCGATGGATGGCCGGGGGACGGGCCGGTCGAGAGGCGGTCAGCCGCTGGTAGGGGGCGGCGACGAGTCGATGGTGATGCCGACGGTAGTGGCTGCCACGGTCTGAAACGGAGGTGGCCGAGTTGGCTCGGCCAGGAAGACAGCCAAGAAAGTTAGGGTTAGGGTTTTGTTTTAGGATTAGGGTCGTATCGGGGATTGTCCGACACGACAAGATGGAGGTCCGGGATTGTCTGACTCGGGGCGGGATTATGATGTATTTGTATTAAAAAAAATATAGTGGATGGAAGGCACGGACACGATGCACAATGGGGTGGAAATTGGTATTGGAGTTCATGGAAAAAGAGGACAAGTACCTCTCCTTTTATAGGAGGTGGGAATCCCATTAGGATAAAGACTAGGATAGTTTAAATGTCCATAAGATAATTCATAATTTAATTTAAATCAAATTTAAATCGATTCAATCAATAATAATCCAAATCCAATTCTAATTTAAATCTAGATAATCTAAACTCAATATAAATTCTATCTTTAAATTTAAATCAAATCCATAAAAACTAATCAAAGATTTAAATTGCCACAATAATTTCAAAATATAATTTCCAAAAATACTAATAATAATTTTGAAAATTATATTATTATTTAAAAATAAACTAATAAAATATTTATGAAATATATATGTATGCACTAAGAATATTATTTATTATTAATAACTATTATAAACGAGAGATTTTTATAAATAAAATAAATAAAATAATGGACTTGGAAATGTTGGTATGATAGCTAAAATAATTATTACATATATTATTTTAAAACTATAAAAATAGAAAAAATATTTTTCTAAAATATGTACGCTCGAACATATTCGCACTCGTCGAGCAATTACGAAAAATGAATTTCGCGTGCGACGTACACTGCAACTATGCGACGTACAAATACAAAATAAAAATATCAGTACCAAATTATTTTTTTAAAAATATAGTAGAAATTTAGGGGTTTTACACCCGGGGCTACCGTTCAAGGAACCCCCTCGCCCTTGTGCACAAGTTGTCTAATGACCATGTTGGACTCGACTCAACTTACCATCCAACACAGTCATTACTCTTCTTAGTGTTTCCATACCTATCTTTCCTTTCCATAGTGTCCTTTTGAAACCTGGAAACAACTACTGCATAGCTTTCCTACATAACTTTAATCAAACGTGTTCCATAAGTGCCATAGATAATGGCATACTTATCATTGAATCAACTGTGTTTCGTACCTTTAACCAATTGTGTTCTATGCTTCACTACCTCCCAAGTCATACTCTATATGACGGGCCTTAAAACCGTAAGAACGTGCTTGCTCAACTTGAACATTTGTGTTCTTTGGGTGCCATAAATTACGTGATACAACTTAACTCGTAGGACGGGCAAAGGCTATGCCAAGCCTTGCATCGTGGAAACGTGTATTGAGACTTGTGGGACAATTATGCTATACCAAGCATTGGACGGTAGGACAATGCATACTTTACCAAGCATTACTATCATGCGACGCCTATGACTATGCTAAGTTCATAGCCTTGTGGCAACATAGATCAACTTTTTCTTCTTTCAAGCCACGGGACGAAGGATCGAGTGTTAATTTAAAAGTATGTCGTACAACATTTCTAAGCCAACCGTGAGACCTTTTCATATTCTAACTCAATCCGACTCAAATTGGAGTTTTTTCCTTAGCTATATGGATTCACCTTTTTATTATTATTATACCTACTCAGTGCAATTAAAAATATCTAATTATTAGTGTGAAGGCCAAGCTGAGGCAAGTTCACCGTAGCTACCAACCTGAGCGAGGAGTTGCCTCAACCGAGTGGGACTTCGAGCAAGCTGTTGCATGGGTAAGTCCAAACGCCGTTGCGTTTCGATTCCTCCGGTTGAACTAAGTTGGAACTGTGCACAAGTTGTCAATAATAATGCAAGAATTGACTCAACTTACCATACTTCTGGACTATTCCTCATCTTTCCTTTCCATACTCCATGCAGCTCCCAAACTAGGGACTGTCTCGACAACTAACGGTCCCGAGAACTTTCCATATTTACGTTCTTTTTATTTTGACATAGGAACGACTATTTGATATCCCTCCTTCTTAACTTGAACCAACCGTGTTCCGTGCAGTACTACTAACTGAGTCATACTCTATATGACAAGCCTTTGAAATTATGGGAAGGTACATGCTATGACCAGCAATGAGACCATAGGAATGTGCTTGCTACGACCGACATTTAACCCGTGGTAACGTACATTGCAATTGTGGTAACATATAGACTATAAGAGCAAGTCGATAGTCTATGTGGCAGCATAAGAACTCTATTTTAACCAAGTCGTGGAGTCAAAAGTCTGAGTGCCAATTTGAAAACCCAACGTGAAGTACTATCTAGGCATCAAGTTCAATATTTATATGTTCTGAGAGAAAGAAACGAGTATTAATCCTTTGCTGATACGATTTTAGGTGATCGCATAGGTGACGCATAGCTAGAAGACCATTTTTCTCGTTTTATTCAATCAACTGTGAGTGGCTTGACCTTTCTCTTCTTGACCCTCTTGCTCTCCAATCAATCAATAATACCGTTAAAATGAAATATTAGATGTAGATGCAAAGACATAACATTAAAATGCTTACTTCTCTAGAATAGTGAATCATAGAACTTTGCATGTTTGCTTATGTATAATTGCTATAGAACTGCTATATCATGAACTGTTATATGATTATTTTGTTATGTCTGCTATAGAACTGTGTCAAGCAAGGATTGAATCAATGAATGAGTGTTGAAACAAATATACGAAACACCCTGGAAATGGTTAATGTTCTTATCAACTTGTAGACCATACTTGAGTAACTAGTTTAGTCTAGCACGATCATGGATAACTTGTGCACAAGGGGAGTTAGTTCCCTGAATGATTACATAGGCCAAGGAACCAATTTGACCCAGGAGGAATGATGATAGCAGTGCTGGCTTAACCGATTGGTGATCCAAAAACTTTCAAAAAGGGCTCGCTATCCGCCTTGAAAAGATCGTAGTCTAACCCAGTTATAATCCAAGATGGCTTGACATTGCCTATGACCTATATATATATATATAATATATATATATATATATATATATATATATATATATATATATATATATATATATATATATATATATATATATATATATACAGTTTTTTTAGTTAATGATATCTGGATGACTAAGGAAGAACATGGTAAGTTTATTCAGAGGCGGAGACCATGCCTTGGTAAGATTTAACGTAGTTTCATATGTTATGCTTTGTCAATTACTCACATAAAAATTAACTAGGATGGCCACAAAGATCACTTAACTATTACATGCTTCACATAACTTCTTGAACAATTAAAATTATGGGATTAATTAGTCATTCACCAGTACACGGCAATGTATTGACCCTCGTCTCCATAGGTATTGCGGGTCAGGGAGGTGTGCCTAGGAACTGAAGTCGAAGCGTGAAATATTTTGAAGTCTTGCTGGTGTGCGAAGGCGATTTCTACACTTTTGAAAACTCTGCTCAGGACCTGCTGCAATGCCTCAATTCTTCCCAATTCGAGGTCCAAGAGTGTTTTGGTTTTGTATAAGGGAATATAAATGTACGTAATAACTATCTCATCTGAGTCAGTTTGTAAGACCGTGTGACACCCCTTGTAAGAGAGTCTAGTAAAGTATGTTTGGTGTGCTGTCGTAGGCACCCAAAAATAAAACCTTTACTCTTAAAATGATTTGTAGAAGTGAGAGTAAGGATCGATCCCACGGAGAGCAATTAGTGTACTTTTATGCAATGTGAATAAATATGGGGGAGGTCTTGAATATGATAAGAGAAAATTTAAGGAGAGCTAAAAAAACAATTAAAGTATTAAAATGAATCAAAGGGAGGAATATTGGTTTTAGTGAACATTCACCATTGGAAATCATAAAATTGATCATCGATGCAAGCATAAATTAAATCATACTTTGAATATTTACCGTTGGAAGTATCTTCCTATCTCTCTTAGGCTTAGTTAATTAGATACAAGCGGCCTAATTAACTTTAATTACTAAATAATCTCAGACAAGCGCTAAAGATTTAATCTAGCAATTTTTTAAAGAACAAAGAGATCGATAAAGCAAAACAATACAAGCATAAGCGGTTGTATTTAATTTTGTCAAAAGCTTTTCCCCTAAGATCTAACAAAACAAAGCAGTTCATTAAATCTTAGTTGCTTCACAAATTATAAACATCAAATAATTATGAATTTGATATCTAATTTAGCGGTAGATCGAAATGAATAATAAACTAGTAGGCCTCCTATTAATTAAACAAAACAATCATGAAAGTTGGCATAGAAAAACATTCAATATTCAAAGTATAAATCAAACATATAAAAAAAATTAGATCTCACAAGTTTATTGATTCCAAGGCTTCCGTACACTTCGACCAACAAGACTTTTAGCCGCACATGTTCATCAAAACTTCAAAAGAAAAGTTGAAGAAGAAGAAGAAGAGAAGAGAAGTTGTGTTTGTGTTTATCTTCTCATGATTTCTAACCCCTTTTATACACCATAAATTAGTTGTTTCAAGCCCACAATATCTCCCAACATATCCTCCAAAAGTTACAACTTCTCAAACCAAATAGAATAAGTCATAGAACAAGTAGGGAAATGGTTATTTTTTCATATTTTTGTTTACAGCATCTTTGACCCAACTTCAAGTCTGATTTCGTCCATGATGCAGCTTGATTTGCGAAAAACACAAAATATAACAGTTGTAGCCCTGTGTCTTAGCTTTCTAATCTTTTTGAATCACCTCTAGTGCTTTTCGGATGAGAAAGTTATGATCATTTTGGTAAAAGGTGTCAAAACTGTCCAAAATTACAATTTAGCTCCATTTTGCACATAGTGTCTCCAACTGCAACCTAAATCAAAATAGAAATATAATGAGTACCTTTAGTCATAAAATGAGCATAAATGGTGAACATTAAGTGCTAAAAATATAACATTTTATGTTCTCATCAAATACCCCTATATTTAACTTTTGTTCGTCCTCGGACAAACTCTTATTTATTTATTTTTTTCAAAACGAAAATCAACGTTGTAATGTCATAAATAAAGAATAACCATGCTTTTCAAAACTCATAACATATCATGAAAATATATTCTTAAACAACTTCTAATTACTTAGTAAGTAATTTTATTTGAAGATAGAGTAAACTAAATTGGTAGACCCTCACGGGAATAAACACTCAACTCTCATATATTTGAAGGGTATGTGTTTCGCTCAAATTCATTCCAAAAGAAATGATCTACCATAAGCTTGCATATTCTCATTCTCCACCACTTGGACCACATGCATAACACAATCATAAGGACTTTTATGGGTTGTAATGGGGCTTACGATCAAGGTAGGATATATTTGGGAGTGTAGCTAAAAAAAGCATCAAAATTAGTGGAGCAAAAATAATTTAACTCAAGCTCGAATATATAAATATATAAAACCAATCACCCCATTTAGCTTCTTCAAATTGACCTTAAAGCATTCAACATATCCTTTTATTGGAATTGGAGGAAGAATTATGAAAATGAATATCAAAAGTAATTTCTCCGTCACTTTTTTTCATTACTTCTTTCTTTCTTTCTTTTTCTCATCATCTTTTTTTTATTTCCTTTTTTCATTTTTATTTTTTTTTTTGCTTTTTTCATATTTTTTTATGATGGAACTCAAGAATTTGAGAGAAAAAATATGTAGCCAAACTAGAAATTCAGATACCCCCACACTTATTTTTATACACCCATACATATCATAATGCTCCACTAGTTTTCTGGCCTGGGTAAGGATTTTTTTTCAGGTTAAAGCTTGTAATATGGGTTCACAAAAATAGAAGCAATAAGGCTCAAAGGGGTTCAACCAAAGAAAAAATAATTTCAGGGTAGGCTATTTGGCTTATGTAGCGTATAACAAAGATGACCTTAATCATATTCATGTATGCATGTGCCGATGTGACCTCGAAGAGAATCTAAGCAAGTTCTAGAGAAACAAGTCCATGGAAGAATATCTCTCATCAAAGAAAATAGTGAGACTGATGTGTCAGTCTAAAGGCTCAAAATCTCACCGGCTTTTGTCTACCAAATTTAGTCACAACCATCCTCAGAAAAATAACTATACTAATTAATTCTAAGTTGAAAAGAGTATTTATTCAATCATGTTATGAATTTTTTAAACTTAGTTAAATCTTCCTCATGACATACACAACCAAAAATTATTGAAAATCACAAAAAAAAATTGAAAATAAAATAAAATAAAACTTTATTGAAAACCACAAAAAATAAAATAAATACTCATTTTTTTAAAAAAAAAAACTAAAACTGCTTAAAATAATTTAAATCCCCTCCCCCACATTTAAACTGACATTATCCCAATGTAAGGCTAAATGCGAAGAAAAGAAAAAAATAAACAAAAAAATGCAAGAATAAGAACAAACTCCCCTTGGGTTGCCTATGTTTATAGTCATGGATGTGCCGTCCTTCAATTGGTATCAGTTGGATCCTCAAGGTTCAATTAATCCACATTCTCCACTTTGAAACCTTCATAGAAAAGCTTGAGCCTTTGGCCATTTACCTTAAACACTTTAGATGTTGCTAAACTTTGAATTTCAACTGCACCATGATTAAAAACATTAGTAACAATAAAAGGTCCAATCCAACGAGAATGCAATTTACCCGGAAACAGACGAAGTTGTGACCGGTATAGAAGGACTTTTTGACCAACTTGAAACTCCTTCCTAGAGATCATCTTGTATGAAAAGCCTTCGTTTTCTCTTTGTAAATTCGAGCATTCACATAGGCGTCATTGCGAATTTTCTCCATCTCTTGTAGTTGTAACTTCCTATGTTCTCCATTTTCATATGCCTTCATATTGAGACTCTTGATAGCCCAATAAGCCTTGTGTTCTAACTCAACAGGAAGATGGTACGGTTTCCCAAACACCAATCGGTATGGTGACATACTGATAGGTGTCTTATAAGCAGTTCTATACGCCCACAAAGCATCATCCAAGCGCAAACTCCAATCTTTTCTACTCGTAATGACCGTCTTCTCAATGATGGACTTGATCTCTCTATTTGATACCTCCGTTTGCCCACTCGTTTGTGGATGGTAGGCAGTTGACACCTTGTGGGTCACATGGTACTTTTTCAGCAAAGACTCGACGGTTCAATTACAAAAGTGAGTACCTCGATCACTTATTAAGGCTCTCGGAATCCCAAACCTGGAGAATATGTTAGACTTGATAAAATCTGAAACAACTTTAGAATCATTAGTCCTGGTAGCTTTAGCTTCTACCCACTTGTAAAACCCGCAACCTGATTTTTCTGGAATTTTTGGATAAATTGGAATTGTTGCATTTTTGGGTTATTGTCAGATATTGTTTTGTCAGCAGTCCTAAATTTCCAGCTAGAATTTTAGTCTTATATTATTATTAGTATTACTATTATATTATTATTATTACTATTATTACTACTATTACTAATATTATTATTATTATTTCATTTTTAGTCGGAATAGAAAATTTATTATTTTTCAAAATTTATGGACTAGGATCTTTGATTGATTGCCCCGTCCCGATTCCGTGTCTGGGGTCCAATTCCGACCCCGAGCAACCCGACCTTGATTCCCGTCCCAAATCCAAATTTCTTTCTAAAAATTGCTTTAATTTGTTTTGGAAATATATATATATATATATATATATATATATATATATATATGACATTATTTCTTTAAAAAAAGAAAAAAGAAAAGAAAAGGAAACAACTCACTCAATTTACTCACCATCTCCCCACTCTTTCCCCCACGTTCACACCCCTTTCCCTTAAATTCTCCTCTACCACCATACCACCAGCACCAACACCCACCACTACTTCACAACCAACTCCCTCATCCCCCTCTTCTTCTCATCACCAGCATCATCAACCCCCTCTCACTCTCTTTCCCTCTTATCCACCAATATCATCATCCCTCTTCCATTCTTTTTCCACAAAACTCCAGACCAGCCATCTGCACGACGTTTTCGTCGTATCAGCACCGCCAGCGCGTTTCCCGCACCCCGCCAGCAGCGTTCTCCTGTCGACCCACGACCGGCGCGCACCCCCGGCGCCGTCCCTCCAGCGTGCCACGACCGTCGGCGTCCGCTTTCCCGCAGCCGCGAGCTCCGCCCCAAGCCCTGTCCAGCGAGCCCTGCCGTGCCCTAGCCCCGCGACCTTCCGGCGCCGCTTCCTCGCCATATCCTGGCGTGGTCTCTCCGAGGTCAGACTCCCCGACTGGCCCTCCGGACCCTCTGCGACCGGCCGGACCCGCAGCCCCCTCCCGAGTGCCCTAGCCGACCAGAGCCCGGCCAACTCCGCCGAACCCGGCGCCGTTTCCGGGCGCCCAACTTCGGCCAACCCGGAGCCGCTCGCCCCGGCCCTCTCCGGCCGACCCCTCGGCCTCCAGCGGTTTCCCCGTGGTCGCCGTGCCCCGGTCCAGCGCCCCTCGTCGCCCGTGGATCCGTCTTCCGTCGATCTCGGCCGATTTCCGCTGTCCATGGCTTTCGCAGCGCATCGTAACGCTGTCCGGAGACTCTCGAGTCCTTGACGGCGCATCCCGAGTTCGAGGCCACCCTTCGGACTCTGTCATCGAGCCTCTCGGTAAATTTCTTGATTGTCAGAGTAGTTCGTCCCTCTCATAGTGTCGATGATGATACGGTCCCCGATCCTGTTATGGGATTCAGTTTAGGCGATTGTAGTTTCGGATTTTCCAAATCCCATTTCAGAATAATTCGGTTCTGTGGATTTCGGTTTCCCGAACTTTATTTCGGGATTTCCGAATTTATTTCGGTAGTTCAATTTTACGCTGGATGCGTACGTTCCAATTAGTATCGGTTCGGTTTTGTATTTATGCCGGCTTTTATCTTTATTGTGTTGGTTGTGGGATACTATTTCTGTGTGGAATATTATTAGGATGGTTTGGGTTGTTTCCCTGGTTCGGGATATTGTTTATGTTGACTTTGGCACCGTCCCAGGATTGGGTTGTCCCAATTACAGAGGAGATGCTGCCCAAATTTTTGGGAAAGTTTTCAAAAAAAATAAAGTATTTTAAAATGGGTTTCTATTTTCAAATTCGGTATTTTGCAAACAGATTACAAAAGTGGTTTTGTCAATTTGAAAGTGGATTTTGGAGTTTCGTATCCCCGTTAGACGACGACCGTATCGGTCAAATGAGCCTCGACGAAGCGCAAACGCTACAGGGTTCCTGTACGTTGAGGCGCTAGCCAGCAACATGACATTTGGACCAAGTCTGAGACGCATTTTACAACTATATTTATATTTATAATTATTTTTAGAACTGGTATGCTGTTAGTATTTTGGTGCAGGGCTTCGACCTACTGTTTGGACCGTTCGCGGCACTCAGAGCTCGCCAAGATGATTAATTAATTTATGTAAAATTTGTAAAGGGCATAAGCCCAGTTTTCTATTTTATTTCGCTGTGACCCTGTATTGGTAGTTTAGGTTTTTACTTTCTTTTTCTGAGTTGGTTTTCGTTATTAGACGCATAATTATAAATTAGGTATTAAATTATTTTGTATAAAATTAATTCGGTTTTTCACGATAAATTAACTTGAATAAAATATTGGTAAGATAACGAAGTCCATGTTTTATCACTAAAAAGAAAATGTAGTTTTATATATATTTTAAAATACAAAGTTTTGCCAAATTAACCGGTAATTGCTATTTTTCCAATTAATCAATAACCGACTTATTTAATTAAAATAATAATGAACGTAGATTGCGACGTTAGACAGATTCCGGTAGATTAATTAATAAACTTAAAATCTGACTAGGGTCTACTTCTAGAGATTGTAACTAGCACATCTAGAATGGTTTCATTATGGTTCTAAGCCAAGGTTCTCAACTGTAGGATCTCGGAGACGAACCTGTAATCCTCCTCGGTACCGACTTTCCAGATCCAGTCAATTAACAGAGGCAAGTTACGGTTATGTTTTCTTGTATTTTATTTAGTAATTATCAAGCTGCATGTTTAAACCACATTGCTACACGGAACCCTCTCCTAGGGTTCAAATATTGATTGATATTGATTGTGGGGATTAGGGGAATAGTGTAATGTTTATGACCAATACCCCCCATATTGCATAATTGTGCGAGCTTACCCCTCTTACACACGGGGATAAGCCGTATCGCGTCGCTAGGATGCTATTTTATAACCCAAGTCGGTCATAGACGATTACACATTCAAATCACATTATTTTAATCGTAGAATTACTGGAAAATATTGTTTCAACTGTTTAGCCTGTACTTTTTCATTATTACTTGAAATATGAGATACATATTCGTACTTGCTCCCTCCTGACTGGAGACAACATTTTTAGATGATATTGAGGATGCTGAGCTATTGTACAATAGCTATTATGACCCGGTTTTGTACCATGTGGTGTTGCCGGAGTCCCCCTTGGAGGACGCAGGACCTGAGGCCGATGAGCCGACCGCTTAGCTAGTTATTTCCAGTTTCTAGTTTTATTGTTTTGGAATTTTGTTAATTTGAATTCAGCACTTTATTTTTAGTTCTTTCATTCCAATTGTACTTTTCAAATGTTGAATAAAAGTTTTAAAATTTCCGTATATTGAGTTGTGACAAATGTATAGATGTTGTTGTGAATACCTGCATATAGAATAGCTTACTGCCGCCGTCTCACAACGGTACAGGCTGGGCATGATCCGGTTCGACCCAATAATTTGGGATCGGGTCATGACATGTTTTTAGTGGTGGCCAATGCAGGTCTAATCAACAACTTAGGAGAACATATCTAGAAACAATTAGAACACTAGAACATTAATTTGTCACAACATAGGACCGAAATATATTATAAATAAATATTTTTGTTTGTTATAGACTAGTAGGCTACCTTGCTTATGTTTTGCATCCTAAACCTTATCTAGCATAGGCCGATTGTATGGTGGTCTATTTTACTATCTACTTTAGTTTCTAGATTTTATATATCTTTTAGTGTCCCTTGGCTTTCAGAGGTTATTTTCTCCATATCCTTATCATACTCCAGCATTCCTTAGCATCCATACTATTTTGTTATTTATGGATTAGGATTAGATTTTTTTCCAATCTCCTTCTTCAACAAACCTATTTCAAAATTTTCAATTAGTTGATCAAATCATATCTCTGTCTTTATTTAGAATCTAGATCTATTTCACTATTTAGAGTTTCAAATTCTCCTTTAGCAAACTTGGTAAACTTTTATATCCAGAGTATTTTTACGACTAGTATATCCAACCATTTATCTTGACATTTGTAACGCCCCAGTCCCAAAATATGTAGGACTAGGAACGTAGACGTGCCAGCTGTATACATACGAAGTATACTAATATATGGAAACCTCGTATGAATACATAAGCTGTAAAATACAGTAGAACCATAACTAATCTCATCCACGCAAAATAAATGAATAAAAGATGTCATATAAAGATAATGAATTATCTTGATACAATAGTTGGGCAGAGACAAATCCACTACCAACAAGTAAAGGAAAAATACATAAGAAAAGACATAAATTTGGCGAGCGAAGCGAAGACGATCCAAGTGCAATCTTCCTCGAAGAAATAGCGAGGATCACGACTAGAGCTAGAACACCTGCGAAAGACAATAGCACACACCTGGGGAGAACCAGGTCCTCAGAGGGACGTAACAAGACACATAATATCATGCCAATAAAACTAAATATTGCTTAAATAAATAAGTCAATTGAATTTATAACATGGTCCAATACACACCTATTGAACGAGCGTACCATCCCCCCAACCAAACAAGGACAGAAGATGGTAAACTAATTCACGGTGACGTATCTTTCCGTGCTATGAATCCAATATGGTATCCGAACCCCAACAAGGTTCAATACCTTCTCATCGAAGTAGTAAGTCACACCTACAACCAAACAAGGACAAGATGTGACGAACTAATCCGCGAGAAGTTATTGTTCCAAGCCACGGTCAGATACAAATACCCAACCAAGAGTACTCGTACCTAACTGTTTGCAAAAAACAAAAGTTGAAAAACTTTATTGATACAAACTTTGTAAAAGATTACAATTTGAATTCTGGAAATGGTACAACTTTAGGAATCCAATCTAGATGACGATTGCTTTATCCCTTGGACGATGTGAACTCTGAAGACGAAGTCTCTGAAGTTGAAGACAACTCTGGAATTGAAGGCAAAAAGCCTCGGAAGTTGAAGGCAAAAGCCTCGAAAGAATGCAGCAGCACTTGGGCAAGAACTCCTGAACTCTCTGAACTTTGAAGTCTGATCTCTGATTATTGATTATTGATCCCCTTGAATGGAGACTTGAAACTCTATTTATAGAGTTCTGAGAAATAACTAACTTTTAGTTATTCTGGACTGCGCATGATGGATTACGCAGCAATTAGTTTGCGCAGCAATGGACTGCGCAGGCAGTTGCTGGATCATGGGCTAACTGTCTTGGACACATGGCATCATTTGATTGAAATGCGCATGATCATGCATAGACAGTTGCCATGAAATGAGCAATTGATGGCATGAATGCCACGTGTATTTTATTATTTGTACTGATAGAACGTGTACATTGAACTGCGCAGGCTTTGGATTGCGCCAATTGAATTACGCAGGAAATGGATTGCGCCAACATAGATTACGCCAACATGGATTGCGCTGCCAGCTGTCCTCGAGCGCCGTGTTGCACGATTAAACGAACGGTCACCTCGTTCTCCGTGCTGTCAGTTGTCAGAAGATTTGATTTGTGTCAGGTAATGATGGTGATTTGCCACGTCAGCCTGCGCACTTGAAAGTGTGCACAATCTATCCTGCGCAATCTGAAGGATGCACAATCTGATTTCTGCACAATTCATCTGAAAGTTGTATTTCTTGATTTTCTGACTTTGTTGATGTGTGCAACTTGATTTTTTAGGACCTACAAGACCCCCTTCAAAGTTTTCGAAAGTTGAACTTATTCAAAATTTCGAAATACTTTGAATTTTGAATATGAAACCAATTTGCGCACATAATGAGCTGTCTGCGCAATCTGAGGGTTTAGCCCATTTTTAGGCGCAATCTAAGGCGGCCGTTTCGACTTTGAAAAACTATAAATAGTTCCTCAATTCATTCGAAGTATTCTTTACTTGTTTGCTTCGTACTTTTGAGAGAAAAACTTCTGAGCTCTTTCCTCCTTCCTTCTCCGACAATCGCCATGGCTCCCCGACGATTCTGCCGCCGCTAAGGGCAAGGCCCCCGCCGAATCATCGACCAGGGCTGCGCCGAGCTTCTCGCCATGAAACAGCTCACCCAGCAATGATAGGTAGTTAACCTAATCAAAAACTCTTTTTAGAGTTTTGATTTCAATGTTCCTGTCGGAATCCATCTCTTTTTAGAGATAGGATCATACTGCGCCACCCCTTTTTAGGGTTCTGGTTGCACAAATCAATCCACCCTTCATTTTTATGAAGGACGACTCTCTGCGCGATCGGTTGAATTGCTGACAAAAGTCAGCACAATTTGCTGATTTGCGAGATTTGTCAGCGCAAACTGATGTCTGTTTGTTTGCGCAATCTGATTGTTTGTGCAATCTGATATTGCACAATCTGCATCTTTGACTTTGACTTATACTGAAAATTTTTGTTTTTTCTGTCTGATGCAGTTAATACTAGGAAGACCCAGAATATGAGAACTTCGGGAACCCTTTCAGAATCAGAATATAAAGAAGACTTGTCACATGTGCATTATCCTCAGTATGATCTGCCGACCTCCCGTCAGGCCATTTTGATATCTCAAGACAATGAAACACTGCAATGTTTAATGAACGGACAACCTCTGGAAACGGCAGATGCTGTTATACACAAGAAACCCTTATTCTTATTTGGTGAAGCTTTTGAGAAAAGTTCCCAACCAAGACCGAGGATGGAAGAAAGAATTGTCCATCAGACGGATAGATCTTTCTCAATACCAAATATTCACGCTGCCTCCCATTATCCCGGTATGCTCATGCGAGTTATCCGAGGAGATGGAATGGAACCTTACTCCGTTCCAAGATGCCCGTCCGGGAAGAATTTTTGTGAAGAAGGGTCCAAACAAAAAGATATGTTCTACAGTTCTTCTGAACGGTACAGTGTTTTGCTGAGAGGACTAAACCCGGTTGCATTCCGCCGGAGAATTCTTCATTGTTGATGCCCGTCAGGACCCCAATTTTGCAAATGAATTTGCGAAAGTCGAAGGAAGATATCCGGAGCAAGACATCAGACTGACTGGATTGGTGAATCCAGATTTTAAAAGATGGAGCTGCATAGCCAATTGGATTCTGAAATTTGAAGGCGAATTGCAGCAAATCAACTTATACCAAGCAGTGCATGCCACTGTCTATGGTTTTGCCCCGAACCCTCACCTGTTCTTGGCTTTAGCAGAGAGGTATAATTACAGAACAGGGACCTTCAGACTCCCGACGGAGAAATTGGGTTTGCACTCCATGAGATGAAGTACATCTCTTTTCTGCCAATGGGAGATGCCCCTTACGAAGAATTTGTTCCAACCAATGATGAGTTGGACAAACTCCGGAGAGAAAATACAGAAATGGTAGCAGTCTTCGAGGAACTGCTATGCCATTATAAGATCTGTTCCTTGTTCTATAAGAGTGCTACATCAAACACTTGCTACTCCTCGAAATGGCTACCTTATCTGTTCCTTAACCACATCCAAGAACCGAAGACTAAGGAACACGATAGATGTTATCCTGATTTCTTTAAGCCATTAAGCAACACAGAAGTAATGAAGTTGATGGAAGAGAGTGGCGATTTTGATAAAGCAATGAAAGATGATTATCAATGCCCTCCTTTGAAGACAGGGGATACTCTGAAAGTTATTTGAGAGTAGGATATAGACCGATGTCGAAAGAAGCCCAATTAGCAGGGTTTCTGACACATTGGCTTCGCCGATTTGTAGTTCCGGGATCCAGTGCAGTAGACCGCTTCCATCGCGGTGTTCTTTTTGCGGCCGTTAGATTAGTCTTCGGCTATAAGATGGATCTTCTGTCAGCCATGACTTGTAAGCTGAATGCTGGTCTTCGTCTATACGTCGATCTGATGTTGAAGTCCAAGGGTGAAAAAGAATTCCCTCGGTTGGAATTACCATATACATATCTATTTGGGTGGTTGCTCCTTCACCATCCCACTTTGATGGACCCCGGTATGGGACCGGTTGATGGCAGCTTTTTACGAAGATACTCCAATGGTAAGTGGAAATTCACTGCTCTAAGAGACTGTAGATATGCTCTAAATTTGAGTAAAGGATGGAACTTTTATTGTACCCCTCCTCCTGCTGGTTACGAACAAATGCGGACAAATATGATTCGCAGATGCATCCTCTGAGCCGTGCAGCTTTTGAATGGTTGAAAACAATTCGACCGTCTCATTTGGTATACCGGTTTGAAGATGAATGTTATTTAGAGCCATATCTCCCCAGTCGATTCGCTCGACAGTTCGGCTATGACCAATTCCATGTGGGGAATGCTATTACATGTCTTCAGGAAAGGGTTATTTGATAGATAGCCCGGGCCTGGGCTTACTATAATGCTCGAGATACGAAATCGACGTTCTCGATGCCTGTAAACAGCAATCATGGCCCTCGGATGCTGTTTACATACTCAGTTTTTTATACATCTTCAAATACCTTTGCTGAGAATTTCAACCTCACGGATAGCTTCGCATCTTCAACAAGATTGAAGAGAGGAGGAGTTGTCCTGTCACTCATAGGAAATGATGAGGTACATGAGCCAGAAGATGCACCTTTGGAAGCCTCAAGGGATGTTATGTTCCCTCAAGAAGTTAACGTGCCACTGCGTGTCTCTTGAAGGTGGGCAAATCTCCAGCAAAAAGGAGGAGAAGAGAGAAGCTCCAGCAGCAAAGAAGAAATTGATCTTAGATCATTCTTCTGAAAAGATCACCACTCGATCTCAGTCTCGGCAACTGGCCGAGTCAACTCAGCAAGAAGAGGCTACTACACCAACCTCTATCCAAAACAAGTTGAGACTATAAATATAGAGAGCCCTGAGAGGCCACTGAAAAGAAAGAAGCTGGCCCAAAGAAGAAATCGAGCTCCGTCTTCAATGGTAATGGATGCTGTGGCTGGATTAACCTTACCATCTCCTACTCCTAGGAATAAAACTCCTAGTCTCGAACATAGAGAGGAGATCGAGCAAAGGAAAGATCTTGATCCGAGAACTGAGGCCGAAGAGCCTAGAGGAAGTATTATGGAGGAAGTGGAGGAAGAGCAAAATGTTGTACACTCTCTTTTACCTGCTGCGGAGATGATTGAACTTCCACCTACTCCTAGAACCCTCCGCGAAGAGGAGGATCGCGAGGTAATTGCGGCTCTAGAAGATTGCAGCTACAGCCCTCTGGATGACCATGGTGATCAAGCTGCAACTACCAGCGGAATGCACCAGAAGAAGATGAAGATGAAGAGAGCTCTTCATCTGAGAATATTGATGAATATACAAGATCTTGAAAAAGATGATGAAGTGCACACATCTCCAAATGCTGTCAATGACATCTTAAATCCTGAAGAGGATACTGAGATTCCAGAGAATGCTGCTGATACCTTAAATCCTGAAAAGGATGTTGAGGTTCCAGAAAATGCTGCTGATAAAATCCTGAAAAGGATGTCGAGATAACAGTTTCTCCAGAAAAAACAATAGATGAAGAAGCCCCAGAAGAAACTCCCGCCAATGATCCTCAAGGTATAAAAAATGAAATAAAATTAGCAATCTCCTCTTGAATGAATTGATAGCTAACGTCTTTATTTGTATTTCCTACAGATATTGAGACTCCTCTAGCACCTCCAACGTGCACGGACATAGTGCCTATAACGCGGTGGTTGTTAGTAGCAGTCATCATTATCCTGTGGTTCTGAAGCGGGTAGTAGTCAAGCTGTCATGGCTGAAACTACTTCTGCTCGGCCAGAGTCTACTCCAGCAAATGATAAACTCATTGTTGAATTCAATCATGGTAAGATAACTTGCATCTTTAATCTTCTTGAACAATGGCTAACAACAGGCAACATGACAATCTTTACTTTTTTTGCAGAAGAACAACCAGGAGGGGCAACTAGCTCCACGTTGGCTCCTTTGTTCAAAGAACCTGCTATCCAGATACAAGAGATTGAACGTCCCACAGCCTCATCATCAACAGGAGTGGCTGCAACTCCTGGTGCTATAGCAACGAATCATCTTGTAATTCAATCCTTTACCAGATGCTTCTTTGAATCTTTGGGGCCTCTAGTAAAAAGGATGATGGAGAAAGAGGGTACTGATTTCTTCATGGTTAGAGGTCCAACTTCTCTAATAAGAGCTATCCGGGAACAGGGTGATGAGGCTCAAGCACTCTCCTGGATCATATTTTGAATGAATTAGAGATTTCTATCAAAAGCTATAAAGAGCTCAACCAAGGAGACGTAGAATCTCTAGTACAAGCAGAATTCGAGCAACTGGCTCAAGCAGCTGATATTGAAAGGGTTAATATCCAGAACCTTTTGGAAGCTTTCTCTGCAAAATCTGCTGAGTATAATTCCAAGCTGGAATCAGTAACCTTGATGGCTAATAGAAAAGAACAGAGAGCTGCTGAGCTAAGAGCAGAGATTGCTCGTCTTCAGAAAGAGTTAGAAGAGGAAATTGCTGATCATCAACTTGCAACTCAACAATTTAATGCTCTGATTCAGGAGAGGGATGAATATGTAGAAGCTCATAATGCTGAGATTACCGCAGAATGGTGACCATGCCGGCTTTTAATGAGGAAACTGGGATGGAGGAAGCCAGAAGGAGGGTGATGTCCACTCGTGAAGAACGCTGCAGACTCTCAAGCAGCAGATTGACAATCTGATAATACCTCCTCTTAGTGGAATTTTGTATTTTGATGTCTTTTGAAGTATATGTTTTTGTAATGTCTTATATTTCAATTAATAAAAGACATTTTTGCTGTGGCTCCATTATTTGTTGTATATCTTGTTCAGATATAAATAATAGAGATAGAAAATATATTCAGAGGTACAAGACATATATTTCTTGATGATTTTGTAGAAAATAATTATATTCATTATATCTGCTCAGAGGTAATATGGACGTGGCAGATATACTGAACATGATTATCTAATTGACAACTTAATGAAACGATAATTGCTGATATGGATGAGATGAAGAAAACGTCAAATGATGGAATGAACGGACAAACCGTCAAATGGAAATAACGAACGAATGAACCGTCAAGTGATAATGAATGAACGGATGAACCGTCGGATGATAATGAATGGACAAACCGTGGAGATAATGAACGGATGAACCGTCGGATGAATGTAATAAACGGACGAACCGTCAAGTGAATTAAATGAACGGATGAACCGTCAGATAAATGTGTGAACGGACGAACCGTCAAGTGAATAAAATGAACGGATGAACCGTCAAGAGATAATGAACGAATAAACCGTCGGATGAATGTGAATGGGTGAACCATCGGATGAACGTAATGAACGGACGAACCGTCAAGTGAATTAAATGAACGGATGAACCGTCAGATGAATGTATCGCTTCATCATTTGGATAATCTCTGCATATAAATAGAGCAGAATTTTAACAGAAAGGAACACTTCTACTTTTTCAACATAAAAAATGTCGTCTGGAGATGCACTCAAGAAGACTGAACTCGCCCCGAAGGTTGAAGAAGGCGTTGAAAAACGTCTTGTCGATCCAGTTCAATCAAAGCAGGCAGAGGCAGGCGAAGGTTCGTCTGCATAAAAACCACCACGAGATATTCTGGACTTCTTGCTTGAACCAGGAAAGACTGAAGAAGAAGAGACCATGAGGCTGGCTGCTTGTAAATTCCTCGTGGGCTCCAGCAAGGAAGTTTTCGGCTCTTTTACACATAATACTTTTTAAGGAATTTGCCATTGATAGGCATCATAGCAATTCGTCCATCCAGTTCTGAGAGTTGATAAGCTCTATTTGAGAAAACTTTGCTCACAACGTAAGGACCTTCCCATTTTGCGTCGAATTTGCCTTTGCTCATATGAGTCATAGTCATAGGACGTCTGACTGTTAAAACAAGTTCTCCTTGCTGAAAGGCTCTGACCTTCACTTTATGGTTGAAAGTCTTAGAAATATGAGCTTGGTATAACTCAATATGTTGTTGAGCCATTAATCGCTTCTCATCAAGTGCCTCCAGTTCTTGAAGTCGAAGAAGATCATTATTCTCCGTAGTGAGCTCATTAGCAATGGCAATCCTTAAAGAAGGAATTTGAAGTTCCAGAGGAAGAACAGCTTCACAGCCATATACCAAAGAGAAAGGTGTAAAACTTGTAGGGTTGCGGACTGTAGTTCGGTAGGCCCATAGACACTCGCCAAGCTTTTTGCTCCAATTCCGTTTGTTAGTGGATATAAACTTTTTGAGAAGCTTGATAATAGTTTTGTTGAAAGCTTCAGCTAAACCATTAGCGGCAGGATTGTAAGCAGTCAAGGCGACATTGTCAATCCGGTGATCGTCACAGAATCTGGTAAATTTTTGGCTGATGAATTGCGGTCCGTTGTCATGAATGATTCGTCGAGGGACACCAAATCGATAAATGACATGGTGTTTGACGAAGTTGATGACACTACTGGTCTTGACTTCAGCCAAGGGTATAGCTTCAGCCCACTTAGAGAAGTAGTCTGTTATTGCTAGAATGAACCGATGTCCTCTAGAAGAAGGAGGATTAATAGGACCTATGACATCCATGCCCCAAGCTTCGAAAGGCCAGGAAGCGGCTGTCGGATATAGAAATTCGGAAGGTTGATGAATGAAATCTGCATGGATTTGACAAGCTCGACATTTCCTTGTATATTCGATGGCATCTGATACCATAGAGGGCCAGTAGTAACCCATTCTTCGGATGCGATCCTGTAGTTTAGGACCGGGCTGATGTGCTCCACAGACACCGTCATGAGCTTCATGCAGTACTTGTTTTGCTTTATCACCAGCTAGACAGCGTAGAAGAAGACCGTCGTAAGTCCGTCGATAGAGGGTTTTAGTAGTTTAGTTGTAGTAGAATCATAGAGATCGTCGTCAAATACTTGTAGCCTCCTTAGGATCTTCAGAAAGTATGTCGTGAACCACGAAATCTATGAAAGGAGTTCTCCAATCTTCATTGATAACATTTATTTTAGCAGAATTACTGAACTCGATGTTACGATTGTTTTCGACACAAAACAATTTTCGATTAGAGATAACCACCACTTGTTGTCTTCTGATGGGAACGGCTAAGACTGCTGCAAGATTGGCTAAGGCATCTGCTTCAGTATTGCAAGCTCGGCGTACATATTCAATAAAGAAAGCTTTGAATGATGTAGCCATGTTGATTGCTGCCGCAAAATAAGGTATCAGATCTTGATGACGGACTTCATAAGTTCCTCTAACCTGGTTGACAACCAGCTTAGAGTCGCCGTAAACTTCGAGATATTCGATATTCAATTGCTTGGCTAATTGAAGACCGATAAGTAGAGCATTGTACTCTGCTACATTATTGAAACAGGATTCGTCTAGAGAATAAGCTCTTTGGATAGTTGATCCTTCTGGGGAAACGAGAACAACTCCAACTCCTACTACAATAGCACCATTGGGTCCGATTCTGGATGCTCCGTCAAAGAATAGACGCCAGGTCGGAAATTCTTCAGAGATCAAGTTGACTTCCAACGTCTCGTCTGGAATTTTATCGTAAAGCTTGGATGTTTTCGGTACGGGATGAGCCGCCAAGAAATCCGCCAGTGCTTGACCTTTGACAAATTTTTGAGGAACATATACCATATCATATTGGGCTAGAAGGATAGCCCATGTAGCAAGCCGAGAGTTGAGTGTGCTAGGCTTCTTCATCAGTACCCGAAGAGGATTGACTCGGGATATAACATGAATGGTTTGACCTATGATGTAATGTCTTATCTTTTGAACGGCGAACATAAGGGCTAGACATTCTTTTTCAACCGGACTATAACGAAGTTCAGCACCAATCATAGTACGACTGAGATAGTAGATAGCTTGTTCATGATCGTCTTTGTTCTTTTGGGCGAGTAAAGCACCCAATGAATGATCCATAGCACGGACGTACATTAGAATGGAATGCCTGAGATTGGTGGCACCAATACTGGTGGGTTCATGAGATATCGTTTGATGTCGTCGAATGCTTGTTGACATTCTTCAGTCCAAATAAAAGATACACCCTTCTTCATTAGTTGAGTGAATGGTCTGCAGCATCCAGACAAGTTCGAAATGAATCTCCTGATGTACGCAAGTCGACCTTAAAATCCTCGTAGCTCTTTTAGGTTGCGTGGAGGACGCATCTCTTGAATGGCTTTGATCTTCTCGGGATCCACGTGTATACCCTTAGAGGTAATAACGAAGCCGAGAAACTTACCACTAGAGACACCCAAGAATGACTTGGTGGGATTCATTTTGAGCTGATGTTGACGCATGAGATTGAAGATTGTTCTCAAATCTTGGATATGATCTTCTTTCAGACGACTTTTGACAGCAATATCATCAACATAACATTCGACTGTTTTACGAAGATGTTCTCGAAAAATGGTACTCATGGCCCGTTGGTAAGTTGCACCAGCGTTCTTGAGACCAAATGGCATCACTATGTAGCAATAGACTCCCCGAGGAGTGCGGAAAGATGTGTGTTTTTTATCTTCGGGATTCATCTTGATCTGATTGTATCCAGAGAATCCATCCATAAAAGATATTCGCTCGAACCCACAGGTATTGTCAATCATGACGTCCGTAATAGGGAGAGGAAATTCATCTTTCGGACATGCTTTATTAAGATCCCGAAAGTCGATGCAGACTCGGACTTTGCCGATTTTCTTCAGAACTGGAACAACGTTGGCTACCCAATCGGATGTTGTTCTTCTCGAATAAAGCCACAAACGATGAGCTTCTTGACTTCATCATCGATTGCGTCCATCATTTCAGGCTTGAATCGCCGTTGCTGCTGTTTGACTGGCTTAGCATTAGGCAGAATGTTCAGTTTGTGAGTAGCAATTTTGGGATCTAAACCTGGCATATCTTCGTAACTCCAAGCAAAGACGTCAATATATTCTTTAATGAGAAGAATCAACTCTTGCTTATCTGCCTCTGGAAGATTCTTGTTAATAAAGATTGGACGAGGTGACTCGCTTTTTCCTACATCAACTTGAACTAGTTGATCTTCAGTAGGAGGTTCTCTTTGTTCAAATCGGAGTACCCACTGATTATCCATCTGTTGAGCCCAAGGATCTATTTCAAAACTTTCTTCAATGTCTCCGTCATAACCTTCTGAAAGTTCAGCAGAAACCATATTAGAAGATACGATTACACGATGGACTTCACCGATGCTAGTGTCAGAATCCCATGATCTGGAATCGGAAGAGTTAGAACGTTCTTCGCTATCAGAGTCGGAGACTGCTGGAGATAACATCGGAGGAGAAGCATATCCGAGACCTCTTTTGGTCCTGCTGTAATACATTTCTGACTTTCCTTGTGGAACAGCGGTACGGAGAGGAGTCTTTCTTACCTTACCGTAGTTGAGACCACTCTTGAAGTCGTAACCCATCTTTCAGACGATGTCTTTTGATTGTTGACTGTAACGATGGAATTAAAGATGTCCCGTGTCGTTAGCTTTGCTGTCATCCGTATAACTGAATTGTTGTTCTGGTCTTTTACTTAAAAGTATTGGACGTTCACCTTTCTTGCGAGCAGGAACAATACGATATGAATCTTTTGGATGCTCACATGAAACTTCTGTTCGAAGAGATTGCACTACTCCCATTGTAAATGATTTGAAGCTATCTAACATATCCAAATAGTATTTAGTATGATAAATAACATCAGTATACTGGAAAGTAGATGCTTTTTCATTGATATATACATCTGTATTTACAGCAGGACCTTTAGCCTTAGCAGGCTTGGTCAGATTGATTACAAGAGGGGGAGAAGAAGAACATGGAGGAGGCTTGTTACGACGGAGATCAATAACAAGTGGCTCAGAGGAGGTGAGCTCCCTTTTTTCTTTGTTGTGAGTTAAATCAACAACAAGTGGCTCAGAAGAAGTGAGCTGCTTTTTGTCTTTGTTACGACGTAAGTCGATAACAAGTGGCTCAGAAGAGGTGAGCTCCCTTTGATTTTGATCAGCATCAACTGATTTCTTTTGGACTGGCAAGTGAATAGCCAGTGGTTTAGAAGACTGAGGATGAGAAACACGCCCTTTAACAGGTATAATAAGAGTGTCTTTGGGCACTGCTTCTTGATCTTCTTCAGTATCCATGGCCAATACCACTTTCATAAATTCTTCCTTATACATGCGAGCATCGTTGCAATATGCTTCGACGCCCTTGAAAGGATAAAGGTCTGCAACTTCTTTATGAACTTCTCCTTTGTCATCAACATATTTGAAGCATTGATGAAGAGTTGATGGAACGACATTATGTTCATGGAGAAAGGGTCTTCCCAGGAGAGCATTGTAAGAACACCATGATTGTCTATGATATAAAAGGTCACCTTTGTGCGAAGATTGCCTATTTGGAGTTTTAGGCGGATCTTGTCTAAAGGTTCACTCCTGCCTTGGTTGAATCCCAAGATAGTGGTGATTGTACTTGAAAGACTATGCACTGGTATCTTTAACGCGTCTAGCATTGTCTTTGGCATGATGCTAAGTGCAGACCCTAGATCTATCAGGATACGATCGACTTTCATCGAATCGACATACCCTGTATAGTATAGAGGACGATCGTGTCTATTATCCTCCAGCAGCATATCATCCTGAGTGAAAGTGATGTTTGGAATCAACTCCAGGACACTATGACAATGACTACAAGAGACCGGTTCGGCTTTCGGTTTTTTGAGAAGAGTTAGGCAAGTTTCAGCCTGCATCAGGGCTTCACTTAGAGTTTCTCGAGTCTCTTTAGAAAGACGCAAGAGCTCGAAGATTGATAGCCTAGCTGGTGTATTGGCTAGTTGTGCCAATATATCAAAGTTGTATGGCTTTTCAAGTCCTGTAGGAGATGATTTCTTCAGGGGTTTGTCGAAGCGGACTTGTTGCTTGCCTTTGTCAGCAACCACCGGCTTGGGAGGAATAGATACTACAACTGGTGAGGATGTGGAAGGAATCTCTTCAGAGGAAGTAGACTGTATTGGAACAGGTTCAGAAGAAGAGGTAGGGTTTTCTTGAGCTTCAGAATGATCTTTCAAGTAGGCTTTTCCTGATCTGGTGCCTAGCAGAATTTCTTCGTCAACGATGGGTTCAAAAGACACCATGTTGCAAATTTTTGTCTTGCCTTTAGAATGACCTTTCTTCTTGGAAGAAGAGGGCACTTCGAATTCTGGAGCAAGATCGGGATAGATCCACATAATTTTGTCGTTGTCAAGAGACAAGGGAACAAGACCTTCATATGGTGGAAGTGGGAGATTCTTAATCTAAAGAATAGCTTTGGGAATAGGAATGATACCATGCTGTACCATCTGCGGAGGAAAATCACCAAACTGAACTGAAACCATGTTCGCAGTAACAGTTTTCTCATCTTGTTGCAGAGTGACGACACCAGCATTGACAAGCTCTTGAATTTGCCTTTAAGCACGTAGCATGCTCGAGTAGGATGTCCAATGAACCTGTGGTAGACACAGTATTTAGGATGATCTGTTTTACCGACTTCATCAGGTTTCTCTGGATCTGGGAGCTGAATTTTATTGCTTTTGAGTAAACATTCAAAGAAGCTTGCAGTGTCATTCTCGTCAAAGGAATATTCTACTTTCGGACGAGGTTCCCTCGGTGGAGGTGCAGAAGGAGTAAGAGTGGATGTAGGTGGAGCCACATTGACAGCCAAAGATTCTTTATTCTTGTTCAAATTGATGTTCAAAGTCTCTTTTGCTTTGCGGTTGTTCTGGCGGTTGCCACAACCTAACGTCTGGTGTTCATCTCGATCGGGGTTGACATCTGTACCCCCAATTGTTTGAACTTCTCGGCACTCACTTCAGCAGCTTTGGCGTTGACGATGAACGAAGGCCAATCTTGGAATTGGGTAGATCCCGTCCACATACTGATATAGATAAAAGATTTGCCTTACAAGTATCAATAGTGACAGCAGCTGGAGTTCCGGGAGGCATTTTCAAAGCTTTACGGCGGAACCGTTCGATAAAACTCTCAGCAGTTTCATTGTGTTTCTGTTTGATTTTGTTGAGAGCCGACATAGTCATGTCGTTAAATCCTTCATAGAACCGTTCCAGGAAGATTTGCTTGAGATCTGAGAAAGAAGTGATACAACCATCGGGCAAACTTCTGTACCAGTCATATGCTACGCCGGCTAAACAACCGACGAACACTCTGGTAAGAAGAGCGTCATTGGCTGGAGTTGAACGGTCATTACCTCAAAATGATTGATGAATTGACTAGGAGAAGTACTGCCATCGAACAAAGAGATTATTGGGATCTTGTACTTCGTGGAAACGGGACTTCCTTCCATTCAACTGGATAGGGCTGCTTGATCCCCAATCTTTGCAAGTTGTCTTTCTCTTTGAAAGCTTCGAACTGAGTTCGTAAGAGTTTGACAGCTTCATTGGCGTCTTCTGATGACGAAGAAGGAGCAGGTTGAGTTAGAATGGTAGGAGGAGGAACAGCATTGTAAGCACTACCCCCAGCCCCTGACTGACTAGGTGTAGTTTGAACTTGTACTTGTACAGGAGGCATTTGAGGAGACACTACCCCCAGCCCAGTATTGGCAGGTACCGAAGATGCTATATCTCTGGACTCGTAGGTGCAGTCGGTGGCGTAGCATGTTGTGCCACAATGATAGAATGCATACTAGCAACCATTTCAGCCATGGTTTTTAGTTTGTCTTCAAGTGCAGCGATTCGCTGTTCCTGATTTGAAGAAGTCGAAGCATCGGATCATCAGTGACAACATAAGCTGTCACTTCTCTTGGTACAGTGGAAGACACTGTTTGTTCAGAGCTTTCGCTGTATGCATCATAGTCAGAAAGGAATCATCTCCTGACTGAGAGGTAGGAAGATAACCTAAAGGATTTTGAGGAAGATTCCTTTGACCGATTGTATCTCGGCTTCGAGAACGGGTATGTCGAAACACTCCTTCAGAAGATTCTTGGAGTAATTCTAAATACCGCTGGCTTGGCTTGCGAGGTTTACGTGCTTAGAGCATCTTCTACCCCCAGTGTCTCGAGAAGTCATGTTGACAGAAGCATACAAGACTTCGTCTTCCTCTGACATAGGTTCAGATTTAGCAAAAGTCAGACGATCGAAGACAGATCGTTTTTGTTTGACAACAACATTGGATGATGACTTTGTGGTTGCAATGATGATCAGATGGTTGAACTGAAGATGTCGGATAGTATCCCTCTTCTGTCTAAGATGTTCTCGGAGATCAGGAACAACAACAGGACGAGGAAAACTCTGAGGGATCTGTTCTTTGATAACATTCGGAACATGATTCCGATTCTTCAAATATTTAGTCCCTTGAGTATACAGGGAAGTGCTCACTTCATTGGCATAAGTGTCGGGATTTTTGACCCTGGAGATTTGTTTTTGATGATGTTTGGTCTTCGACATTGGCTGTTTGCGTTTTACCGAAGTGGGTCTGTTGAGATAAGTTCTAAGATCAGCAAATTCACCCCCAGGGGTTTCTGTCTGAGACACTAACAGTTTTCCCTGTCTAACGGAAATCTTGAGAGTCGGGAGGTCCTGGAATTCTGCTACCGGGGTAGGCAGAATACCTCTTTGGTCAGTACAAGTTCTCTTGTTATAAAGGAAAGAAGAATCCTTGTTTGAAAGAGTTCTAGTACTGATTGGTGCCGAGGCACGTTCATTGATCTTCTTCGGTAAAAACTGAAGAAGATTAGAAAAGACCAAAGGGCCTTTTCCTTTGTTTTGTGAAGAAGGGTTAGCTAAAGAGCGTTTCCCTCTGTTGTCTTCCAAGTCATGGGACAAAGAAGTTTGAGAAAAGACCAACGGGCCTTTTCCTTTATTTTGAAGAAGATGAGGAATAGCCAAAGGACTACCCCCAGTGGATTGCGCAGGAGCAATAGAATGTTTGAGAGGAGGAACAGAATCTCTCCCTTTGTTGTGAGAAGAAGAGAGTTTAGCCAAAAGGCTGTCACTCTTGGATTGCGCAGGCATGCTTTGCGCATGGGTTGATGGTACACTGGTTCTGGCCACAGAGACTGTGGTTTGCGCATCAGGAGTTCTTGCCACAGAATGCTTAGGGTGCACTCTGGTTGCTGGAATGTTGATTTGCGCAGGAAGATTGGCAGCCAACTGCGCCAGAGGTATAGGGACTTTACACTTATCCATGGCAGCATATGAAGTCATTTGTGCACTGGACATAGCAGACTACGCAGCAGTAGCAGAGATAGATTGTGCAGCCGGCTTGATGACAGAAACTTTAGATTGCGCAACGGTCTTGCTGGCAGACTGCGCAGAAGACTTGTTGTCAGCATTAACAGAATGCGCAGCAATCTTGCTGGCAGACTGCGCAGCAGTCTTTGGGACCCACACTGGGCGCACTTTGCTTGTGGCAGCAGTGGTTGCAGTACGAGGAGTGGTCTTGGAGTTGATCATAGATTCGTAGGCTGTCTGGTTGATCTTCACAACCAGTGTCTTCTGCGTCTTTCCGATAGACGCTACATCATATTGAGTTGTCACTTCCTCATCGGAGGAGAAAGTCGTCCCCAGCAGAGTCGCCATTTTGTTTGCAAAAAAAAAGTTGAAGAACTTTATTGATACAAACTTTGTAAAAGATTATAATTTGAATTCTGGGAATGGTACAACTTTAGGAATCCAATCTAGATGACGATTGCTTTATCCCTTGGACGATGTAAACTCTGAAGACGAAGCCTCTGAAGTTGATGACAACTCTGGAATTGAAGGCAAAAAGCCTCGGAAGTTGAAGGCAAAAGCCTCAGAAGAATGCAGCAGCACTTGGGCAAGAACTTCTGAACTCTCTGAACTTTGAAGTCTGATCTCTGATTATTGATTATTGATCCCCTTGAATGGAGACTTGGAACTCTATTTATAGAGTTCTGAGAAATAACTAACTTTTAGTTATTCTGGACTGCGCATGATGGATTGCGCAGCAATTGGTTTGCGCAGCAATGGACTGTGCAGGCAGTTGCTGGATCATGGGCTAACTGTCTTGGACACATGGCATCATTTGATTGAAATGTGCATGATCATGCATAGACAGTTGCCACGAAATGAGCAATTGATGGCATGAATGCCACGTGTATTTTATCATTTGTACTGATAGAACGCGCACATTGAATTGCGCAGGCTTTGGATTGCGCCAACTTGAATTGCGCAGGAAATGGATTGTGCCAACATAGATTACGCCAACATGGATTGCGCTGCAAGCTGTCCTCGAGCACCGTGCTGCACGATTAAACGAATGGTCGCCTCATTCTCCGTACTGTCAGTTGTCAGAAGATTTGATTTGTGTCAGGTAATGATGGTGATTTGCCACGTCAGCCTGCGCACTTGAAAGTGTGCGCAATCTATCCTGCGCAATCTGAAGGATGCGCAATCTGATTTCTGCGCAATTTATCTGAAAGTTGTATTTCTTGATTTTCTGACTTTGTTGATGTGTGCAACTTGATTTTTTTTAGGACCTACACTAACGGATAAGGGCACCTAACCACATCTAAGTGAATGCATTTTAAGAACAGTTCATGGCCGCATGACTACCCGGTCAAGTCAAGAAAATACCGATACAGTACTACCTCAGTAGCGATTCACAACACCATATACTATTCCTCAGTATCGAGCGAGTCTATAGCATATAGTCTACCTATCGTTCCTCAGTAGCGAGCGAGTCTACGATAGATAGGGTGGTAGTCAACTTCCAATCATGTTCTTCCTGCCCAATGCCAACTCATAACTGCTAAGTCTTCTAGCATGCAATTCTATTAGCAGTTATTTCCAAACGCACGGCTTATACGTACTGGTGGCCAGCCAATCACACATGTCCGAGTCCTATATGTGACACACAACAACATGGTATAAACGTGTCAAGGCCTATGAATGCAACACACAAAAGTTGGTCCCTTAACTCTAAGTTTAATGTGTAAGAAAATAATACATAGCAAAAAACTGAACAGTAAATTCTAACAGGTTATGCCATGTATCACAGTTTATTTTGCATAAAGAAATAATAAACATGCAAGAAATATGAGCTAAAATAATTGAACAGCAAATGGCAAGGTGTCTTGCCTGGTAGTACGCCTGGTGTGCTGCGATAATCATGGTGGCATGAACTACGACTTCGGTGTAACAACTATGCAAGGTGACCTCTGATGGTGGCACGGACAGTTCCATTGGGTCCAGAAGGGTCAAATTAGTTAGGGTCGACATAAGTTAGTCTCGAATTGGCGAGGGAATAGGAGTAATGGGATTAGGAGGATAATCAAAGAAAAGTTGATAAACAATAAGATATAGAAAACTATTTATAATAATTGAAACTATATTTTATCAAAATCGTTTATAGGCAAAACTCCAAGTTCATAATAATAGAACTATTTTAGGCTTCTAAAATAATTTGAGAATAATTTTAGGCCAAGCCCTCTAATAACTTTTGCAAAATTAATTGCAAAATATCGACTATGTATGAAATACAAATAATTATCTATATATTTCTTTTTTATATTTTTAAAAAACTAATGGTAACAAATAGCAAAAAAACACAAACATTTATATATACCCAATAATTACTTTATTTGTTTTTTCCTCTTAATAATACTAATAATGAAAATAATAATAATAATAATAAATAAATAAATATGATGCTAGCATTAATAATACACTATCAAAGATAGTAATAATAATCAAGTAATAATATTAAAAATAATATATTAAAAATAATAATAATACTCATAAAGAAAAATAGAACAAGACAAGAAACTGATACACAATACTAATTAACAAAACAACATTAACCACAAAAAAAACAAAGAAAACACTTTAATAATAATAATAATAATATTAATAATAATAATAACAAATAATAATAATGATAATAATCATAATAATAATAACAGTAATAATAATAAAAATAATAATCATAATAACAATAGTAATCATAATAATAAAATATTACTAATAATATAAGTAAAATGTAACAGTACTAGTACTGTTGAGCTCTCTCTGTTCGAGAGAGCAATTGCTTCTAAACAACAACAAAAAAAAATTAAAACACAGCAGTACTTCAAAGCTGCTGCCCCTTTCTCTTTTAGGAGTTCATCGGTCCAAGAGAGGGATATATTGGGAATCGGAGGAGATTAGTGAGGTGAGAGAGAGAATAGAAAAAGTGGGAGAGAGCAGGAGAAGAGAGAAGTGGAGTGAGAGAGAGGTGGAGTGAGGCGGTCCGGCGGAGAAGAAGGGCGCGGGGCTAGGAGGAAGGGCGTGGGAGCAGGAGCGGAAGGAATGGGAGGTGATGGGTCGGCGCCCTTGCGGCGCTCGCCAGTGGCCCGGTTTGGCGGACGCCGGAAGAGGCGTGCACAGCGCTACGGAAGGTTCGTGGAGCGGCGACAAGGCGGCGCCGGCGGAGTGGGGTCTTCGGGCGGCCAAGGGAGCGGCGACGGGAGGCTGGAGGCGGTCGGGAGGAGCGGGTCAGGTCGGCGAGCGGTGGAGGCGAGTCCGATCGGGCGGACGGAGGCGGTCACGCCGACGGGAAAGGGGTTTCGAAGGGCGACTTCGCCGGAGCGGCGCACGGGAGGCCGGAGGTGGCGGTTAGGGCTGCACGCGGAGGGCGCTTCCAAGAAGAGGGTGGCCGGGTGGTCAAAAAGTGGTGGGCTTCTGGTCGGTTCGACGGTGGAGGACCACGACATCCAAGAGGCGGCCAGATCTAGGTGAGGACTGCTTGCCAGGCGGCGCCTCGGCAAGGAAGCGACCGTAGATGCAGAAGGAGGTCGACACCGGCGGCACGCGCGGCCCAAGGACGGTCGAGGCTCGTCACACGACGGAGCGAGATCGAGGCTGGCAACTAAGGAGGCAGAGATGGTCACCGGAGAAAGGTTAGGTTAGGGTTCTTCTTTTCATTCTTTTTTCTGTTATGGTGGTGGTCGTGCGATGGAAGGACGGTGGTCCTGTTAGTAGCGACGGTGGCCGAGGTTATGGTGGTGGCGAAGGTTTGGCCGTGAAAGAAGGGGAGTCGAGGGCGGCCCCAGGCGGTGCCAACAGCGGGGATGGCGGTGATGGTGCTCGGTCAGGATGGCCGCGACTAAGGTGTCGCTAAAGGTGGTGCTGGGCTCGTGGCGAAAAGGCTTGGCTAGGACAACAATTTAGGGTTTTGGATTCGTGCCGACATGTCCTGCGAGACACGGGCACATGAAGGATGGGGTTGTGTCCTGCAAGACACAAGAAGGTGTTCGGTGTGTCGGACACGAAGAAGATAGCAATGTAATTGTAATTAAGGGGAAATAGTAGAAAAGATGGAGACACGGACACGATGCACTATTTGGGTTATGGAATTTATGGAGGATGAATTGTGGAGGAATAATGGAGGAGTACATGCCTATATATAGGATGTGGGAATTCCCATTCGGATAGGATTAGGATTAGGATTTAAACCCAATTAGATAATTCGTAATTTAAATCAATTTAAACCCAAATCTAAATATAAATCCAATTTAAATCTAATTAAATTTTTAGCTCAAAATTAAATGGGATAAATCAAATTTCAAATATTTAACTATTTAAATAAATCCAAAAATCAAATCAAGATTTAAATGGCCACAATATCTTCCAAATATATTTTTCAAAATACCAATAATAATAATTTTTGAAAATAATAAATATTTTTAAATATCTTTTTGAATAATAAAATATTAATATTAATAAATCTCGAAAATTACATTTTTATTAAAAATAGACTAATAAATAATTTCGAAATATATGTATGCACGAATAATGCATACATGATTATGTTTTTCCTAGTATACAATAAAATAATATTTATGATTAATAACTGCTAAAAACAAAAGGCTTTTTATAGCAAGAATAATTATTTAATATTTTGGTGTATAATAAATAGAGAAAAATGTTTTTCTAAAATATGTACGCTCGCACATATTCGCACTCGACGAGCAACTACGAAAAATAAAATTTTGTGCGCGACGTACAATACGACTATGCGACGTACAATAATAAAATTTTAAATCAGTATCAAAATCGATAAAAATATAGTAGAAATTTAGGGGTTTTACAACATTATTTTCAATTGACTTTCTTGGGACCAATCCCGAACCAAATTCTTCTGGAACCATAAAGTCCCAAGGTTAATTATTACCAAAAAGAATTTGTTCAACTTAGCTTGTTCACGAATCTTCCAAGGGAATTATTTTCCAAAAATAATTCTAACATTGATTGTTATCTCCTAGGTTATTCCAAATATTTTATTTGTTGATTTCCTCCACTCAACTTGAAACCTTACTCTCTCTATGCAACTTATTGATCAATTCAAGGCCTAGAAAGCTTCTTAACTCAATGCTTGAGTATCATGAAGCACGAACGGTCAGAGAATTGATTCCATCCTAATATTGAATTTTTCTTAGTCATTGGAAAACTTTTGAATTTTTGAATTATCCCTTTGAAATTTTGATGGACAAAGTTAAGAAAATATTCAGTGACCTAATATGGCTTCGCACATATGCGTCGCAACCATCTATTTGAATTATAGAAACTGCGAGTATACTGCAGCCAGTTGCGCACTGGCGGGGTATAGACTCTAAGTTGAAGTGATTCAGGTGTTGATAGGTTTTTGGATATTATTGAGACTACGTCCTAAATGCATCATATTTGTCTCCTATGTTGTTCAGCCAGAAAATGGATAAAGTTGTTATAGACTACTCGGTAACCTATTTATATCCAAGTTATGGAGCCAAATTTTACTACAGTCAGGTGCACTCTGGCGAGGCATGAATTTGAGACAAAGTGACTTCGGATATATTTGGGTTTTCGAATATTATTAAAACTATATCCATAATATGGTTGTCTTTTCTGCACCATCAAATTATTCTAACTGTTGTCTGATTAAAGGAATTATATTTTTTAATGGCTTTTCATTTTCAGTAATCTCTTATCACAGCCAGAAAGGATCGATTTTCTATAAAAATTGTACTTGATTTTCCTAGAACTATTTAGGACCATATCAATCTCTATTGACTCAATCTCTTTCCTGTTTCAACCTTAGTACGTTGTATATATATATATATATTATTTTATTGATTTATTTATTTATTCATTTATTATTATTATTATTTTAGTTACATATTCTGGGAGCTGTAGATAGTTGTGGATAGCTATATATATTAAATAGTTGATATACATCTTGTAGATGACTATATGTTTATAGTTGATAGCTATATGCGGGAGAAACATAGATTGTTACCTATCTCATTTATATAAAGCCATCTTTGGGATCAATATTAGTTAGCTAAAGGGTGGGAAAGGTAGAAGAATACCTTGAGAAATATAGTCTTGAGAGAGTTGTATATCTTAACTTGTGACTTATTTGGGTTAGAACCGTTGGTAGTGCTCTTTAGTGCCTAAACCTCATTCAAACAAATGAAGGTATTTGACGGTTTTGAATTTTATGATTAAATGAAGAGTTATGGAAGATAGAGGAAGACGTAGGTAGAGTTAGCAAGGAAAGTCTAGGATTTGGTAAGATTCTTCTATGGGGGAAGTGAATTTGGATAATATATAAACATGAGAATATAGTGATCAAGTAAAGGAACACTTGACGAGGATCAACTTTTATGATTAGATGACTACTATATCTAGAAGGGACGGATATAGCCATGGAAGGAATAACACGAGCAATGGAATGATAGGTTCTAGAGAAGGAATAAGCAGAGAGGAATTGAGATAAGACCATTGGCATACAACTTTGGAAAGGAGCAAATGAATTTGCAATTTCTACCAAACATTAGAGGCTCATATTGGTTATGGTAAGAACGATTGAGATTCTGTGGTATTTTGCTAATGCGTTTGGATGAGAACGATTGATAGGTGCATAATTAAAGATTAAAAATTGATTAATGATTGTAATTCTGTCAATTGATTTCAAGAATTGAAAATTCTCGAATATAGGTCATGGATCAACTTAGAGAATTTTCTAAGGATTTACTATGGCAAGGGAAGATTATAATTTTGATGTAGGCAGTTTTGAAAGAATGGCTGACAATTGGAAGTTGATGTCTGTAAAATATTTTGATCGAGAGGCATACTTGAAAATTGAAATACATTTGGCATACGAGTTACATACAACGACGGACGGAAGTTTGATTTAGATGATTTATGATTCCAAATAGGTTTAGTTTTAATACCTTGGCGGCTGTCTTAGTTTTCTGTAGGTACTTAGAGTTCAACTAGTTTAGCAAGCTAGAAATTGGATCTTTGCATGGGGTATTAATAAGATTGTTATTTTTTGTAAGTTATTTTTCGCATATCCTATCTTTGATCCTTGAAATAGTGATACGATATTTTTCTATTCCCTTTGATTATCACTCAGTCCTCAATGGAACTATCTTATCCGATTACATTCTAATCATAGGTACATTATTCTAATCATCCTCGCTATCCTCCCATCATACAACTTGTTGAGTTCTCCTTAGTCATAAACCCTTGTACCCCCATTCCAATTTAATTTTGACAATTTAGTCCCTCATCTCAAAAGATTTCATTACTTTCTGCCTTCTCAATAAACTGTGGACATTCGCTTCTTTCTTGCTTTTTCTGTTTCACGAGACATTATTTGATTTTTTTCTATTTTATGATCATAATTGTACCTAGATTTTCTCGTGCCCTAAATGATTTTTGATTGTACCCCCAGCCCTTATCCTTGAAATTTCGAGGACGAAGTTTTCTAAGGATGGAAGGTTGTAAAACCCGCAACCTGATTTTTCTGGAATTTTTGGATAAATTGGAATTGTTGCATTTTTGGGTTATTGTCAGATATTGTTTTGTCAGCAGTCCTAAATTCCCAATGAGAATTTTAGTCTTATATTATTATTAGTATTACTATTATTATTATTATTATTATTATTATTATTATTATTATTATTATTATTATTATTATTAATATTATTATTATTATTATTATTATTATTATTATTATTATTATTATTATTACTTTTACTATTATTACTACTATTACTATTATTATTAATATTATTATTATTATTATTATTATTATTATTATTATTATTATTATTATTATTATTATTTCATTTTTAGTCGGAATAGGAAAAATATTATTTTTCAAATTTTATGGACTAGGATCTTTGATTGATTGCCCCGTCCCGATTCCGTGTCCGGGGTCCAACCACGACCCCGAGCAACCCGACCTTGATTCCCGTCCCAAATCAAAATTTCTTTCTAAAATCGCTTTAATTTGTTTTGGAAATATATATATATATATATATATATATATATATATATATATATATATATATATATATATATATATATATATATATATATATATATATATATATATATATATATATAACAACAACAACAAAAAAAAAGATATAAAAAAGAAAATATATATATATATATATATATATATATATATATATATATATATATATATATATATATATTGTTTTGGATATATATATATATATTTCCAAAACAATATATATATATATATATATATATATATATATATATATATATATATATATATATATATATATATATATATATATATATATATATATATATAACATATATATATTTCCAAAACAATATATATATATATATATATATATATATATATATATATATATATATATATATATTGTTTTGGAAATATATATGTTATATATATATATATATATATATATATATATATATATATATATATATATATATATATATATATATATATATATATATATATATATATATATATATATATATATATATATATATTGTTTTGGAAATAATGTCATATATATATATATATATATATATATATATATATATATATATATATATATATATATATATATATATATATATATATATATATATATATATATATATATATATATATATATATATATGACATTATTTCTTTAAAAAAAAGACAAAAAAAAAGAAAAGAAAACAACTCACAATATATATATATATATATATATATATATATATATATATATATATATATATATATATATATATATATATATATATATATATATATATATATATATATGACATTATTTCTTAAAAAAAAAAAAAAAAAAAAAAAAAGAAAGGAAAAGGAAACAACTCACTCAATTTACTCACCATCTCCCTACTCTTTCCCCCACGTTCACACCCCTTTTCCTTAAATTCTCCTCTACCACACTTTCACCATACCACCAGCACCAACACCCACCACTACTTCACAACCAACTCCCTCATCCCCCTCTTCTTCTCAGCACCAGCATCATCAACCCCCTCTCACTCTCTTTCCCTCTTATACACCAACATCATCATCATCCCTCTTCTATTCTTTTTCCACAAAACTCCAGACCAGCCATCCGTACGACGTTTTCCGTCGTATCAGCGCTGCCAGCGCGTTTTCCGTGCCCCGCCAGCAGCGTACTCCGGTCGACCCGCGACCGGCGCGCACCCCTAGCGCCGTCCCTCCAGCGTGCTCCGACCGTCGGCGTCTGCTTTTCCGCAGCCGCGAGCTCCGCCCCAAGCCCTGTCCAGCCGAGCCCTGCCGTGCCCTAGCCCCGCGACCTCCCGGCGTCGCTTCCTCGCCAGATCCCGATGTGGCCTCCCCGAGGTCAGACTCTCCGACTGGCCCTCCTGCCCCTCCGCGACCGGCTGGACCCACAGCCCCCTCCCGAGTGCCCTAGCCGACCAGAGCTCGGCCAACTCCGCCGAACCCGGCGTTGTTTCCCGGCGCCCAACTCCGGCCAACCCAGAGCCGCTCGCCCCGGCCCTCTCCGGCCGACCCCTCGGCCTCCAGCGGTTTCCCCGTGGCTGCCGTGCCCCAGTCCAGCGCCCCTCGTCGCCCGTGGATCCGTCTCCCGTCGATCTCGGCCGATTTCCCGCTGTCCGTGGCTTTCACAGCGCATCGTAACGCTGTCCGAAGACTCTCGAGTCCATAATGGCACGTCCCAAGTCCGAGGCCACCCTTCGGACTCCGTCATCGAGCCTCTCGATAAATTTCTTGATTGTCAGAGTAGTTCGTCCCTCCTATAGTGTCGATGATGATACGGTCCCCGATCCCGTTATGGGATTCGGTTTAGGCGATTGTAGTTTCGGATTTTCCGAATCCCATTTCAGAATAATTCGGTTCTGTGGATTCCGGTTTCCCGAACTTTATTTCGGGATTTTTGAATTTATTTTGGTAGTTCGGTTTTACGCTGGATGCGTACGTTCCGATTAGTTTCGGAACGGTTTTGTATTTATGCCGGCTTTTATCTTTATTGTGTTGGTTGTGGGATACTATTTCTGTGTGGAATATTATTATGGATGGTTTGGGTTGTTTTCCTGGTTCGGAATATTGTTTATTTTGACTTTTGGCACCGTCCCAGGATTGGATTGTCCCAATTACAGAGGAGATGCTGCCCAAATTTTTAGAAAAGTTTTCAAAAAAATAAAGTATTTTAAAATGGGTTTCTATTTTAAATTTGGTATTTTGCAAACAGATTACAAAAGTGGTTTTGACGATTTGAAAGTGGATTTTGGAGTTTCGTATCCCCGTTAGGCGACGACCGTATCGATCGAATGAGCCTCGGCGAAGCGCAAACGCTACAGGGTTCCTGTACGTTGAGGCACTAGCCAGCAACATGACATTTGGACCAAGTCTGAGACGCATTTTACAACTATATTTATATTTATAATTATTTTTAGAACTGGTACTGCTGTTAGTATTTTTGGTGCAGGGCTTCGGCCTACTGTTTGGACCGTTCGCGGCACTCAGAGCTCGCCTAGATGATTAATTAATTTATGTAAAAATTTGTAAAGGGCATAAGCCCAGTTTTCTATTTTATTTCGCTGTGACCCTGTATTGGTAGTTTAGGTTTTTACTTTCTTTTTCTGAGTTGGTTTTCGTTATTAGACGCGTAATTATAAATTAGGTATTAAATTATTTTGTATAAAATTAATACGATTTTTCACGATAAATTAACTTGAATAAAATATTGGTAAGATAACGAAGTCCATGTTTTATCACTAAAAGGAAAATGTAGTTTTATATATATATTTTAAAATACAAAGTTTTGCCAAATTAACCGGTAATTGCTATTTTCCCATTTAATCAATAACCGACTTATTTAATTAAAATAATAAAGAACGTAGATTGCGACGTTAGACAGATTCCGGTAGATTAATTAATAAACTTAAAATCTGACTTGGGTCTACTTCTAGAGATTATAACTAGCACACCTAGAATGGTTTCATTATGGTTCTAAGCCAAGGTTCTCAACTGTAGGATCTCAAAGACGAACCTGACATCCTCCTCGGTACCGACTTTCCCCATCCAGTCAATTAACAGAGGCAAGTTACGGTTATGTTTTCTTGTATTTTCTTTAGTAATTGTCAAGCTGCATGTTTAAACCACATTGCTACACGGAACCCTCTCCTAGGGTTCAAATATTGATTGATATTGATTGTGGAGATTGGGAGAATATTGTAATGTTTATGACCAATACCCCCCATATTGCATGATTGTGCGAGCTTACCCCTCTTACACACGGGGATAAGCCGTATCGCGTCGCTAGGACGCTATTGTATAATCCAAGCCGGTCATAGACGATTACACATTCAAATCACATTATTTTTAATCGTAGAATTACTGGAAAATATTGTTTCAACTGTTTAGCCTGCACTTTTCCATTATTACTTGAAATATGAGATATATATTCGTACTTGCTCCCTCCTGACTGGAGACAACATTTTTAGGTGATATTGAGGATGCTGAGCTATTGTACAATAGCTATTATGACCCAGTTTTGTACCCTGTGGTGTTGCCGGAGTCCCCCTTGGAGGATGCAGGACCTGAGGCCGACGAGCCGACCACTTAGCTAGTTATTTCCAGTTTCTAGTTTTATTGTTTTGAAATTTTGTTAATTTGAATTCAGCACTTTATTTTCAGTTCTTTCATTCCAATTGTACTTTTCAAATGTTGAATAAAAGTTTTAAAATTTTCGTATATTGAGTTGTGACAAATGTATAGATGTTGTTGTGAATACCTGCATATAGAACAGCTTACTGCCGCGGTCTCACAACGGTGCAGGCTGGGCATGATCCGGTTTGACCCAATAATTTGGGATCGAGTCGTGACACCACTTTGATACATAATCAACAACAAGCAAAATATAAACATAACCAAAAGATACAAGGAACGGTCCCATAAAATCGATACCCCAAACATCAAAAAATTTTCAAAATAATATAGGATTTTGTGGCAATTCATTCCTTTGAGATATATTACCTGTCTTTTGGCAATTATTGCATGTTTTACAGAAAGAATATGAATCACGAAATAAAGAAGACCAATAGAAACCACATTCTAATACTTTTCTTGCCGTCCTCTTAGCTCCAAAATGTCCTCCACATGTATAAGAATGACAAAAGGTGAGAATTAAAATTATTTTATTTTCATGTACGCACCTTCTTATTATTTGATCTGCACAATGCTTCCATAGGTATGGGTCATCCCACACATAGTATTTGGCATCACTTTTAAGCTTATCTCTTTGAGCCTTTGACAAACCATGAGAAAACATATTAGTAACCAAATAATTTACAATATTTGCATACCAGGGTAATGTCGTAATTGCAGCAAACAATTGCTCATCGGGGAACGTTTCTTGCAGACGAAGTTCATCCTCTATATGAACTAAACGACTTAAATGATCTGCAACATGATTTTCTTTTCCTCTTTTATCTTTGATCTCCAAATCAAATTCACTCAAGAGAAGTATCCATCGGATTAACCTTGGTTTTGCCTCTTTCTTCGTCATCAAATAACGAAAAGCTGCATGATCAGAATAGACAATAATTTTAATACCACTCAAATAAGATCGAAATTTTTGTAAAGTAAAAACAACTGCTAAAAGTTCTTTTTCATTAGTAGAGTAATTTCTCTGAGCATCATTCAATATTCTTGAAGCATAATAAATTACGTGAGATGCTCTTCCCATCCTTTGACCCAATACAACGCCGACTGCATAATCACTTGCATCACACATTATCTCAAAAGGCACGTTCCAGTCAGGGGGCTGGATAACTGGGGTAGAAGTCAATAGTTTCTTTAGTGTAACAAATACCTTTTTGCACGCCTCATCAAATTCAAATGCCACATCCTTTTGTAGCAACTTGCACAAGGGTAACGCTATTTTGGAGAATCCTTTGATGAATCTTCGATAAAAACCTGCATGTCCAAGAAAAGAACGAACTTTCCGCACACTAGTAGGATAAGGTAAAGATTGAATAATATCAATTTTGGCTTTATCTACCTCAATTCCCTTAGATGAAACAATATGACCCAAAACTATACCTTGTTCAACCATAAAATAACATTTTTCTGAGTTTAACACAAGATTAGTTTCTACACATCTTTGGAGAATGAGTGTAAGGTTATGCAAGCATTTATCAAAAGAGTCTCCATAAACTGTGAAATTATCCATAAATACTGCTATAATATGCTCAACATATTCTGAAAAAATGCTAACCATACACCTTTGGAAAGTGGCCGGGGCATTGCAAAGACCAAATGGCATGCGACGATATGCAAAAGTTCCAAACGGACATGTAAAAGTTATCTTTTCTTGATCCTCCGAAGCAATTGGAATTTGAAAATAACCTGAATAACCATCAAAAAAATAATAGTAAGTATGACCAGCTAACCTTTCAAGCATTTGATCAATAAAAGGTAATGGAAAGTGGTCCTTGCGAGTTTCGGCATTTAATTTTCTATAATCTATACAAACCCGCCACCCATTCTGGACACGAGTGGGAACTAGCTCATCATTTTGATTCTTTACGACAGTTATTTCGGTCTTTTTAGGAACCACTTGCACCGGACTAACCCACTGGCTATCTGAAATAGGATAAATCACTCCAACTTCAAGAAGTTTTAGGATCTCATTTTTTATTACCTCCATCATGGGTGGGTTTAATCTTCTTTGCAGTTGTTGGGATGGTTTTGCTCCTTCCACAAGTAAGATGCGATGCATGCACGTAGACGGACTAATTCCTTTTATATCAGCAATTGTCCAACCGATAGCCGTCTTGTGCTCCTTAAGGACATGTACAAGCTTTTCTTATTGTGTTGTACTAAGTTTATTAGAGATGATCACTGGTAATGTTCCTCCATCTCCAAGAAAAACATACTTGAGGTGACTAGGAAGAGGCTTCAAGTCTGGAACAGGGGCCTACAAAATATAGGATGAAGGCCTCTTGTTAGAAATTGATAAGGAAATAGAAGAAAAGTTACCTGACGGTTGTATTTTTGGACAATCATTTAATGCTGCAATAGTTTCGTACATATTAGTACTCAGAGCTAACCTGTCACGCCCCAGAGCCAGAATACTGGATAGCGGAGGCGTACATAGCCAGCTACGTATATTGAAGTGCAACCCACCTCACTATACGGTCACGGCTGTCTAGATACATGAGGGTTTAACTACAATCCATCAGTCTCCTATGGTCATAAACAAGCCTATTGTCTCAATCACAAGCAAGTAGTAACAGTCACAAGATATTAGAACAACAAATATACAATAGTAAGGCATCCCATACATTACATATTGGATGATCATAAAGCTAGTCGTACAAAATGTCAGGACTAGCAAGAGTTTTAGTCAATACATGATCAACCCTAGGATTTGCCAATCATGTTACAGCCCGTAGGCAGACAGTAAGTAAAGGTACAATCGAGCTAATACGTGTTCGTCGGCTAAACGCCTCAAAAGAATAATTTTACAATAAAGTGGGAGGACAAAAGAAACCTACTCATTGTCAGGGTTACGCCTGGTGGTCACCATCTGGCTGGAAGGTAGGTAGATCCTCTGGAGCTGCTCCGATATCTGGCCATACAAAATCAGCTGGGTCAGCCCCAGCAAGAGCAAGTGCCATAAAGGAGACTTCATTTAGGAACTAAAACCAGTATATCATAATGAATATTAAAGCTAGTAAATAAGAACTGGTAATAACAGGTACAATAATAATAAATTGAGTACGAGAAAACCATTCAAGTAGCTAGATTGCAACCCTTAAACCAAACAAGAACCGGGGTTGCAGTCCTTCACCTGAATAGGATCCCGTCTCAAATACTGCTGATAGGGTAATAAGATAATAAACGAAGAGAAGACACAGAACTGCCCCGGGAACCAGGTTACAACCCTTAAACCAAATAAGGACCGGGGTTGTAACCCTTCGCCTGAACAGAACTGGTCCCCTGATCTTTATTGTTAAGGCCAGTATAGATAATCATGCTATTGAAGTAAGGTAAAACATGACGAGCATGGCATGGGGTGCAATAAGACAATAAACGAAGAGCAGACACAGAACTGCTCCGGAAGCCAGGTTACAACCCTTAAACCAAACAAGGACCGGGGTTGTAACCCTTCGCCTGAACAGAACTAGTCCCCCGATCGTTATTGTTAAGGCAAGCATAATAAGTCATGTCCTGTCACAATCTTGTACAGGATCAGGACAAGTCGAAGCTGGGCTAGACTTCATTTAATTAATCACGGCCAAGCAAGGAGTACGGCTTGATACTTTAACTAACTAGGGTTATCACAAGTCTAATTACTAGCAAGATATAATAAGATCATCCCACAGCCACAAGCCCTGTGTCACGACCCGCACCCTGATTAGGGGCACAAAAAGTGGGTACGTCCAGCCTACGCCGCAGTATCGGCGGTAGAACGCTGTATATAAGGTCTGTAAATACTACGACTAACAGTATAAAGGTACCTGTACAGTATATACACTCTGAGTGGAGGTGATATAGCAATACAGTCTCAATCACAGAATAAAGCTAACGTAGATAGCATAGAAGGATAATATATGATAGATGAAAAGGAATAAGTCCAGTGTCCAACACAAGCCCAGATATATACGACATCACAGGGTCTCAAAATATAACATAGAAAGCTACAGTCTAATAATACTAGCTGGATCGCAATCCAGTCAAACCTAGCTAAGCTACACTACTCTGGGAGTATAAAGTCTAGTGGCTCTACTATAAGGCCACGGTCCTGGACTACTCCATCTAGCTCGAGCCCATAATAGGTCGAGCAGTCTGCCTCAGAGTCATTTGTAATATATCATAACAGTATCCTGTCAGGAAAATGAGCAAGTACAAGCACTAACAGCAGTTCCATGTGAATTGACAAATTCTATAAGAGACAGTATAATGAACTACAAGACAAAGATATATAAAGACTTGGGAACCGTTCGGAAGCTGAGCTACAACCCTTAAACCAAACAAGGACCGGGGTTGTAACCCTTCTCCCGAGCAGAACTTAGTCTCCAATCAAGGTACAATATAAAGGCATATAGAACATGTGAGTAACTGAATATCTTAGCATGGTGAGAAAGTACTGAATGTAGAACAGAACAGGATATATGATAAGATAAGTAAATATAAAATGTGTCTTGAATTATTAGAGCGTTATGTGATCGGCTTGGGATAAGTGACAGGACAGGCTATCCACTTGGCCCGGCAATCCGCGGTGACCTCAACGGAAAGTCATGCCGGCCAACCTAGATAACGAGCACAAGGCAAGGGATCTCGCTACACCCTTCGTGAGGGGAGAGTGGCGCGAACACAAGAATAGTGACATGGGACTTTGATCACATAACCCCTAATAATTCTCCATCCCCGAGTAGTATAATGGACCTGGACATGACACGTCATGACACAGGATTCCCTAAGAGGATAGCTACTCCCTCTCAGGAATCGGTGTCTTTACAAGTACAGGAAACAAGACAAAAAATGTACATATATACCAAGAAAATCCAGGAACAACATCTCATGTCATGATCCAACGTATACTAGTCCGTGAACTATCGTGACTGGAATCAAGTAAGACACTACAACTGAATCGGATATAGCAGATATCAAGACAATGAAAACTATCAATGAATGTACTCGCCTGCTGTCCTGAGCTGTAGGGTATATCAATGCTCAGAGTGATAATCAGAGACCTAAAGATGAGATATTACATGTTAATTTAGGTTTAACAAAATTAAGAATGATTCACAATGAATGATATGAAATCTAGGTCAAACTAGGTCTCACTGAGTCACACTAAGTCCTGTCAAGTCAATCTAGGTCAAATCAAGTTATATCAAGTCAATCTAAGTCAGACTAAGTCAACCCTAGGTCATACCATTCATCGCAAGACAAAATAAGTCAAAGCAAATCAAACGGGGTCAAGAGTTGGCCTACCCACAAAATCTAATTTACATAATCTAAGTCTCATCCAATTTTGGGCGCATTCCGACACTCGAAACTCAATTTCACCCTTTCACTAAATTCGACTCACTCACAAACCCTCTCTAATTTGATTTTCTACATTCCCTTCTCCTTATTCTCCGTCTCCTTCTCCTTATTCTCCGTCTTATTCTTCTTTTTCTCCGTCTCCTTCTCCTTATTCTCTGTCTCTTATTTCTTATTCTCCGTCTCCTTTTCCTTATTCTCCGTCTCTTATTTCTCATTCTCCGTCTTATTCTTCTTATTCTCCGTCTCCTTCTCCTTATTCTCCGTCTCTTATTTCTTATTCTCCGTCTTCTTCTCCTTATTCTCCATCTTTTATTTCTCATTCTCCGTCTCCTTCTCCTTATTCTCCGTCTCTTATTTCTCCGTCTCCTTCTCCTTATTCTCCGTCTCCTTCTCCTTATTCTCCGTCTTATTCTTCTTATTCTCCGTCTCCTTCTCCTTATTCTCCGTCTTATTCTTCTTATTCTCCGTTTTCTTCTCCTTATTCTCCGTCTTTTATTTCTTATTCTCCGTCTCCTTCTCCTTATTCTCTGTCTCCTTCTTATTACCACTACTGCTCCTAATGCCTAAATTGTTGCTGCTGCTACTGGGCTTATGCTGCTGCTGCCACTTCCTACTGCTGCTGCTGCTCTACTTCCTACTGCTGCTGCTGCTCTACTTCCTACTGCTACTGCTGCTCTACTTCCTACTGCTGCTGCTACTATTTTTTATTCCTTCTTCTTCTACTTCTATTCCTCTCTCCCAAACTCTCATTCTCTTCCTCTAAAATCACACACACACATCCATATCTATATATATATATATAAACTCACAAACACATATACCCATCTACATATATATATATAGACACTCACACACACTCATATCTATATATATAAATACATACACACACACACACACACACATATATATATATATATATATATATATATATATATATATATATATATATATATATATATATATAATACGTACACACACACACACATATAGAAATATATATATACACATATATATATTTCTCTCTAAAAAGGAAAACCCCTAATAAATCCTTAAACTAGGTTTTTGGAAAACCTATAAAAGCTATGGTCATTAAGTAGAGAATGGTCTCCTCCACATTTATTATGAAGGAATAAATGCAAGAGAGGAAATTTATGGGGGTTAATGAGCATACCTAGAATTGGTTTCCTTGAGGAAGAAGAAGCTTCAAAAGAAAAAGAATGAAATGAAGAGAGAGAGTTTACTTTGGAGTGAAGTAAAGGGAGGGGGTTTTGCCTATACATGGCCGACCATGGGGGGTCTTAATGGGTTTGGGTGGAGACCCATTAGGCCTCCAAACTCATTAGACTTGGTTTGGTTTAACTCCAAATTGACTAATTAAGCCTCTAAATGACTAGTTAAGCCATGGAAGCATTGGTTTATGGTTTCTAGCCTAGTTAGGATAGCATGTGGGCCAAGCCCAGCTAGTATGTGGGTCTCACTAGTGTCCAGACTACCCGGGTCTCCAACTTAAGTCTAAATTGGATAAAATTCAAACTAAATCAACCAATTCCCTAAAAATCCTATAAAATCAAATAAAATTCCCAAAAATTATAAAACTTGGAAAATAACGAAAATACCCCTAATTCAAAAACTGGGGGTGACAAATCTACCCACCTTAAAAGAATTTCGTCCTCGAAATTGAAACCAAACAATAGTAAAATATCAAAATCACATGTCATGGCTTAAAATTTAAAATGATTAAAATCTCAAAAATCAAAGCATGAATTAAATGACTAAAATTATAAAATTTAAAATTACTCTCAAATAAAAACTGGGTGCTATAAGTCTATCCACCTTAAAAGAATCATCCTCAAAAATTAAAACAAGTAAACACAAAAATCATGCAAATCGATAATCGTATGCGTCTGTCCAATCATCATGATACTCAGAATCTACGTTATGCCAGTGAGCAAGGCTACGATAATCACAGAGTCCTCAACTACGGTACATACATCTAGAATTATGGTATTTAAAATTTTCGCAATGCCGCATGCTTGGCAGCGAAAACCTTAAATTCCCACACCCGAGAAATACGACCATAATCCGACTATATGTCCTCCCTATGCCTGCTAGCATGACCTTAGAGTATTCTAAAATCTCATAATCGAGGCAACCTAGCCCATACGACTTATCTTAGAAGGAATCACATCACAAGAAGAATTTTCATCCAACGATCAAAGAACAGATAGAATCGAAGTTTAAGACAGTTTATAAGAAGGCAATGCGGAAAGGAGATTCAAAATATCGGAACCTGCTATCTGCTCTGCTACTGCCTGAGTGGACTCAACTGTCATGGTGAAAGCACGCCCCTGCTGGCCTCCTCTAGCCTGCTGTACTCTGTCATGGTCTCTACGGATTCCACTAGCATGGCAATCCCTCAGCTGGTGGTCAGGCGCCCCACAGTATAGACAGACGCCCAACCTCTTCCTACAAGCCTCTCTAGTGTGCCCCGGCTTCCCACAGAACCCACACGAGGTAGCCGGTCTCTGGCCCTGTCCCTGATGCTGCTGGGCACGCGCTGGTGCCTGCTGAATCTGTAACAGAGGCTGCTGCTAAAATGGCCTCTGCTGATGCTGAATATGGGAGCGCTTGGTCGGTCCGGCACTAGAACTCGCCCCCATGGTATCACCGCTCCTCTTCGGCTTGAGGCCGAAGTCCTCCTCTGTAATCTGCGCGTCCATCAATATCTGATCGAACGTCGCGTCACGGCAACCCGAGGTGCGGGTGCGCACTGCATGAATAAGTCCCCTACGGAACTTACGAGCCTTCTGCCCCTCATCCTGGATCATATCGGGAGCGAACCTGCTACGGCGGAAGAACTCAGCTGTATACTCGTCCACCGACGAGTTCTCCTGCACTAGACCCACGAACTGGCCCTCCAATGCTGTAAGAGCCACGTCAGGGAAGAACTCCTTGAAGAGCCTCCAGAAGTTCTTCCATGCCAGCCCTCTCACCGACGTACGAGGATCCGTACGATACCATGTCAGCACGATGTCGAAGAATCGGCTGGCTGCGGCCGAAACCCAAAGTCCTTTAGGAAGCTCTGCCAGCTCCATGCTCTGCTGCACATCCTCTAGCCAATCGTCTGCATAAAGGATGCCCTCCGTGCCCGTGAAGTCCCTGGAGCTCATCTTCCTAAAGTCTAATACTGTTCCCGGCCTGGACTGCTGCTGGTACGGCTGCTGGCCAGTAGGGCCCTGTACCGTACCCGGTACCACTATCTCCACGGCGGCCAGTGCAAGCTGATGCGAGTTCTCCATGCTCTGCCTCAGCATCTCAATCTGACGGTGTGACACCTCCGACTGGCGCTGCGATGCCTCTGTCTGGGCCCGCTGAGTCTCCATCATCTGCTGAAGGAGAAGGAACATATGATGTGTATCCGTCGGTATCGGAGGTAGTGGCGGTAGCATCTCCGGAACGACGACCAAAACCCTCTGGGGTGGAGGTAGTAGACCTTCCTGTGCAACTGTCGGGGTCTCCGGGATAGTGGAATCACTGGGGGCAGTCTCGTGAACCTCCTCCTCTATCTGGTCAGATCTCTCGGGCAAGCTACTCGATCCAGTGGCCTGCGGGTGCATTTTCGTCATCCTGGAGACGAATTGAAACAAAGAGATCAATATGGCACATGAGTAGATTTATCAAGGAAGGACAGTTAATTTAATACAAGGGGAGTAGTTATGATAATCAAAAGATCTGAAGTTTTCCTAGGTGTGATTGAGAATCTCCTATCATATCCTAGGTCCTACGTCCTAATCGCAGGCTCGTAATTAGTACTCTAAGTCGAGCACCATTATGAGATCGCACTAATTACGACACGAGACCTGCGTGGGCCACCACAAAAATGTGTCACGACTCGCACCCTGATTAGGGGCACGAGAATTGGGTACGTCCAGCCTACGCCATAGTATCGACGGTAGAACACTGTATATAAGGTCTATAAATACTACGACTAACAGTATAAAGGTACCTGTACAGTATATACACTCTGAGTGGAGGTGACATAGCAATACAGTCTCAATCACAGAATAAAGCTAAGGTAGATAGCACAGAAGGATAATATATGATAGATGAAAAGGAATAAGTCCAGTGTCCAACACAAGCCCAGATATATACAACATCACAGGATCTCAAAATATAACATAGAAAGCTACAGTCTGATAATACTAGCTGGATCGCAATCCAGTCAAACCTAGCTAAGCTACACTACTCTGGGAGTACAAAGTCTAGTGGCTCTACTATAAGGCCACGGTCCTGGACTACTCCATCTAGCTCGAGCCCATAATAGGTCGAGCAGTCTGCCTCAGAGTCATCTGTAATATATCAGAACGATATCCTGTTAGAAAAATGAGCAAGTACAAGCACTAACAGTAGTTCCATGTGAATTGACAAATTCTATAAGAGACAGTATAATGAACTACAAGACAAAGATATATGAAGACTTGGGAACCGTTCAGAAGCTGAGCTACAACCCTTAAACCAAACAAGGACCGGGGTTGTAACCCTTCTCCCGAGCAGAACTTAGTCTCCAATCAAGGTACAATATAAAGGCATATAGAACATGTGAGTAACTGAATATCTTAGCATGGTGAAAAAGTACTGAATGTAGAACAGAACAGGATATATGAAAAGATAAGTAAATATAAAATGTGCCTTGAATTATTAGAGCGTTATGTGATCGGCTTGGGATAAGTGACAAGACAGGCTATCCACTTGGCCCGGCAATCCGCGATGACCTCAACGGAAAGTCATGCCGGCCAACCTGGATAACGAGCACAATGCAAGGGATCTCGCTACAACCCTTCATGAGGGGAGAGTGGCACGAGCACAAGAATAGTGACATGGGGCTTTGATCACATAACCCCTAATAATTCTCCATCCCCGAGTAGTATAATAGACCTGGACATGACACGTCATGACACGGGATTCCCTAAGAGGATAGCTACTCCCTCTCAGGAATCGGTGTCTATAGAAGTACAGGGAACAAGACATGAAATGTACATATATACCAAGAAAATCCAGGAACAACATCTCATGTCATGATCCAACGTATACTAGTCCGTGAAATATCGTGACTGGAATCAAGTAAGACACTACAACTGAATCGAATATAGCAGATATCAAGACAATGAAAACTATCAGTAAATGTACTCGCCTGCTGTCCTGAGCTGTAGGGTATATCAATGCTCAGAGTGATAATCAGAGACCTAAAGATGAGATATTGCATGTTAATTTAGGTTTAACAAAATTAAGAATGATTCACAATGAATGATATGAAATCTAGGTCAAACTAGGTCTCACTGAGTCACACTAAGTCCTGTCAAGTCAATCTAGGTCAAATCAAGTTATATCAAGTCAATCTAAGTCAGACTAAGTCAACCCTAGGTCATACCAGTCATCGCAAGACAAAACAAGTTAAAGCAAATCAAACGGGGTCAAGAGTTGGCCTACCCATAAAATCTAATTTATATAATCTAAGTCTCATCCAATTTTGGGCGCGTTCCGACACTCGGAACTTAATTTCACCCTTTCACTAAATTCGACTCACTCACAAACCCTCTCTAATTTGATTTCCTACATTCCCTTCTCCTTATTCTCCGTCTCCTTCTCCTTATTCTCCGTCTTATTCTTCTTATTCTCCGTCTCCTTCTCCTTCTTCTCCGTCTCTTATTTCTTATTCTCTGTCTCCTTCTCCTTATTCTCCGTCTCTTATTTCTCATTCTCCGTATTATTCTTCTTATTCTCCGTCTCCTTCTCTTTATTCTCCGTCTCTTATTTCTTATTCTCCGTCTCCTTCTCCTTATTCTCCGTCTCTTATTTCTCATTCTCCGTCTCCTTCTCCTTATTCTCCGTCTCTTATTTCTCCGTCTCCTTCTCCTTATTCTCCGTCTCCTTCTCCTTATTCTCCATCTTATTCTTCTTATTCTCCGTCTCCTTCTCCTTATTCTCTGTCTTATTCTTCTTATTCTCTGTCTCCTTCTCCTTATTCTCCGTCTCTTATTTCTTATTCTCCGTCTCCTTCTCCTTATTCTCCGTCTCCTTCTTATTACCATTGCTGCTCCTAATGCCTAAACTGCTGCTGCTGCTACTGGGCTTATGCTGCTGCTGCCACTTCCTACTACTGCTGCTGCTCTACTTCCTACTGCTGCTGCTGCTCTACTTCCTACTGCTGCTGCTGCTATTTCTTATTCCTTCTTCTTCTACTTCTATTCCTCTCTCCCAAACTCTCATTCTCTTCCTCTAAAATCACACACACACATCCATATATATATATATATATATATATATATATATATATATATAAACTCACAAACACATATACCCATCTACATATATATATATATATATAGACACTCACACACACTCATATCTATATATATAAATACATACACACACATATCTATATATATATAATACGTACACACACACACACATATAGAAATATATATATACACATATATATATATATTTCTCTCTAAAAAGAAAAACCCCTAATAAATCCTTAAACTAGGTTTTTGGAAAACCTATAAAAGCTATGGTCATTAAGTAGAGAATGGTCTCCTCCACATTTATTATGAAGGAATAAATGCAAGAGAGGAAATTTATGGGGATTAATGAGCATACCTAGAATTGGTTTCCTTGAGGAAGAAGAAGCTTCAAAAGAAAAGAATGAAATGAAGAGAGAGAGTTTACTTTGGAGTGAAGTAAAGGGAGGGGGTTTTGCCTATACATGGCCGGCCATGGGGGGTCTTAGTGGGTTTGGGTGGAGACCCATTAGGCCTCCAAACCCATTAGACTTGGTTTGGTTTAACTCCAAATTGACTAATTAAGCCTCTAAATGACTAGTTAAGCCATGGAAGTATTCGTTTATGATTTCTAGCCTAGTTAGGATGGCATGTGGGCCAAGCCCTGCTAGTATGTGGGTTCCACTAGTATCCAGACTACCCGGGTCTCCAACTTAAGTCCAAATTGGATAAAATTCAAACTAAATCAACCAATTCCCTAAAAATCCTATAAAATCAAATAAAATTCCCAAAAATTATAAAACTTGGAAAATAACGAAAATATCCCTAATTCAAAAACTGGGGGTGACACCCTGCAGCCCATCCAGGTTATCCAGGTCGAATGTCCATTTAAGAATGGTGCAACACTTGACGGTGTGCTGGAAATATGCCCTACTCGTCGGTAGGCTACAAGTCCACTTAGTGCGTCCAGATAACAGGATTGCCTGTAGCTGGAAAAAATTTCTTCATGACTACTGAATCATTCTAGTTAATTAGCCTTAGTCAATTTCAGTAGGTACCCCTTACCGTGGTACTCAGGGATCCCCATCCTAGACATGATGCAAGACAGTACCAGTTTATTTGTACAAACACAATCGCCCACGGTGTCTAGGTATTTCATACTTGTCATGTCAGGCTAGCTGTTATTACAGCATGTCGAGATATATCATGTCAGTTTACTTGTCAAGAGTGCGCCACAGCGGGCCACTATCGTGTTCTATTCTTACATTATCATGAATGAGAGAAACTTGCATAAAATAACTAGTAACATATTCTTGAAGCCAAGGAAAAGATCTACAACTTTCATGTTTTGAGTTTTTCAAGATTCTAGCTACAAAACAACTTAAACAGGAAAAAATAGTAAAATGGAGCAATTCCAGCGCATGGGATTCCTGCACATCCGTGCGTGGGAATTCCTGCACATCCGCCCATGGGAATTCCTGCACATCCGCGCATGGAAATTCCTGCACATCCGCGCGTGGAAATTCCTGCACATCCGCGAATGAGAATTCCTGCACATCCGTGCGTGTGAATTCCTGCACATCCGCGCATGGGAATTCCTGCACATCCGCGCATGGGAATTCCTGCACATCCGCGCGTGGAAATTCCTACACATCCGTGCGTAGGAATTTCTGCACATCCGTGCATGGGAATTCCTGCACATCCGCGCATAGAAATTCCAGCACATCCGTGCATGGAAAACTCACGTTGTGTCTTCAGTACATGCGCGTAAGGAACCTACGCGCATGACACGCTCGGAGTTAAGGGATGCGTTGCCGGGACTTCACAGCGCATGGCCTCCCGGGCGTATGGGGGCATCGTCCCCAATCGACAAGTTCAGCCATAAAAGTTCCGAAAACTTGTCATAGCCATAACTTCTTCATCTGAAGTCGAAATCAAGCGAAACAAAAGCCAAAATTACATGAAATTGAATTCTCTACAACATAGAACCATTAGTTTTCGAAAATAACCAAGTTTTAGAGATCAAAAGCAAGAAAAACCAAAAAGTTACAAATTTAGATCTACAAGAATCCATCCATCAAATCCAAAAATGCCAAGTTCTAAAGAGGCTTAGAATCAAGTAAGGAAGAGAATAGAACAATAAAACTTTAGATCCATCATGAAGCAAGTTGCACTTGCCTAGGCTTAGTGGATGGGAGGAGTAATTGAAGAAGATGAAGAAGTAAATGCAAAATAATGGAGGAGAGAGAAGAAGTTGACTTATATAGCAACCCCTCTCATTTAACCCAAAAATAAACCAAACCAAGCCACGCCAAGTCAAGTCAAGTTGAACCAAGTTGAACCAATCAAGTCAAGATTTAAACCAAGGCTAAGCTAAGCAAGATAAGTCAAAATACGGGCCACCTGACAATTGTCAGAAATCCGTATACGTATCCTGAAAAATACGTATAATGGGAAACGGGAGTGACATAACCCCTTATGCTCTTTTTCGAGATGCTCACTAATGGCAACTTCTAATTCATCTTTGCCATCAAGTTCAAAAACATATTGTGTTAAAGAATCAACCACATCAATAGAATAAACAGTATTATCATCATCAGGATATTTTATGGCATCATAAATATTAAATTTAATAATTTTACCATCAAATTCCAAAGTAAGTATGCCACTATGAACATCTATCTTAGTCTTGGATGTCTTTAAAAATGGTCTTCCTAACAAAATATGAGCAGTTTGGTCACCATTTTCCATATCAAGCACATAAAAATCAGCAGGAAAAACCAAAATATCAATGTGTACAAGAACATCCTCAATTAATCCCTTGGGATAGGCATTAGATCTATCAGCCAATTGAATTACAATACCAATTTTATTCAGAGGTCCAAGATTTAGAGATTCATATATAGAATATGGCATGACGTTTATAGAAGCTCCTAAATCTAACATGGCTTTCTCATATTTATTGTTACCTATCTTACAAGGGATAGTAAACATTCCTGGGTCTTTGCATTTCGTAGGGAGTTTTCTTTGAATTACTACAAAAATACTCTCCCCTACTTTCACTTTTTCATATCCTTTAAGTTTTTGTTTCCTTTTTATTGTACACAATTCTTTTAAAAATTTAGCATAACGAGGTACTTGTTTGATAGCATCTAAAAGTGGAATATTTACCTCACATTTACGAAAAGTTTCATATAACTCATTATTCTGTTCAATTTTTTAAGATTCTGCTAAAGCTTGAGGAAAATGAGGTACTGGTTTATAATCAGAAAGAGGTGGAAACTTACAATTGGGTACCTCATCATCGTTGGGGAAGTTCGTGTCTGCAACGGTTGTTTTCTCTTCCTCTTGTTTTGACGATGTAAGTACTTCTTTTACTTGAATGTCAACCTCTTTACCACTCCTCAAAACGATTGCATTTGCATGTTCTTTCGGATTTACTATTGTTTGAGATGGTAGCTTTCCTGAACTTTGTGCCTCCAGCTTATTAATTGTTGTAGCCATTTGGCTCATTTGATTGTCCAAGCTTTGAATACTGGCCCTTGTCTCCTGTTGAAATTGTAAAGTATTAGTGGCAAGGGACTTAACAATTTCTTCTAAAGACATACCAGAGTTAGAAGTTTGGCTTAGTTGTTGTTTAGGGGGATATGGCTGCTTGTACTGTTGGTAACGTGGTCGATTTTGATTGACGGGCTGATTTGATTGTGGATTCCCATAGTTAAAATTGGGATGATCTCTCCATCCCGGATTGTATGTGTTTTAGTAGGGATCATGCTTTCTTTGTGGTTGTCCAGGAAAACCACCTACCACGTTCACTTGTTCATTGGGCTCCTCATAAAGAGTTGGGCACATGTCAGTTGGATGCCCTGCTATTGAGCAAATCCCACAAGCCTTCGCAGTTTGTATGTTACCTACAGTTATTTGATGAACAAGAGAAGTTAAACTAGCAATTTGTTGTTCTAGGGAAGAAATATTTACCTCGTTGGCATACGTAGATGGAAGATCTAGCCTAGTGCCAAATTGTTGAGAATTGGCCGCCATATTTGCAATTAAATTTCTTGCAGCCTCAGGAGTTTTATCTACCGAAGCTCCTCCACTAGCAGCATCTATCATGCTTCTATCATTTGATAGAAGGCCTTCGTAGAAGTATTGAATAAGTAGTTGCTCACTAATTTGATGATGGGGACAGCTTGCACATAATTTTTTGAAACGTTCCCAGTAGTCGTGGAGAGATTCTGTATTGTGTTGCCTTACCCCACAAATTTCTTTTCGGATATTGGCCACCCTTGAAGCTGGAAAGTACTTTTCTAGGAATAATCTTTTCATCTCGTTCCATGTGACAATACTTCCGGAGGGTAGGTAGTAGAGCCAATCCTTAGCCGAATCCTTTAAGGAAAATAGAAATGCTCTTAATTTGATTTGCTCTTCAGTCACCCCCGTTGGCTTCATACTTGTGCGTACCACATGAAGCTCCTTTAGATGCTTGTGAGGGTCTTCACCTGCAAGACCATGAAAAGTTGACAATAAATGTATAAGTCCATATTTTAATTCAAAAGTAGTAGTAGCATCTAAAGTAGGAAACGTTATGAATAAAGGGTGTTGATTCAAATCTGGGGCAGCGAGTTCTTTCAAAGTTCTATTTGCAACCATGACTCCTTCTTCAGGATTAGAATTGCAAGAGAATACGAAATCCGGAGCGAGGTTGTTCTCGTTAGATTCTCTTTGAGTTTCCTTCCTTAACCTGCGCAAAGTTCTTTCTATTTCTGGATTGGTCTAAAAATCACCTTGATTAGAAGATCGAGTCACAACCATAAACAATAAAGAACAATATGAAAAGCAATTCAAAAAAATGAGAAAGATAACTAATGATTTTTTTTCTTTTCCTTTTTTTGTAAATAAATGAAAATATAATTAGTTATAAAAAAAATAAAGATCATAAAAAGCACAAAAATTAACTAAGATTACTCCCCGGTAATGGTGCCAAAATTTGGTGTGCTGTCGTAGGCACCCAAAAATAAAACCTTTACTCTTAAAATGATTTGTAGAAGTGAGAGTAAGGATCGATCCCACGGAGAGCAATTACTGTACTTTTATGCAATGTGAATAAGGATGGGGGAGGTCTTGAATATGATAAGAGAAAATTTAACAAGAGCTAAAAAAACAATTTAAAGTATTAAAATGAATCAAAGGGAGGAATATTGGTTTTAGTGAACATTCACCATTAGAAATCATGAAATTGATCATCGATGCAAGCATAAATTAAATCATACTTTGAATATTTACCGTTGGAAGTATCTTCCTCTCTCTCTCTCTCTCTCTCTCTCTCTCTCCCTCTCTCTCTTAGGCTTAGTTAATTAGATACAAACGACCTAATTAACTTTAATTACTAAATAATCTCAGACAAGCACTAAAGATTTAATCTAGCAATTTCTTAAAAAACAAAGAGATCGATAAAGCAAAACAATACAAGCACAATCGGTTGTATTTAATTTTGTCAAAAGCTTTTTTCCTAAGATCTAACAAAACAAAGCAGTTCATTAAATCTTGATTGCTTCATAAATTAGAAACATCAAACAATTATGGATTTGATATCTAATTTAGCGGTAGATCAAAATGAATAATAAACTAGTAGGCCTCCAAGCAATTAAACAAAACAATCATGAAAGTTGGCATAGAAAAACATTCAACATTCAAAGTATAAATCAAACATATAAAAACAATTTAGATCTCACAAGTTTATTGATTCCAAGGCTTCCGTACACTTCGACCAACAAGACTTTTAGCCACACATGTTCATCAAAACTTCAAAAAAAAAGTTGGAGAAGAAGAAAAAGAGTTGTTGTCATGCCCCAGAACCAGAATACTAGAGAGCGGGGGCATACATAGCCAGCTACGTATAATGAAATAGAATCCACCCCACTATACGGTCACGGCTGTCTAGATATATGAGGGTTTAACTACAATACATCAGTCTCCTATGGTCAATAACAAGCCTAATTGTCTCAATCTCAAGCAAGCAAATAAAGTTACAAGATGTAAGATCACCAAATATACGATATTAAGGCGTCCCAAACATTACATATCCAGCTGATCATGAAGCTAGTCGTTACAAAATGTGAGGACTAGCAATAGTTTAGTCATACATGATCAACCCTAGGATCTGTCAATCATGTTACAGCCCATAGGCAGACAATAATAAGGTATGCAATACGAGCTAACAGGTGCTCGCCGGCTAAACGCCTCAAAATAAAATTTTTACAATAGAGTGGGAGAGCAAAAATAAACCCACTCGTTGCCCTGGTCACGCCTGATGGTCACCATCGGACTGGAAAGTCGGTAGATCCTTTGAAGCTGCTCCGAAATCTGGCCACACAAAACCAGCTGGGTCAGATCCCAGAAAGAGCAAGTGCCACAAAGGAGGCTTCACTTAAGAACTAAAACCAGCATATCAGAAAAAATATTAAAGCAGTTAAAAGAACTTGAAATAAAAGAATAACAACAATCATAATGGAGTACGAGGGAACCATTCAAGTAGCCAGGTCACAACCCTTAAACCAAACAAAGACCGGGGTTGTAACCCTTCACCTGAATAGAACTCCGTCTCCAATCTGGTTGGTAAGGTAAAACATTACAAGCATGACGTGGGATGCAATAAGACAATAAATGAAGAGAGGACTTAGAACTGCTCCGGAAGCCAGGTTACAACCCTTAAACCGAATAAGGACCGGGATTGTAACCCTTCGCCTGAACAGAACTGAGCCTCTGATCTTTATTGTTAAAAGTGACAATCATGCGGTCAAGCCTGCAATAATCGAGCACTGAAAACCATACCATACAATCACTCCCGGCCAATCAGTGACTACGGCTTTCTACATTAGCTAACTAGGGTTTTCACATTCATGCAGTGAGATGTTCCTCCAGCCACAAGCCCTGCAGCTAATCCAGGTTATCCAGACGACTTGGGTTCATTAAGAAGTACTTCGATCTTTTCTATATATCAGTGAATCTAGACTTGTGCCCTACTCGTCGGCAGGCTGCAAGTCTACAATGGTGGTCGGGATAACGGGATCGCCTGTAACTGGGGAAATCTCTCATGACTACTGAATTAGTCTAGTTATTAGCCTTAGCCATTTACCATAGGTACCCCTGACCGTGGTACTCAAGGATTCCTGTCCTAGACATGATGCAAACATTACCAGTTCAATTTGTACTAACACATTCAACCACTATGTCCAGGCCATTCAATCTTGTCATGTCATGTTCACTATCAGAAGTGCGCCACGTCGGGCCACTATTACGTCATGTCAAAAGTGCACCACAACGGGTCACCATCGTGTCAGGAAACAATTAATTTAGCACAAGTACACATTTAGTAATTAAATATTAGAAGGGGCAAGGGCTGTGGGGGACTCATGCGGCTCAGAAAATTTCTATACGGCCAGCAGTCACTTTGCCATATGCGGCTGAGCAAAATACATAAGCATGCTAAATATTTAAGCATGCATGCTTGTAGGCAAATGCATTTAATATATTAATATATTGCATTAATGTAATGCATTAAATATTGCATTAATACATTAAATACATTATATTGATATATATTAATATACAAAATATAATAATATACATTATATTAATATACACTATATAATATTTTAATATATAATAAATGTATGCTTGCATGCATTAGTATAATGAATTAATATGCTTGCGGCTGACTTTTTCTTCCCTTGCAAGATAATATTAAAAATTACGATAAAAGCAAGCCATGCGGCTCTCTATTGCTTCCATATACGGCTGAATGCATTAGAGAATACATAAAATGCATTGGCTGAATGCTTTAGAGAATGCATTTAAATAATGCATTGAATGCATGCATTTGGAGAATGCATTTAAAATATGTATTAAATGAATGCTGCTGAATGCATTTGGAGAATGCATTGGAATAATGCATTAAATGCATGCATTTAGAATATGCAATAAAATATTGCATGCATTAGAATACACGTTAAAATATTGCATGCATTTAGAATATACATTAAAATATTGCATGCATATGCGGCTCATTAAGTGCCATATGCGGCTCTCTTGTATTCCAAGCAAAATGCACAGGCTAGTGCATTTTGCTTGCTGGTGCATGTGTTAATGCAATCATTATATTAATGCATGCATTGGATTATGCATTAAACTGACATGCTTTAGAATATTCATTAATTAATGCATGCATTAGAATATGCATTAAATGGCATGCGGCTAGCTACTGTACATGTGCATGCAAGCAAGCTTGCTAACCCACGCATTAAATAATGCATTAATGATCATGCGGCTCACTTTGGCATGTGCATGCTGCCAAGTGCTGGTACATGCGGCCAAGTGTTTGACGTAGGCATGCAAGCTGATGCTTGGTAATGCATTAAAATGTGCATGCTTGCCACTATATTAAAATGAGCAAGGGCCATGCGGCTGAGTGCTAAAAAAATGTCCATGTGGCTCAACAATTCCCATAGGTCAAATTTGGACCAATACGAAATTCTCTCCAACATGGGATCATCAACTAGCAAAATATGCAAGTTTGATAGATCAAAACTCCTGAAAATCGAAAATACCACAAAGCTAGATCTACAAGAATTTAACCATGGAAATGAAAAATGCTAAGTACTAAAGTGGGTTAGTAACACATGAGGAAGACAATGGAGCAATAAAAATAGACTTTTTCCATGAAGCAAGGTGCACTTGCCTAAACCTTCCACTCTCTCAGGTTGGTGGAGAAGTAATGGTAGGGAAGAAGAAGAGTTAATGAGGAGAGAGAATTGTGTGGTGGGATATTTAATGAAGATGGTGGTAGATGGGAGTGGTTTGGTCCACATAAAATCTAGCAAAACCGAACCATGCAAAACCAAGCCAAACCAAGTCAAGTCATGCCGAACCAAAAATGAGGCATGTAATACGGGTCTAAATACGTACATGTATACCAAAATACGTAATACGAACAATGGTCATTACAACTCTACCTACCTTAAAAGAATTCCGTCCTCAAAATTTAATCAAGTGGCTAGAGATGCAAAGACAAGCTATACTACTCACAGGCAAGCTATACTAGTTAAGCAATCAAGCAATTATTCGTACAAGCAAGGAATTGAAGACATGAGGCATATAAAAGATATTATACCTCACGAGTCAAACAGGTCGGGATATCGCGATCGGATATCATCCTCACACTCCCACGTTGACTCTCTCAAAGAGTGATGACCCCAAGTAACACGGACTAACTTGATAGTCTTGTTCTTGAGTATCTTCTCTCTTTGGTCCAATATGGATACGGGTCTCTCCTCATACGAAAGGTTGGTACCTACAACCAATTCTGAATAATCCAGGATATGACTCGGGTCCGGGATATACCGTCGTAGTTGGGATATATGGAACATGTCATGCACCTCACTCAGAGACGGCAGAAGAGCGAGACGATAGGACACATCTCCTACTCGCTCCAGAATGTCGAACGGCCCTATATACCTAGGACTAAGCTTTCCCCGTGTGCCGAAACGAATGACGCCACGGTTAGGTGAGATCCTCAGGAATACATGGTCGCCGACAGAAAATTCAAGGGGACGTCGATGAGAATCGGCCCAATGGTACTGACGATCTTGTGCAACGCGAAGATGATCTCTGACTTTCCTGACCACCTCAATTGTCTGAGTGATCATCTCTGGACCAAGCATCTGCCTCTCTCCCATATCGTCCCATGCTAGTGGAGATCTGCACTTCCTTCCATACAGGGCCTCGAACGGTGCCATCTGGATACTAGCTTGGAAACTGTTCTTGTACGAGAACTCCACCAGGTGCAGGTGATCTTCCTACGAACCACCGAAGTCGAGTGTACAAGATCTCAACATATCCTCTAGAGTCTGGATCGTGCGTTCCGACTGACCATCCGTCTGTGGGTGATAAGCTGAGCTGAACTGGAGGTGAGTTCCCAAACTCTCTTGCAAGCTACGTTAAAAGTGCGACGTAAATCTTGAATCTCGGTCCGAGGTGATACTAACTGGTATACCGTGGAATCTGACAATCTGTCGGAGATACATCTCTGCTAGCTGAGCTGTCGACTGACCAACTCTGAACGGGAGAAAATGAGCCACCTTCGTGAGCCTGTCAACTATAACCCAAATAGCATCTCGACCAGCTGGGAATCTAGGTAATCCAGTCACAAAATTCATGGTTATATGCTCCCATTTTCACTCTGGAATTGGCAATGGTTGAAGTAGTCCAGCTGGTCTCTGATGTTCCGCCTTAACTTGTTGGCAAACCAAACACCGAGAGACAAACCGAGCTATCTCCCTCTTCATGCCATTCCACCAAAAGTGCTGACGGATATTACGGTACATCTTCGTGCCATCGGGATGAATTGAATACTGAGAACTGTGAGCTTCCGCCATCACCTCCTATCTAATATCTCCACTGGGTACACAAAGACGCTTACCATGTCGAAGTGTACCATCTTCATGAATGCATAATTCTGGTCGTCGTTCTGCTTCACATTCTGCTCTAAGCCGCTGAAGCTTAGAATCGAAGGACTGAGCTATCTTGATCCTCTCAACTATACTGGACTGTACTTGCATGCTGGCCATCAATGCCACATTGGTAGGAAGGACAACTTATATACCCATCTTCTGAAGATCTGCCAACAACTCTGATTGCGCTGTCAGAAAATAAACTCCGGCTCTCCTGCTCAACGCATCTGCAACAACGTTGGCCTTTCCAGGATGATACTGCAGGTTGACATCATAATCCACAAGTAGCTCTAGCCATCTTCTCTGACACATGTTAAGGTCCTTCTGGGTGAAAACATACTTCAGACTCTTGTGGTCGGTAAAAATCTCCACCCTATCTCCATACAGGTAGTGTCTCCACAACTTAAGTGCAAATACTACAGCTACCAGCTCTAAGTCATGGGTTGGGTAATTTCTCTCATGATCACGAAGTTGACATGACGCATAAGTTATTACCTTCCCATGCTGCATCAAAACACACCCTAAACCTCTGCCTAAGCATCACAGTACACTGAAAATCCTCCGGTCCCATCTGGAAGTGTGAGAACGGGTGCCGTCATCAAACCTCGCTTCAGCTTCTCAAAAGAATTCTGACATTCTGCTGTCCAAGCGAACCGCACATTCTTGCGGGTCAACTGTGTCAATGGCGCTGAAATACGAGCAAAGTCCGAAACAAATCTCCGGTAGTAGCCGGCCAATCCAAGAAAACTGCGAACTTCTGCAACTGTGCTGGGCACTGGCCAGGTTTCGATAGCCACTATCTTCTGGGAATCTACTTCTACTCCACCTCTGGTGATGATATGACCCAAGTATGAAATGCGATCGAGCCAGAACTCGCATTTACTGAACTTGGCATACAACTGGTGCTCTCGGAGAATCTGGAAGACAACTCTGAGATGCTGCTCATGCTCTGCTTCACTCTTGCTGTAGACCAGGATATCGTCTATGAACACGATCACGAACTGATCCAAATAAGGCATGAAGATACGATTCATGAGGTCCATGTATACCGTCGGCACATTGGTTGCTCCAAAGGACATAATAAGGAACTTCTAATGCCCATATCTAGATCTGAAAGCTATCTTCGGGATGTCCTGCTCTTTGACTCTGATCTGGTGGTATCCTGACCGCAAATCAATCTTTGAGAATACTGTCGCTCCTCTGAGTTGATCAAACAAGTCGCTATCCTTGGGAGAGGATATTTATTCTTGATTGTTACTGAGTTTAAGGTACGATAGTCAACACATAATCTGGATGTATCATCCTTCTTTTTCACAAAAAGCATCGGGGCTCCCTAAGGCGATCCACTTGCATGAATGAATCCCTTGGTTCTGAGTTCTTCAATCATCTTGTACAATATCTCCAACTCTGACGGCGCCATCCTGTAGACTCTTTCTGACACTGGTGCTGTCTCGGGAATCAAGTCGATAGTAAACTCGATCTCTCGCTCTGGCGGCATTCCTGGAAGCTCTTTCGGGAAAACATCTAGAAATTCCTCGACTATCCGGGGTAAATGCACTGCTGCTACGGCCATCCGCAATGCTGGAGGAGAAGGTTCCACTTCCCCTCGAGAAAAGGAAAACTCTGGCTCGCCTGGAATGCTAAAAACAAATATGCCAATATGGCAGTGTATCCTAGCATACTGGTCTCTCAACCAATCCATCCCTAAGACCACATCATAATCGGCCATCGAGAATTCTATCAGCCTAGCGGGAAACTCTCTACCGCTAACCACGATCCGACATGAGAAAAACACTCTATCTACTCCCACAAGACCATTACCAGTCAGTATATTGAGCCTTACTGATAACGACTCGGGCTCCAATCCTATTCGTATCGCGAATCGTGCAGACATAAATGAATACGATGCACCAGAATCAAATAACACTGAAGCCAAAAAAGTGTTGACGAGAATAGTACCTGCCACTACCTCACCTGGTGCCACTCCTTCTTCTCCAATGGTCAAAGCTAGCACTTGACCATGCCCTCTGGGTGTCGGCCCTCTCTGCTGGAATCCTCTCTGCCTATTCTGAACTTGCGCCTGGGCATACTGCTGAGGCTTTTGCTGCTGAAAAGCTTGGGTCTATGTCGGCAACGGCCTCGGGGATGGAAACTGCTACTGGACTGGTACTGGGGCTGGTCCCCTAACTGATGAACTGGTCATGGCTGGTGATGAGTCAGTCCTGAATGGGCAGGACCCTACCTTGTGGTCTGGCGCTCTACAAAGCAAACACAATCCTCGAGCCTTGCGACATTCTGAAACAACATATCCAAGCTTCCCACAATAAGAGCAGCCCATGGGCGAAGACTGCTTCTGCTTCTGCTGCTGAGGATACGTCGGGATTGAATGCTGAACCGACGTAACTGATGCTGCCCTTCTCGGAGATCCAATAGTCAAAGCCCTGGCTGCCAGGGCTGGGGCTGACGACTGATTCATCTGGCCGTGAGATCGCTTTCGACCTCCGGTCCTGTCCACTATCCTCTGGGAGATATACTCATGCCTCCTAGCTGCCCTCAATACCGCATCAAAAGTCTGACACTCGAACTGCTCCACCGCCAGCAAAATCTCCAGGTGGAGTCCCTGTTGAAACTGCTGGGCTCTATCGAACTCGGTCGCCACCAAGGTGGGAGCAAATCGACTAAGCCTGGAAAACTCGACCGCATACCCATCGACCGTCCAGCCCATCTGCTTCAAATTGGTGAACCTGGTCTGTAGATCGTACCGAGCCACCGCATCGAAGTACTTGGTTCGGAACCTCTCACGGAATACTGCCCAGGCAATAGGCGCCACTAGCCCAACGGCCTGAGCCGCCCACCAGCTGCGGGCTAGATCCAATAACTACAGGCGTACCACGGCCACCTTCTCATCTTCTGGGGTCTTCGCTGCCTCCAATATCACCTCTGTATCCTGAAGCCACGCATCAGCAGCGATAGCATCTTCGCTGCCATCGAAGAATGGAGGGTTCAGGCGCTTGAAACTGTTCGCTGTACTGTTCCCATGATGGCCTCCTCTGTCCAGAGCATCTGCCACTACCTGATGCAAGGCATCTCCTCGACAATCCTGCGATGCAAGCAACTCCCTGATAAGTCCAACCAAGGCTCCATCATCCTGCCTTGCGGGCTGCACCGGGGGTTCTGAATCTCCGGGAGGCACGACCCGGGAGGCTACTCCTGAGTGCTGGGCCTGATCTTCTTGTTGCTGCTGGTCCACGGGAGGTGCTTCGCCTTGCTGCTCGACAGGTCCAGGAACAATGCCACTGAAGAAGACGACATATGGAACAATAAGGAAGGACCAAGACAGATCAACGATACAAGCATGTGATCAGGTCGAGAATCTCATGGATGAGAAGATACGGGCAGAGATCAAGGACGAGTACTGATTGAGACATCTATTTGGTAAACCCTCACATATCTTGATTTACAAGACCTGCATGGGCCACCACTTAAACCATGTCACGTCCCAGAACCAGAATACTGGAGAGCAGGGGCATACATAGCCAGCTACGTATAATGAAATGGAATCCACCCCACTATACGGTCACGGCTGTCTAGATATATGAGGGTTTAACTACAATCCATCAGTCTTCTATGGTCAATAACAAGCCTAATTGTCTCAATCTCAAGCAAGCAAGTAAAGTTACAAGATGTAAGATCACCAAATATACAATAGTAAGGCATCCCAAACATTACATATCTAGCTGATCATGAAGCTAGTCATTACAAAATGTGAGGACTAGCAAGAGTTTAGTCATACATGATCAACCCTAGGATCTGTCAATCATGTTACAGCCCGTAGGCAGATAATAATAAGGTATGCAATACGAGCTAACAGGTGCTCGCCGGCTAAACGCCTCAAAATAAAATTTTTACAATAGAGTGGGAGAGCAAAAATAAACCCACTCGTTGCCCTGGTCACGCCTGATGGTCACCATCGGACTGGAAAGTCGGTAGATCCTCTGAAGCTGCTCCGAAATCTGGCCACACAAAACCAGCTGGGTCAGATCCCAGAAAGAGCAAGTGCCACAAAGGAGGCTTCACTTAAGAACTAAAACCAGCATATCAGAAAAAATATTAAAGCAGTTAAAAGAACTTGAAATAAAAGAATAACAACAATCATAATGGAGTACGAGGGAACCATTCAAGTAGCCAGGTCACAACCCTTAAACCAAACAAAGACCGGGGTTGTAACCCTTCACCTGAATAGAACTCCGTCTCCAATCTGGTTGGTAAGGTAAAATATTACAAGCATGACGTGGGATGCAATAAGACAATAAACGAAGAGAGGACTTAGAACTGCTCCGGAAGCCAGGTTACAACCCTTAAACCGAATAAGGACCGGGATTGTAACCCTTCGCCTGAACAGAACTGAGCCTCTGATCTTTATTGTTAAAAGTGACAATCATGCGGTCAAGCCTGCAATAATCGAGCACTGAAAACCATACCATACAATCACTCCCGGCCAATCAGTGACTACGGCTTTCTACATTAGCTAACTAGGGTTTTCACATTCATGCAGTGAGATGTTCCTCCAGCCACAAGCCCTGCAGCTAATCCAGGTTATCCAGGCAATTTGGGTCCATTAAGCAGTACCTCGATCTTTTCCATATATCAGTGAATCTAGACTTGTGCCCTACTCGTCAGCAGGCTGCAAGTCCACAATGGTGGCCGGGATAACGGGATCGCCTGTAACTGGGGAAATCTCTCATGACTACTGAATTAGTCTAGTTATTAGCCTTAGCCATTTACCGTAGGTACCCCTGACCGTGGTACTCAGGGATCCCTGTCCTAGACATGATGAAAACATTACCGGTTCAATCTGTACTAACATATTCAACCACGGTGTCCAGGCCATTCAATCTTGTCATGTCATGTTCACTATCAGGAGTGCGCCACGTCGGGCCACTATCATGTTATGTCAAAAGTGCACCACAACGGGTCACCATCGTGTCAGGGAACAATTAATTTAGCACAAGTACACATTTAGTAATTAAATATTAGAAGGGGCAAGGGCTGTGGGGGACTCATGCGGCTCGGAAAATTTCCATGCGGCCAGCAGTCACTTGGCCATATACGGCTGAGCAAAATATATAAGCATGCTAAATATTTAAGCATGCATGCTTGCAGGCAAATGCATTTAATATATTAATATATTGCATTAATGTAATGCATTAAATAATGCATTAATACATTAAATACATTATATTAATATATATTAATATACAAAATATATTAATATACACTATATAATATTTTAATATATAATAAATGTATGCTTGCATGCATTAGTATAATGAATTAATATGCTTGCGGCTGACTTTTTCTTCCCCTGCAAGATAATATTAAAAATCACGGTAAAAGCAAGCCATGCGGCTCTCTATTGCTTCCATATGCGGCTGAATGCATTAGAGAATGCATAAAATGCATTGGCTGAATGCTTTAGAAAATGCATTTAAATAATGCATTAAATGCATGCATTTGGAGAATGCATTTAAAATATGTATTAAATGAATGCTGCTGAATGCATTTGGAGAATGCATTGGAATAATGCATTAAATGCATGCATTTAGAATATGCAATAAAATATTGCATGCATTAGAATACACGTTAAAATATTGCATGCATTTAGAATATACATTAAAATATTGCATGCATATGCGGCTCATTAAGTGCCATATGCGGCTCTCTTGTATTCCAAGCAAAATGCACAGGCTAGTGCATTTTGCTTGCTGGTGCATGTGTTAATGCAATCATTATATTAATGCATGCATTGGATTATGCATTAAAGTGACATGCTTTAGAATATTCATTAATTAATGCATGCATTAGAATATGCATTAAAATGGCATGCGGCTAGCTACTGTACATGTGCATGCAAGCAAGCTTGCTAACCCACGCATTAAATAATGCATTAATGATCATGCGGCTCACTTTGGCATGTGCATGCTGCCAAGTGCTGGTACATGCGGCCAAGTGTTTGACGTAGGCATGCAAGCTGATGCTTGGTAATGCATTAAAATGTGCATGCTTGCCACTATATTAAAATGAGCAAGGGCCATGCGGCTGAGTGCTAAAAATGTCCATGCGGCTCAGCAATTCCCATAGGTCAAATTTGAACCGATACGAAATTCTCTGCAACATGGGATCATCAACTAGCAAAATATGCAAGTTTGATAGATCAAAACTCCTGAAAATCGAAAATACCACAAAGCTAGATTTACAAGAATTTAACCATGGAAATGAAAAATGCTAAGTACTAAAGTGGGTTAGTAACACATGAGGAAGACAATGGAACAATAAAAATGGACTTCCTCCATGAAGCAAGGTGCACTTGCCTAAACCTTCCACTCTCTCAGGTTGGTGGAGAAGTAATGGTGGGGAAGAAGAAGAGTTAATGAGGAGAGAGAATTGTGTGGTGGGATATTTAATGAAGATGGTGGTAGGTGGGAGTTGTTTGGTCGACATAAAATCTAGCAAAATCGAACCATGCAAAACCAAGCCGAACCAAGTCAAGTCGGGCCGAACCAAAAATGAGGCATGTAATACGGGTCTAAATACGTACACGTATACCAAAATACGTAATACGAACAATGGTCATTACAGTTGTGTTGTGTGTTTGTCTTCTCATGATTTCTATCCCCTTTTATACACCATAAATTAGTTGTTTCAAGCCCACAATATCTCTCCACATATCCTCCAAAAGTTAAAACTTCTCAAACCAAGTAGAATAAGTCATAGAACAAGTAGGGAAATGGTTATTTTGGTTCCTATTTTTGTTCACAGCATCTTTGACCCAACTTCAAGTCTGATTTCGTCCATGATGCAGCTTGATTTGCAAAAAAAAATAAAATGTAAAAGTTGTAGCCCTGTGTCTTAGCTTTCCAAAATCTTTTTGAATCACCTCTATTGCTTTTCGGATGAGAAAGTTATTATCATTTTAGTAAAATGTGTCAAAACTGTCCAGAATTACAATTTAGCTCCATTTTGCACATAGTGTCTCCAACTGCAACCTAAATCAGAATAGAAATATAATGAGTACCTTTAGTTATAAAATGAGCATAGATGGTGAACATTAAGTGTTAAAAATATAACATTTTATGTTCTTATCAATGTTCATTATCAATAAAGCAAAGTTTCTTTCTGTGAAAATGTGTTGTTCAAATATTCTCTGCGTACTCTATTTGTTGTTGTATTTCGGATAACTTTATGATCATGTCTTGCGCGAGTACAACTTAGACTCGTATGACATCACGTCAGGGGACGACTAGCGATTCAACGAAATCGGGACGTGACATAGACCGATCACATATAAGAAAAGACAAATTTTGTAGAAAGAAGACAAAATAGTTGTCCCGAAGATCTGGTCCATATACTAGATCGGACAAGTCCGAACCCATAGATAATCAGACCGGACTAGCACATGGGCCAATTTTTCATGTATTTCAAATATTAGTTTTATATTAGGATAAACCTCTAACAGCTAACTACCACCACATATGAAAGTCCTTCCCATCAACCGACTGACCTCCCACTTCACCAACAATCTTGCTCCAACAAGAGCACAATGTCAACTGCAACTGCCCCCTTCCTCCTACTCCGCAACTTCCTCTCCCACCCACCCCCTAAGCCCAATGTCTCCCTCTCGCACCAACCGATTCTCAAGCTCAAGCTCTCAACAACTCGCATCCATTGCGCAGCCAAAGACTCCAACACCAACATGGAGCCCCTCTCCGTCGAGTGCGTCGGCACCGGGACCGACGTGGAGTGCGTCGTCCCCGAAGCCGAGCCCCTTCGCCGCAAGCCCGAGAATCTCGGGCCGACGGGCTTGAACGCGACGACCCTCGGGGAGTGGCTGCTCCTCGTCTCCCCCTTCTTCTTCTGGGGCACCGCGATGGTCGCCATGAAGGGGGTCCTGCCCAAGGCCGGCCCCTTCTTCGTCTCCGCCTTCCGCCTCGTCCCCGCCGGGGCTCTCCTCGTCGCGTTCTCCGCCGCCAGGGGGAGGAAGCAGCCCTCCGGCGCGCTCGCCTGGGCCTCGATCGCTCTCTTCGCTGCGGTGGACGCCGCTTGCTTTCAGGTGCAAATGCAAGGTCGGAGAGTCTTTTGGGGGTTTTTGTTTTTGTTTTTATTTCGGGAGGGATAGCATTTGTTTTACTGACACATTGTGGTTATGGTGATTGGCATTGTTGGCAGGGGTTTCTTGCTGAGGGATTGGAGAAGACGTCGGCCGGGCTCGGCAGTGTAAGTAGATAATGATACTGCCTAGTGTTTGGTTTCTTGTACATGTTGTCGAGATTAGCAATAGAAAACCCTAATCGCAGATCCCCAATACGAATTCGAAGAGAATAAGATTCGAACAATAATGACTAGCGGAAGATGATGAAATTACACGATCAACGTCTAGTATAAAGAACACAACCAAGAAGAAGAGCCTTGCAACCAAGTGACTCCCTCTCTGTCGGTTGTTGGAATAACCCAAATTTGTACCAACATGTTGATATATGTGTTAAGTGTTATTGGGCTTTAGTCCCACATTGCCTAGAATGATAGGAGAGGAGGCTAGCCTCTCCTATATATATGTAGTCTCTATTCCAATAATAATCAATCACTTAAAATCTCTACATGGTATCAGAGCCTAAACTTGCTTAGAATACCGTCAGAGTCACATTTTCCACACAAACCCTACCCCTAACCTCGCCCTCCCTTCCCCCCCCCCCCCCCCCCCCACGCCGCCGCTGCTCCCGCAGCCGCTGCGGCTGTGCCGCTGCCACTGCAGTGCCGCTCCCGCTGCCACTGCAGCCGCCGCTGCGCCGCTGCCGCTGCGGCTGCTACTGCCGCTGCTGCTGTCGTGGGTGCCTCCGTGTACACCACTTTTAGGGCTCCTACTGTGTAGGTCAGCCTAAACTTGAGATTTATCTCATCTGTGGCACCTACGGTGTAGGTAAGCCTAAATTTGAGATTTATTTTATCTGTGGCACCTACAGTGTAGGGAAGCCTAAAATCGTTCTTGAAGATTTATCTCATATGAGATTCTCAAGGAGATGCCGATGATGCCTAGATCCGATAAAACCAGACATATTCGGATTTAGGAGAGGACGACGAGGACAAGCGTGAGTCGTGGAGCAAGTGTGACATGATCAAGAAGAAGCATCGATGGATGCGATCCTCAAGAAGCTGGATGCTGACGATGTGGCGACGTTGATGAAGTTGATAAAGGTGTCGGCTGGTGATAGCACGACACGAGCACCGCCAAAGTTGGAACTACCCTCCATCGATCTGAAGTTGGATGGACCAGCCACCTATCTGAGTTGGTCACGGCGAATGAGAAGAACCCTTGCAGGAAAGAACCTGGAGGGATTCTTGATGGGCGAGAAGACAGAGCCGGAAGAGGGCTCGACAGGACGCGACGAGTGAAAATCCACTCATATGGTAATTTACATCTGGCTTCTCAATTCCTTAGTCCATTCTATTGCTTCAACAGTAGATGGCATTGAGATGGTAAAAGACGTATGGAAGAAGTTGAGGAAAACCTATAATGGCGTGGAAAACAACCTACGGATCTTCCAGATAAAGGGGGAGATCGATGACACCGTACAAGGGGAGAAGACGGTGCAGGAGTACGCTATGGAGTTGGAGCGTCTCTGGCTGGATTATGATCACTCCTCGAAACCGGCAAGCTGCGGGGACCCGAAGTGCAAGGAAAGACATGTGTCTGCAGGAGAGGACGATGAAATTCCTCAAAGGGCTGACTGTTGCATTTGCACAGAGGACAGCCTTACTCCTCGCCCAACCAGAGATCCCTAGTCTTGAGGAGGCTATCTCAGCTATGATCCAGGAAGAGACGCGGATCAGACTACAGACAGGGACAGGTGGTTCCCCCGAAGCAAAGTCAGCACTAGCAGCTGCTAGCTCGGACGACACAGGATCCAAGAGAGAGCTCTGGCAACAAAATCGGCAGTGCTACAACTGCGGGGAGATGGGCCATCATCGATATGCTTATACCAAACCATCTAAGGAGGGAGACTCAGGTGGTGGACGAGGACGAGGATATATTGGACGTGGACGTGGTCGAGGAGGCCGAGAAGGCCATCGGACAAACTTGCTGGTGGCAGACGGGAATGGAGGAGCTGGTGGCACCTTTACTGAGGAGGATCAGGCACTGCTGGACCTGCTGGAGAGAAAGCAGAGAGCATCGACCGAAGGAGACAGGAGGAGCGGAGCAGAGGAGACATCCACTCCATTCTTCGGAGGCAACACCGCTATGTATGCTCACCCATCAGAAGGTACTGACGAGTCACTCGCTCTTGCATCTATGTCTTCCCTTAAAACGTCAGACTGGATTATCGACTCAGGAGCATCTCGGCATGTGACCGGAAATGCTAGTGAGTTTTCTTCATACACTCACCTAGCACCAGCAGACACCATTCAGACTGCAGATGGCACTTTCCAACCAGTGGTCGGTAAGGGTACTGTTAATTGTACAGGTTCAGTAAGATTATCCAATGTGTTACATGCTCCATCCTTTTCAGTCAATCTCTTGTCTATTAGTTCTATAATTCTCCAACTAAAATGCACTCTTTCTTTTGATATTTCTAAGGTAATCTTCCAGGAGAAAGGGACGGGACGAAGACTTGGGACTGGCACCTGACATGAGGGACTGTGGTACCTAGATCGGGAAGGACTGGACTCAGCATTGATATCTATGGCAGAGAAGGCTGGAATGGAAGAGCTGCAGCAGAGGACTGAAGATACTTTGATACTTCATCATAGGAGGATGGAACATTCTTCTTTTGATACTCTAAGTAAGTTGTATCCAGAGATGTATGCAAAATCAAATAAACAGAAATTAGTATGTGATGCATGCGAGTTAGAAAAGCTTACTAGAAGCTCATATGTTGGTACTGGTCATAAGAGTTCTCTTATTTTTGAGGTAGTACATTCTGATGTTTGGGGTCCATGTGCTACTAACACTATGAATGGATATAAGTACTTTGTCTCCTTTATTGATTATGCATCTCGTGTCTCCTGACTGTATTTAATGAAAAATAAGAGTGAAATATTTGCTTGCTTTCGGGACTTTCATAAACATGTCCAGACTCAGTACAATGCAGTAGTGAAGGTACTGAGGTCTGACAATGGAACAGAGTACACCAACAGGACATTTGCAGAGTACCTGTCAGCACACGGAATACAGCACCAGACCAGCTGTGCATACACACCAGCACAAAATGGAGTAGCAGAAAGGAAGAACCGACACCGTCTAGAGACCGCAAGAAGTATGATGATCGACATGAATGTCCCACAAAATCTATGGGACATGCAGTATTGATAGCAGCTCAACTTATCAACAGGATGCCTTAAAAAGTCCTGGGATGGAAGTCCCCATGCAAAGTATTACAAGGCAATAATAGTGGGATACTCCCACTAAAGGTGTTCGGGTGTGTGTGCTTTGTGAAAGACAACAGACCATCAGTTGGAAAACTTGACCCCAAAGCAGTCAAGTGCATCTTCGTGGGCTACTCAGCGACTCAGAAGGGATATGTGTGCTGGAGTCCAGTAGAGAAGAAGAAGTTCGTTAGTATGGATGTCCACTTCCGAGAGCATGAGCCATATTACCGCCAGGAGGGAACTTCGCACAACACGTCTAATATTACCAGTATAAGGCGAGAGGGGGGGATGGAGAACTTGGTGGTAACCGATCTAGAAGTATGGCATAGAGGTACGGTTGAGGAGAAACATGAAGGTGAAGCAGAACAGGGGGAGGAGATAAGAAGTATCAGGCCTACGACTCAGGGGGAGTTACTTACCTACAGCAGGAGAGAGAAGCAAACTGCGGGACCAGTACCTACAATGCCAGTGCTAAGTCCCTTGCATGCGTCTGTCCCAACTCCTGAGACACCACCATCCTCCTCATCTACACCACCACCCTCCTCAGGTGATATCATCCCTCCTACTTCTCCCATACCACTACCTACACAAAAGACTACTCGCAGTAATACGGGAAATCCTCCGGACAGATATGGTTGGGACCTTGCTAAGTTTGTTTCTTATGATCATATCTCTTCTTCTCATGGAGAATTTATAGCATCTTTGGATAGTATTATTGTACCTAACAATTGGCAGGTTGCCACGCACGATCCAAAGTAAAAAGCGGCAATGCATGAGGAGTTGGGAGTCTTGAGAAGAACTACACTTGGGAGCTGGTGAGACTGCCAGAAGGGAAAAGAGCAGTCGGATGCAAATGAGTTTTTACTGTGAAGCAGAACCCAGATGGACAGGTTGACCGCTATAAAGCTCGACTGGTAGCAAAAGGATACAGTCAGACATATGGCATCGACTATGACGAGACCTTTGCACCAGTGGCAAAGATGAGCACTGTCAGGACCTTGATCTCCCTGGCAGCTAATGGAGGGTGGAAGCTATACCAACTGGACGTGAAGAATGCATTTCTTCATGGGGATCTAGTGGAGGAGGTGTACATGGAGATACCACCAGGATTCGGCACCAAACAGACAGAAGGCAAGGTTTGCAGACTAAAGAAGTCCCTCTATGGACTGAAGCAGTCTCCTCGAGCATGGTTTGACAGGTTCAGGAGAGCAATGATAGGGATGGGATATCAGCAGTTCAATGCTGATCACTCTGTCTTCTTCAGACGAAGTGGAGGCCACATCACCATGCTTGCGGTATATGTTGATGATATGATTATCACAGGCGATGATGAGCAGGAGATCCCCCAACTCAAAGGAAAGCTTGGCAAGGAGTTCGAGGTGAAGGATCTTGGCCCTCTTCGATACTTCCTTGGGATTGAGATTGCTCGAGATAATGAGAGAATCGTTCTTTCTCAAAGGAAGTACGCACTGGACCTGCTTACGGAAACGGGGATGATGGGATGCAAACCAGCTACGACACCGATAGACCAGAAGTTCAAGCTGGATGCTGAAGCTGGAGAACCAGTTGACCGGGATAGATATCAGAGATTGGTGGACAAGTTGATCTACTTGAGCCATACTCGACCTGATATCAGCTTTGCGGTCAGTGTAGTGAGCCGCTACATGCATGACCCCCAGAATGGTCATATGGACGCAGTATACCAGATTCTGAGGTACTTGAAGGGAGCCCCCGGAAAGGGACTGATCTTCAGAAGAAATAATCATGTAAGCATCGAGAACTATTGTGATTCTGACTGGGCTAGCTGTGCTGACTACAGGAGATCCACATCGGGCTACTGTATATTTGTAGGAGGCAACTTGGTCTCTTGGAGGAGTAAGAAGCAGTCAGTGATGGCCAGATCAACAGCTGAAGCAGAGTATAGAGCTATGGCCTTGGGAGTCACAGAACTATTGTGGTTGAAGAATATGCTGACGGAGCTAAAGCTGGACCAGGGAGCCAAGATGAAGCTATGGTGTGACAACCAGTCAGCTATTAGTATTGCCAACAATCCAGTGCAGCATGACAGGACCAAGCATATCAAGATTGACAGATTCTTCATCAAAGAAAAGCTGAAGAAAGGAGTACTAGTGCTGGGCTACGTTCCAACCAAAGATCAGGTAGCAGACGAACTGACAAAGGGACTTAGTTCTATCAGCATGATGAGAGGATGTGACAAGATGGGTTTAGTGAATATCTTTCGTCCATCTTGAGGGGGAGTGTTGATATATGTGTTAAGTATTATTGGGCTTTAGTCCCACATTGCCTAAAATGATAGGAGAGGAGGCTAGCCTCTCCTATATATATGTAGTCTCTATTCCAATAATAATCAATCACTTAAAATCTCTACACAACACAAACCCCAAAAGTCGTTTTCCTACCCAGCATAGAAGACATGGAAATGACTGGAGTTAGTTCAGATTTTGTCAAGTCAATTGCATGCCATCTTAGACCTAAACCACAGAAATTGCACTTCACAACCAGTCATTGCCCCTGTTTTTCATTTTGGTTGTAAAGAAAAGGGCACTCTTGGACGAGTCGATGATGAAGCAGAGCTGATTGCCTGTCGACTGCTCTGTTATCGACGTGTCATCGGCAATTTGGTCGACTGATATTCAGTGCACCCTCATGAAGGCTGAACCCACCCCTAACAGATTTAGGTTCGTTGATTGAAGTAAAAATACATCACTTAGTTTACAATTTCTGTCAAATTACAATATCCTGATTACTTTAAAACATTTAATAGTTTTAAGAATGTCGTTCCTTTTTCAATTTTTTTTTGGCTTGTACCATTGAGACAAATCATATCATCTACCCTTCGGTGTATAGCATAGATCATTTTCTGGTGTAGGAGAACTTGGAGGCTGTTCCTCACTTCTTTGGTTCCATGAACTTAAATTGTGTGACCATAGAAGAGCTCCTACCCTCCAATTGCCTTCTAGGTTTCACAACCGAACTGCATTCTAGATTGCTCGATGCGATTTCTTTACTATTGCATAGGGAATGCTAATTAGTAGGCTACGCTATAGATGGAGCAGAGGGGTCAATCTATCGGCTGGAACATGGTATGTAGACCAATAAAGGAGGGAGGGACTGACCTGAGAAAACTGGAGGCCATATAAGATGCTGAAAACTTTATGCTACTTCGGAAAATGGTAAGGACAATACTCTATGGATAGAGTGGATGAGAAATAGATATTTGAAAGGGGAAGTCCTATCGATGTAACTATATGGATAGCATGGCATCTTCCATCTTCAAAGCCATATCAAGGAAGAGGGACTTGGCCTCCTTTATGTCGAAAGAGGCATAGAAAATTGAAGACGCACCAATATATGGTTTATCTATGGGTAGAGAGAGAGGAAGACTAATTGGAAGATTGGGGTGGAGAACATTTGAGTACTTGGCAGACAATCACCCAGTCATACTAAAGAGAACCTATATGAGAACCAGGGGAGTTGAAGCCTGAAAAACACCAGCCACAGTTAGTCTCAACTCTGAGATCAAGGAAGTCAAGATATTGACCCAACAGAAAGAGGATTTCTGGTAGTGGAGTGCACACCCCTTAACGATAGAGCTTTTACTTTCAAGTTATAGTTTGCAGTATCTGCCGATACCGATACAGTTTCGCATCTCTCAATTCGATACCTGCCGATGTTGATACTAGGTATCTCTTTCCAAGTCAATTCGGAAGAGAAAATTAAATAAAAAGACAATCAACAGGGCTGTAAAAAATAGTAAAGTTGTCAAAGCATGTATATGAGAAAAACTTATTTATCGCAGGTAAACCAATCAGCAAGGAGTGACTATTGTTTCTTTCAATTTTACTTTAAAGTATGCCTAAATATAAATAACAAAATAAAAAATAAAAAAATTATTGATAATTATTTGTTTTCCGATATCAAAAAAATATGATACTCCGATCAGAAATCAACGATACTGCCGATAACGTCGATCCTGATACTCATAGGAAGGATCCGATACCATTCTGATATCAAACCTTGTTTCAACTCATCCTATAAGGTAAGTAGAACTTGCTATCTAGAAGTTCAGTGGCATAAGTAGGTTTGATTTAAAGGAATTGCTAGAAAATGAGCTAGTGCTTGTATACCATAGCTATGGGAAGACTTCTAACAAAAGATAGGTTAATAGAATGTGGAATCAAATCAATCAAGATTGCCATGTGAAACAGAAGCGGAACCTATTCATTTATAATGCCAAGAGTATAAAGCACAGCCTAACATCTCTCAAAATCGTGAAAAAGTTGAGATCCTTTAATATATCTTCCTTTAACAATTTAATGCCAAGAGTATAAAGCACGTTGTTGAGAATGTATAGTGTTCATAGCAGGTATCACAGTATCGGCCAATATGTATGCAAATCAATCTAGTTTGCTATGCGAAATGGAACTAGAACCGATTAACTTATAATGCCAATAGTATAAAGCACATCCTAACATATCTCAAAAGTCGTGAGCAGGACATTAATTAAATCCTTTAATATATATTCCGTTAACAATTTAATGCCAAGAGTATAAAGCACGTTGTCAAAATCCTTCAATAGTCAGAGTGAGAATGGATAGTATTCATAGAAGGTATCACACTATCGGCCGATACTGATACATATTGGTTGGAACATATCACTTTATGTGTTGGGGTTTATTGTAATTACTACAAAGTAGTCCCACAAAAATATGACAAATTCCAAAGTGTGTATTTTAATATAAGATTCTTCTTTTACTGACTTGTACACATGGGGAGTGGTAGCCCATATAGTTTGTATGGTGGGATGTTTTAATAGAGGGCAAGGTTCAAATCCTCCAAAAAATATATTTATTTTTGTCACTTATTTTTTGGAAATTTTCCTTAGTTGCTAGGCCTCGAAAGGGACTAGCAATTCAGATTCGAACACGGGAGTGGACGAAGGACGCAAAGTGATGCTTTGATAATGCACTTTGCACTTTGCATCGAATGTCTTTGCACGTCATTGCGTCTTTCAATGCTCATTCTAGCACTAACGAGCGTTCAATGTGCATTTCAGCACGGCACAAGACAACGTGGGGCAGCAGGGGAGCTGCTCCCGCTGGACCTTGGTTCCAGCGGAAGAGCTTCTCTTGCTGGACCTTGGTTACATTGTAGGAGTTGTTCCTACTAGACCTTGGTTCTGTGTTCAGTGTGGTGCGGTACAGCAGGACAGCGGGGCATAGTATGAGAGCTGCACCTGTTGTGCCTCGGTTCCATCGTGGGAGTTGTTCCTGCTAGACCTTGGTTCCAGCGTGGGTGCTACTCACACTAGACCTAGATTCCAGGGTTGATATTGCTCATACTGGACCTAGCCTAGGTTCCAGCGTAGGTGCTACTCATGCTGGACCTCGGTTCCAGCCTATCTTAGTTCCAGCGGTGAGACTGCTCCCGTAAGACTTGTTCTCCAGCGTGGTTGGTTTTATGTGCTTCTGCTTGCCATTGTTGTATGTTTCAGTGGAACAGTTCAGCTTCGTAACTGTCCACTTAGTGGAAGTTACTGCACTTAATGGAAAGTTATTCTCCAAATTTACTGTCCATTATGGGTCGTAGTGGCTGGTTGGGGAGCTTGGCTCCTCTCTCTCTCTCTCTCTCTCTCTATATATATATATATATATACACTTGTTGTTCTTAGAAGACACACCTGAGATATATGCTACAATAGGAGTGTTAGCAGCAACGAGAAGAAGTCATGAAGTGTTGTACGAGGTTTTGTTCGTGTCAAGTCCAATTCAAGGGTGACAAAGTACCATTCTAAAAGTTCTGATCGTTGAACTTGATGGTTCCGGGAAAAAATTTGACGAAAAGAGTCGAATCTTTCTTTGAACAAAAGTGATTTTAATCACTCCAGTAAGAAGTTTTTTCTTCATTCATTTTCTTGAATCTTATTGTAGCAACTGAGTTGCAAAGTTTTAAAGCCTTCTTTTGCAGCAACTTGTAATTATTTCTATTTAGAGTTGTAATCTCAATACGTACTTTGTACGATTTTCTGTAACGAAGAATTAACACTCTCAGAACAAGATTCGAGCAACATCAACGACAGAGAATCATGCAAGTCTCCTAGATACAAATTTTCACCAACTTGAAAAATTCGATGGAGAGCATGACAACACCTGGAAGAGGAAGATTAGTTTTAATTTTTAACTCGTCAAGGTTGATTATGTGTTGAAGAAGTCGGAACCAGTTATTCCATAAACTGACGATGTATAAGTTTTTGCCAACGTGATCACCATGCAACATAAGTGGAGGAGTGACAACAACCTATGCAAGTTGATTCTCAACTCCATTGATGATTACGTTACAGAATCTTACAACACGAAGGAGTATGCAAGACACGTCTGGGAGTCTCTTGAAAAACAATACAAGGACGACGAGAAGATGTTCAAAATTCATCTTGTTAAAAAGTTCCTAAAAATTTAATTTGGAGATAAAAAGACGATGTTGCCACAAGTGAAAGAACTACTAAAGTTGCAGCAAAAGCTTGAGGAAGAGGCTATGTCTCAAGCCAACAAGTTCATAGTAGTAGCTATCATCTCCAAACTTCATACCAGCTGGGATCAGTTTGCAAACGATATATACTGTAAGAAGACGAAGATATTGCTTGAAGACCTTCTACGCTTCATTCATATTGATGATGAAGCTAGAGGCAAAATTAAAGTGGACTCTCTGTCCAATCAGTTTGCCAAGACAAACATGGTACAAGCTGGAGATTCCAAAGGAAAGCAGAAGGCTTCCTACAACAACAAGAAGGACTTCGTTCAAGTCCAAATCTGACAATAATGTGACTTGCTTCAACTGTGGTAAGAAAGGTCACTTCAAGAAGGACTGCAGGTCTAAACCGAAACCAAAGCCAAAAGAGTAAGGTGAGGTTAACTTAGTTGCTATGATCGCACAGGTTGACTCATCGGACATGAACACGGATTGGTGGATGCACACAGCTGCATCTTGCCACATGTGTTCAAAGAATGAGTTGTTCACCACTTACGAACATACTTCTGAGAAAGTTTCAATGGCGAACAAATCTCAAGCTGAAGTTCTGAAATTGGATCGGTAGTGCTGAAACTTAGGAAAAGTCACCTGCTCTGAAGAATGTAAAGCATGTTCCAATAATTACCAAGAATCTAATTTCTGGAAGTCTGCTATACAACGCAGGCTTGAGTATGAACATCAATGTAAGCCAGATGATGATGTCCTATAAAAAAGCATAATTTGGAAAAGTGTTTTGTACCGAAGGAATGTTCAAACTTCAAGTTGTAACTCCTTAATAATGTATTAGTAAAGTTTCAATTTCTGATTATTCTCTTAGTTATGGCACAATAGAGTAGGGCACGTTCATTGTAAATGAATAAATAAGATGTCTAGTCTAGGTCTTATCTACAAATATGGGGTAAGGGAGTGGAGAAGTCTTGCGCAGACTAAAATTGTAAGAAAGTCGTTCAGATGGGTGAACCGAAGTACAAATCCTCTAGAGTTAGTACACTCAAATATCTATTACTTTCTTGATCTTAATCCCTCTTAAATATCCTCACTTTTTCTCTCTTGTATATTGAAAAAAGTCTCTTAACCTTGTGTCAAGAAAACCCTAGATTTTACATAAGCCAATACTCCATATGGAACCCCACCCAAACTTGGACTATTAGTTGAGAGATCTACCAAACTTAGATCCTCACTGGTTGACATGTTTGTCAGTGCTAAAAAAAATCTAAAGCCTGAGCAGACCAGTCCGTCACAGAGAACGATTGACCGGACGGTCAATTGATTGACTATTCCCTGTCAATGGATGACCGGTCAGACTATTTTTTTCTTGAATCCAGCACCCGAGTTTCTCCACAGAGGAAGGGAACTTGCGCCCACCGAGTATTCTCCACATAGGAAGGAAACCCGTAACCATGGTTTAAAGTATCGGTCGATACAGATCCGATACGGCCGATACCGATACGGTTTGGCATGTCTCGATCCGATACCGACCGATACCCGATACTGATCGATACTGACATTGGGGGTCTCTTTTCCGGTCAATTTGGCAAAGAAAATTAAACGAAAAAGACAAATCAGCAAGGGTTTAAAGCATAATGAGGTTGTGAAAGAAGAAAATCAATCTATTGTATGTAAACCAATCGGTAAGGGTGACTATTATTTCATTTAATTTCAAAACTACTAAGAAATAACACTGAAAATACTTAAAATTATGCCTAAATGTATAAAATATATGTTTTTAAATGTAAATAATTTATTATTAATTATTTGTTTTCCGATACCAAAAAAATCCGATACTCCGATCCGAAACCACTGATACTACCGATATCGCCGATACCAATACTCATAGGAATAGTCCGATACCGGTTCCGATACCGATACTGTGAACCTTGCCCGTAACCAACACTAAGATATGTGTTAGATTTATAATAGTTCATTTGATCTCCACATATGAGGCCATTTGTACCTTGCCTAAAATTGTTCATCAAAAGAGTGCATGATTTTTTATTTTTTTTTGCATGAATATACTTTTTCAATTGTCTCCAGTATTTACACCTTGGAGTTGAATGTGCCCTGAACATAACATTTTGCAGGTTATAATAGACTCGCAGCCGTTAACAGTTGCCATACTTGCAGCAGTATTGTTTGGTGAAACAATCGGTGTAGTTGGAGCTGCTGGTCTATTGTTTGGTGTTATTGGGCTTCTACTTCTTGAGGTCCATCCTCAAAGCCAGTGTTTTATTTCTTTTGACTAGCTTTGCAGAAGTATTTTAGCATTAAGAAAAAAAACTCTCTTTGCAAGTAGTGTAAGATATGTATGCTATATATAGTTTAGTTACTGCTGGAGGAAAAATCATATGTTAATGCTATATCATATTAATAGGAAGATAGTTGGATATGTTGATACCTTGATTATCTACCTTTCTAATGATGACAAAAATCTTGGTGTTGGAACTGAAATAGGTTTTTAGAGATCAGAAGTCAGAACCCCTCGGATAAGTCTTAATAAGTCAATCATCATATGAACCAAGTGGAAACTCAAAAGAAAGTCAGCTCTATTTATGAAATCTAGGTGTCAGCCAACACCGTCTGATGGAAATCTAGGGTCTCAGCTACCAATTACTGTGAGAGGGCTGTTATAAATTGATATTTAGTAAATTCTAATTTCCAGCATATAAAATTGAATTTCCAGCCAAAATTTGTTTCCAGTGTAACGCCGGTATCTCCGTTGCATTTCTAGTTGTCACTAGATACATATCATCCAGCAAAGATAATTAGTCATAATGCTAGTCGGACCATGCTATTGTGGCCATTCTCAAAACAGAATGTCCGTATTGATTGAAGTTACTACCATGATTCAATCACATGGCACTCAATGCTTCTGGTCCATTTTGGGAATGGTTCACTTTGTCACACCAAGTTATGGTGTGAGCTTTTATATGGCTAGTTAATCATAATGACTTAGTTGAAGTTTCCCAGGGTGTTTGCTAGCGGAGATCCTAGAAACCGCCCTGACTTTTGCCACAGTTCAGTTGACTGTCCTCAGTTAGTGTGCTTTGTTTCAACGGATTTGACATGCGGACGAACTGATTTTCTTAGCTCTTGTAAAACATAGTCCATCATGGAAGAGATCTTCAGAACATGAAATTCCCTTCTTATACACATCTCTGTGTCCCTTCCATCATGGTTGACTGGTCTTACTCAAGTCCAAAGACAAGCAGTCTCCATTTGGTTAAGATATCTAGCCTGACCAATTACAGTGATAATTTTGCGACAGTTAGGGTGCTTTCTTGATTTTGAGATTGCCATGACCAGATTTTCCTTTCAAATACAAAATATCTAGTGTTGAGATATAACCAACAAAAGGATAGTGAGTTACCATGTTGATGTTACAGGTAAGGTTATGTGGTATAATTACTGTGTGGATGAACACTTGGTCTAATAGAGAAACCTTTAAGAGCGTACCTCAGTCAAAGAAAATTTCTCTACCATTACATTCCTATGGAAATTTGAACTGTGAAGGACTCTACTTGATGAAATAGTTGAAAGGATTGTTTACAGTATATGTATATTTCATTATAAATAACCCCACAAGTTTCTTTTTTTATTTTTCTTGCCTCTGAGAAGTTTTTCAAGTGCTGAATTGTACTCTACAGATTCCAGCGCTTTCTATTGAAGAGAATTCAACAATATGGGGCAGTGGTGAATGGTGGATGCTCCTTGCAGCTCAAAGCATGGCAGTAGGAACTGTCATGGTCCGTTGGGTATCCAAGTATTCGGATCCTGTGATGGCAACTGGATGGGTATGTTTGAAGCAAAACTTTCTTATTGTTTGGTACTAATAAGATCAAATTTTGTGGAAAGGGAATGCATTTTGTGCATACTTCTTGATCTTTAGTTCTCTAGCCCTCAACTATTACAATCTGAACCAGAGTGGTGTGAGTTCAAATGTGAATTCTTCAGTGAGAATTGCATATGCTAAAAGTCTGAACTCCTGGCTTTTCTACAGTTAGTTATTTTCCTATATATCAGTTATTATAAATAGTATCCTTTTGATAGTAAAATTTTCAGGTAGGAACATTCTTTGGTTCACTTCTTAAATCCAAAGAAAAATAAATTGGAGAACCTTATGAGTAATAATAATAAAAGAAAGTGGGTAGAGCATATGCAAAATGCACGACATTTGTTAGCCTTTAACGATCATTCTTTCTGACACCTTAAATATAATCTATGGGCAGGGATAGACCATTTAGATCAAGAGTAATATGGGATTATAATTTATAATAGGGGACTAACAGATGATTGGTGCACCAAAGATGGTGGATTTTAACCATAGTCTACAGTATCGATACTGATACAATACAGCTTATACCGATATTGTTTGACTTGTCCTAATTCGATACCGACCGCTACCGATACTAATCGATACCGAAGTTGGGGGTTTCTTTCTGTTGAGAATCAATAAGGGACTTTAGTCCCACATTGGAAAATGTAGTATGAAGAGGAGTTGGAACCTCTATAAGTAGCAAGTAGTAGCCCATCAATAAAATCATCCATTATTCATTTTCTACTTGGTATCAGAGCCATAACCATCTACCCCTCTCCTCCAAAAAAAAAAATCTCACCCGACTCCAGCGGCTGACCCCCCCCCCCCGGCTCCAGCGGCGACCCCCCCCCCCCCCCGATCTTTTTTGTTTTGTAATTTTTTTTAATGTAATTTTTCTTATTGTAAAAAAAAAAGAAGAGAAAAAAAAAGTAAAAAACGGTGTTACACCGTCTGGAGTGAACAAATGAACACATGCTTTATTTGTTCCTTGATCTTCACATCGGGATCTACATAGAGAATGATCGTGTTTTCTCTACGAAGAATGATCGTATTTTCTCCTGTGTCCTGACGTGTTCACTTTACATGCGCGCGCCGGTGTTGGCCACGTTTATAGTGCATTCGTAGAGTAGAAGACGACGAAGCTGCCGACAAAGACGACGACTAGCAGTTAGCAGCTGTCGACGACGACGACGATTAGAGATACAGTTGAAGAGGCCATGGATTCGATCGCTGGAAAACTGACAGCACAAGAGATGAAGGCCTTGGTTGATGATATCTTGTCGAAGAGATTGACCGAGGCGACCCCTAGTGTGACCCACTGATGTGGATCCGTCACCCTACAAAATGGAGAAGTTGGAAAAGCTGGAGACGAAGTTAGAAGGAACGTCCAACTACTTGAAATGGTCGCGACAGGCGATGCGGACGTTGAAGGGACGTGGCTTGGTTGGATATGTCAATGGCCAAACCAAGGCACCTGTTGATCCCTCCTCAAAGGAGTTTGCTATTTGGGAGATTGTCAACAACGTAGTGGTTGGGTGGTTGACAACCTCCTTGATCGATCAGGTGTCGGACAATGTAGAGACAATGGAGGGTACTGTTGATATCGGACGGACTTTAAAGGATATGTACTCAAACTCGGACAACCCTATGCGGGTCTTCCAACTACAGGATGAACTCGATAGGGTGGCACAAGATGAACGTACCATCTCTGAGTACGCAGCCCTGTTGAAGAAGTACTGGTCTGATCTGGATCACTATGATCCTCTTGGGATGGATGATGCACAAGTCGAACCGGCGTTTGCAAAGCATTTTCAGACGTTCCTGGCGTATATTTTGCGGTAACGGATGATGAAGTTATTGAAGGGGCTCAACCCTGTATTTGAGCAGAGAAGGAATGTACTACTCGCACAACCCACGCTTCCAACCTTAGAAGAAGCCATAGCTGCCATGGCACAAGAAGAAGCTCGATTGAAGTTGATGTCCAATAAGGGCTACTTCCAGGGGGAGCAAGCTGCTGTTGAAAAGTCTTCACTTGCCGTCTTCAATTAGCCTCCCTCTGCGCGCGGTGTTTGCCACAACTGTGGTGACTCTGGACATTACATTAGATTTTGTCCAAAACCCCTGCGAGGTCAGTCAAATGATCGCGGACGGGGCCGTGGAGGACGTTGTGGTGGTAGAGGTAGAAGGGAAAATTATTTTAGAGGACACAAAGCAAATCTGGCGGAAGAAGGGGGAGACATTCAATTGGCTGAAATAACCCCTCTTGAGAGGGAGTTCATTGCGAGGTTACGAGGCACGAAGCTGGATTCGGACGACAGTCAAGTTACTCCTGGGACGTCATCTATCTCAGGGGATCACATCACTTGCTTTGCCCAAACCAGCACAGGTATACCTGCGCGTGCTCTTGCATCTGTCCATCAGCCAGGTTGGATTATGGACTCTGAGGCATCTCGCCATGTCACGGGGTCCCGCGGTAAGTTCCAGGACTATACTCACCTACCGATGTCGAAGAGTATTCAGACTGCTGATGGTACCTCCAGACCTATCATGGATAAAGGCACTGTCGCATGCACCCCTTCCCTCACTCTCACCAATGTCTTACATGCTCCATCTTTTTCTGTCAATCTTATATCTATTAGTGCCATTATCCTTGACCTAAACTGTACTGTTTTCTTTGACATTCCTACGGTGACTTTTCAGGAGAAGGGAACGGGACGACGACTAGGGACTGGCACATAGCATAAGGGACTGTGGTACTTGGACATGACCGGACTGGGCGAAGCATTGGCCTCTCTAGTAGCAGACGCACAACTGGACGCTTCACGTCGTAGTATAGAAGACGAATTACTACTCCACCACCAGCGTGTCGGGCATTCTTCCTTTCAAGTTATTAGTCGAATGTATCCGTCCTTATATCAAAGGGCTGATAAAGAGAAGTTATTTTGTAATGCATGTGAGTTGGAAAAACATACCAGGAGCTTGTATGCGAGCTCAGGGAATAGAAGTTCTGCCGCATTTGATATGATACATTCGGACGTATGGGGCCCTTGTCCTACAACCGGTATTAACGGTTTTAGATGGTTCGTCACTTTTATTGACTGTTATACCCGCGTGACCTGGGTCTACCTTATGAAGATTAAAAGTGACGTCCTTGAGGCTTTTCAGGATTTTCATCGCCGGATGGAAACGCAATATAACGTTAAAATAAAGTGTTTTCGGTCCGACAATGGGATAGAGTATACTAATAAGAGGGTTGCTGAGTATTTATCTACTCATGGAATACTACATCAAACTTCATGTGCCTATACACCGGCACAAAATGGTGTGGCCGAACAGAAGAACAGGCACCTGCTGGAGGTCGCACGGACGATGATGCTGGCTATGAATGTTCCGAAACACTTATGGGGGCAAGCTGTATTGACGACCTCTTATCTCATTAACAGAATGCCGTCTTAGATATTGGACTGGAAGACACCATTAGAGATGCTTACTAGTGCAACTACATACACTGTTCCCCCAAAAGTATTTGGGTGTGTTTTGTCCAAGATAATAGCCCAGGAGTTGGCAAACTAGATCCAAGAGCGGTTAACTGTGTATTTGTCGGGTACACAGCGACTCAGAAGGGATACGCATGTTGGAGCCTAGTTGAGCGGAAGATGTTTGTTAGCATGGACGTTACATTCAGAGAACTGGAACCATACTATGGTTCGGATGCAGGTTCGACGTTTGGTGACACGCCTAACACAGAGGGTGTTAGACGTGAGGGGGAGATAATAAGTCCAAACGTGATAGTCGGATCGATTCCGTGCCCGGTCGTGAAAAATTGGACAAAAGGGGGAGATAGCAGTGACTCTGATACGGAGAATGAAGAAGAAGATACATATGTTACGCAGGGAGAGACAAGAGAAAAGGAGCTACAAGTCTACAGAAGGAGACAACAGAAGCCCAGTACTGTACCGTGTCCATTGCCTACTGTGCCGTGCCCATTGCCTAGTCCCTCGTCTACTCCTGTCCCAACTCTTGAAGATGTTGCCCCCATACTGAATCACTCTGATTCTGATGCGGATCTCTCTGACTCGGGTGGTATGATCTCTCCACCACCTATTGCTCCCTCTCCACCACCTATTGCTCCCTTAAGGAGATCTTCTCGCATCAATGCGGGTAAGGCTCCTAGTCGTTATGATGATTATGAACATGATATTGCCAATTTCTTGTCTTATTCTAACATATTTCCGAATTATCAAGCCTTCATTGCATCGTTAGACTCTACTTCTTTGCCTAAGTGTTGGCAGGAAGCAAAGAAAGATCCAAGGTGGAAAGCTGCAATGATGGAAGAACTTGAGGCACTAGAGAAAAATAAGAATCCATTATCCAAAGGGAAAAAAACTGTGGGATGCAAATGGGTGTACACAGTGAAGGAGACACCAGAAGGAAAAGTAGAGCGGTACAAGGCGAGATTGGTTGCAAAAGAATACACACAATCATATGGCATCGACTATGATGAGACGTTTGCCCCGGTAGCGAAAATGAGCACGGTAAGAACTCTGGTCTCCGTTGCAGCAAACTATGGGTGGAAGCTATACCAATTAGACGTTAAGAATGTCTTTCTCCACGGGGACCTGCAAGAAGAAGTGTACATGGAGCTCCCGTCAGGATGCTACGCGACAGAATCAGACGGAGGGACGTTGCGTGAAAAAGTATGTAAACTAAAGAAGTCGCTATACGGGCTCAAGCAATCTCCTCGAGCCTGGTTCGACAGATTCAGAAAGGCTGTTATTGGCATGGGATACCATCAAACAAATGCAGATCATACAGTCTTTCTTCATCATGCAAGAGACCACATTACTATACTTGCTGTATATGTGAATGATATAGTAATCATAGGCGATGATGAGGTCGAGATCACTAAGCTGAAATCAAAACTCGCGAAGTAGTTTGAGGTGAAGGATTTAGGAGCGATGAGGTACTTTCTGGGTATCGAGGTGTGTGACGGCGAACATGGAATTGTTCTCTCACAAAGAAAATATGCACTAGATCTGCTAAAGGAGACATGGATGCTAGGATACAAAGCAGCAGTCACTCCAATTGACCAGAAGTACAAGTTGGGAGCAGAAGCAGGAGAGCCAGTTGATCGTGAAATGTATCAAAGACTTGTAGGGAGATTGATTTATCTGGGGCACACTCGTCCTGATATCTCATTTGCGGTGAGTGTAGTGAGTCGCTACATGCATGATCCAAGAACGGGTCATATGGAAGCAGTGTTTCAGATCTTGAGATATCTGAAAGGAACGTCGGGAAAAGGGCTATGGTTCAAGAAGAATGGACGCATAGAAGTTGAGGGATACTTCGATGCAGACTGGACGAGTTGCATAGACGACAGAAGATCTACCACGGGTTACTGTATCTTTGTAGGAGGAAACCTGGTCTCATGGAGAAGCAAGAAACAGTCAGTAGTAGCACGGTCGTCAGCTGAAGCAGAATACAGAGCAATGGCTCTGGGAGTGTCAGTATTATTGTGGGTGAAAGCACTGCTGACAGAGTTGAAGCTGGATAAGGGAGCACCGTTGCATCTTCTGAGCGATAGTCAAGCTGCAATAAGTATAGCCAACAATCCAGTTCAGCACGACAGAACGAAGCACATCGAGATCGATCGATTCTTCATCAAGGAGAAGCTGGAACAAGGGATACTGAAGATTGACCATGTTCGCTCAGAAGAACAAGTTACAGACTGTCTGACTAAAGGTCTTAGTTCATTGAGTCTGTCAAAGCTATGTAACAAGATGGAGATGATTAATATCTATCGCCCATCTTGAGGGGGAGTGTTGAAAATCAATAAGGGACTTTAGTCCCACATTGGAAAATGTAGTATGAAGAGGAGTTGGAACCTCTATAAGTAGAGTAGTAGCCCATCAATAAAATCATCCATTATTTATTTTCTACTCTTTCCCATTCAATTTGGCAGAGAAATTGAACGGAAAAAAAAAATCAATCAGCAAGGATGTAGAAACATGTAAACGAAAAAAACTTATTTATCGCAGGTAAACCAATCAACAAGGATGACTATTATTTTATTCATTTCAAAACTACTAATAAACAACACATAATATACTTAAAATTATGCTTAAATGTGTAAAATATTGTTTCGTAATTTTTAATAATTATTTACTTTCTAATACCACAAAATTCGATACTTCGATCCGAAACCACGATGCTGCCGATCCCTATAATACGAACGGTCCAATACCGATTCCAATATTGATACTGCAAACCTTGATTTTAACATGACAAATGTAATGAGTGGTTGTTGTAACCACATCTTAAGACAATAACAAGGGAAAAGGACAATGCAAGGATTATCTAATCGGAGAGAGCTGAACTAAGTAATTATTACTCCATTAATCAGGATCGACCCAGTGACCGCCACATCTAAAACAAGAAATCCTATATAGACCAATTTCACAAAAAATAAAAGGTCCCGTTGTCTTTTTTTAATGAAAACTCTTAGGAGGTGCATTTTTTCAATCATTTTTAAAAAATCGTTTTTCCTCCAAAAAGAACTTATCCAGTCATGGAACGCATGATATATTTACCTAAACCATGATCAATTGTAATTAGTTATATCTACATATCACTTAGGAGTAATGTAGATATTTGTTTACACCAAACCTTCATTTGGCTGAAGACCAAGGTAGTCAATGGCGTGCCATATCAATATCTTAGGACTCAGCAAAGTTAAAAGTGGCTTAGAGGGCTAGACTTAACATTGCCGCAAAAACTTGTTCAAAAATTTGGACACCAGGTATTTTGTTGCATCCCTTAAGTAGAGCCAAGCACCCTAATAACCTGAGTTTTTCGTGATGTAGGACATGAAGCTCGTGGAACTAGAGTGAATGACTGACAGAACCAACCAACTAGCGAGAAGCCAAAAGATTATGTAGGATGTGGAGGAACCTAATAGTCATCTCCCAAGAACCTATGTAAATCAGTGGAGATCGCATAAGAGGAGATCCCTCAAAGATTGGATAATTTGATCAACATAATTGATTTTATTTTTTAGTTTTGTCCAAAAGAATCCTATAGGTCCTCAACCTGAGTGTGGAGTGCAATTCTTTTCACGTTTGAAAGAGGTTGATCCTCAGTTGTGATTGTATCCTATAATTATCTTAAGTAGTGTTAGAGTAGTTTCAGTTAGAGCTTGGAGCTCTTCATGTTGTTATGCTGATCAGTCTTCATAGTAGCTGACAAGAAAACTCTATTCATGGTTCTTTATCTGACTAGAGTGTAAACAATAACTGGTTTATGGAAAAACTAATAATAATCTAAATCAGTTGGGTCAGGTTTGTTCTAGTTAAGTTGGATCAGATTTGTTCTAGTTAATAAGTCGGGTCAGGTTCTGGTTCGGTCAACTTTATGTCGGGTTTGGGTCTAGATGAGTTGGGTCGGGTTTGGGTCCAGTGAGGTTTAGGTCTAATCGGATTTGGGTCGGATAGGGTCAGGTTTTGGTCGAGTTAGGTCCTAATCGGTTTCGGGCGTTGAAGGGTGGTAATTTGAAAAATCTAAAAAATATCACTATTACCATTAGGTGAGATCAGAAAAATCCACCTCTCCATTGGAATAATATTCCTCGTATGATGGGAATATGATTCCAAAGGAAATAAATTATTTTTGGAAATTTTGCCTAGGCTTATGCCAATGTAATATGGATGGGAGTAACATATTTCCATATGTATTATCACACATACCAAACATCCCCTAAGGAGGCATTTGAATGAAAGTTTTGTATTGCTAGGAATCCATTTTTTTCATTCCTTTCCCATGTGAAAGGAATTAAACATTCTTATACCCATGTTTGGTTAGGTTGGGAATTTGTAGCCCAAAAAATTCAATGTTTTCATTCCCATGTTTGGTTCATACAGGAATATGAATCGTATTTTGTTTAGTTTTTCATAAATACCCTTTCATTAATTCCATAATGCTTCTATATGTTTGGGATAGAAGTTGAAATTTTGAAAGTAAAAGGAGAATATTACCGTCCAAATAACATTTCCAGGAAAACAAAACTATTTCCAATGGGGGCTTGGATTTTACTTTCCCACAACAATGAGAATATGAAGTCCCTCGTATTTCTTCCCAATTCTCGATCCTAGACATACCAAACATGGATAAGGAACCCAAAACTCATTCCCAAGCCTCCAAACCTTGAATCAAACGCCCCCTAAGGGAATAACTCCTTTATAAAAAAATAAAAAGAGGTATGAACACCCTTTCAGAAAAGGTTCACGACTCTTAACCAAAGGATGTATAAACACCCTTTCAAAAAGTCCAAACCTTTTAACCTAAAGACATACATTCACCTTTTAACCAAAGGACATTCATGCATCTTTTTAACTATTCATTCCTCCATATATTCTAAAATTCTAATAATTTCCTCCAATTATTTTAGTTCTATTAAAGCACTCTAATCTTATTCCAATCTTTTCACCTCCAAAAAAAATTCAAAAAGATTAAGACTATTTTGTACCTTTTATTGCATTGGATTACAATAACCTAGTCTTCAAAGGTAAAACATAGCCTAAAAGAATTCTGATAGGAACTTGTGCATAGCATTTTCTTAACCCGAGATACTCTAAGGGCGTCAAAGAAAAGGGAGAAGAGAGAATATTTTTGGTCTCGGATCCTTACAGATGAAAATTAGTTCTTCATCAAGAAACCAAAAAGATGTATAAACACCTTTTTGAAAAAGGTCTGTGACATTTAACCAAATGACATTCATGCACCATTTTAACCAAAAGACATTTGTGAAGCTTTTACTTTTAAACTATTCATCCCTCCATACATTCTACAATTCCAACAATTCCACCCCCCCCCCCCCCCCCCCCCCCCCCCACCAAATTTGAATTTGACTCATGCATTCTAATCTTATTCCGATCTCATTATCACCAAAATATTTCCAACAGTTTTACAAGAACTATTTTCCTAGGATAAAAAAAGGCCCATAAAATTTACAATGTTAAAAAATTTAGGCAACACTTTCTTAGGACGAAACACACTAATAGCGTCAAAAGGAGAATGGGAGAAGAGAGACTTTTGGCCTTGGATCCCTAGAAATTGAGGGAATAAGTTCTTTATAAAGAAATCAAAAAGACGTATAAGCATCCCTTCAAAAAAGTTTCACGACTTTTTAGTTTTAACATATAAACACGCATTCAAAAAGTCTCTTTGTCCTGTTAATTAGGTTCATTCCATGAATCAATAGTCGTGTACTGTGCTCAACATAGCTTATGGTTGCATCCATGCCATGTTACTTCCATTAGGAATTTCCTGTTCATATCCTCATTTCCATGACTTTACTTTGTTTATAAAATAATTGTATCTTAATTTGTTCAGCACATGGTTATTGGTGGGTTACCTCTGTTGGTGATTTCTTTTCTCAATCATGATCCCGCCACAACTGGAAGTCTCAAGGAGCTCACCACCAGCGACATTCTAGCTCTTCTATACACATCAGTATTTGGAAGTGCCATCAGCTATGGTGTATATTTCTACAATGCAACTAGAGGTTATATTCTTCATATTTTGTATGGGCTGTTCTTATCACAAATTTTGCTCGTATGCTAAACAGGATTCTTCAGTCCATTGGATCAAAGTCTACGTCCAGCGACTTCTCCTTTTGTTTGCTCATCTTCTCTTTCTCTGTGCAGGTAGCTTGACGCAGCTCAGTTCTCTGACATTCTTAACTCCAATGTTTGCTTCAATATTTGGGTAATATGTGAATTTTTTTTCATGCATTTATCTTAATGAATTTTGTCCATTTAAGAATCATGATTACATCAATACTACTGCCTGCCTTCTGAGACGGAAAAAAAGGAAGACAAAAAAAGGGTTTTGTCAATTTAAGCTTTTGAACTATAAAGATTGTCTAGATCGAAGATACCAACTATTCCGCTGGTTTCAAATCCATATAGGTTGTTATAGTATTCTTCCATCGGCTTGATACTTCTGATATTTTTTTCATCTTTTCATAAGTGCTCTTATACAATATCTGTCAGAGAGAAGAGAAGCTTTGCACCAGCGTTGCTTTTGCACGGGAGTCCGTGTACGATCCGAGGAGTCAGAAGAGCAGAAGTGTTCCAAAATTCTCCGACGAACTTGCTGGTTCCTGGAAGCTATTCGTGTGGGACGAATATAGCTTTGAAAAACGGTGATCATTCATCCCAGCAGGCCATCTTTCATCTTTCGTCTGTCATCTTCTTCGCTGCTGTGGATTACGAAATCTTTTTAGATTCTCGTAATATCATATGCTGCTGTAGATTACGAAATTTTCTTACATTCTCGTAATATCGTATGCTGCTGTAACGAGATCTTCTTAGATCTTCGTTAAACTTGCGCAACCTTCTTAGTAGTGTTGCGTTGGAACATTGTTCTTACAATTGTTTCATCTTCTCAGTTTTTCATCGAAAAATTGTGCCCCGGCAATAACAATCTCAAAGCTATATTGCTACAATGGAAAACTTTAATGCTTCACTCCTCAATACTGACTTTTGTAAGTTAGAAAAGTTTGATGGAGAGCATTATCAAGTCTGGAAGAGAAGGTTTATCTCACTCTTCAACTCAGAGACGTTGATCACGTGCTTCTTGAAGAGGAACCTACTATTCCAGATACTGGGTCTGCTGCCGCAATCACTGCGACTACTAAACTTCAGGCCAAGTGGAGAAGGAAGAATAGCATTTGCAGGCTGCTTATCTTGAATGCTATGGAGGATTTCCTAGTAGAATCCTACAGTAAGAAACCTATTGCCAGAGACATATGAGAGTCTCTGGAGAAACTGTACGAAGAAGACAAGGACAGGAGCAAGATATTTGTGGTTGAAAAATATCACAAATGGCTCTTTGAGGACGAGAAGTCCATGCTGCGACAGGTAAAGGAATTCCTGAAGCTGCGACAGAAGTTGGAAGACGAGGCGATGCCCCTTCCCGACAAGTTTGTTGTTGGAGGGATTGTCTCAAAGCTCCCCGCTGGGTGGAGTAAGTTCTATGTAAATATGCATAGGAAGAAGCTTGAGATCAGCCTTGAAGATCTCTTACAGGAAATCTATGTTGAGGACCAGATGCGGGCTCAACTGAAGGTGGACGCACTGTCCAAGCAATTGGCTAACGCCAATCTGGTTCATACAAAGGAACCAAGGGAAAAACATGCTGCTTCCCATAGCAAGAAGAAGGACCCTAACAATCTGAATGTGAAGGGTACTTCCTTCAAGCAAAAGAAGGCTAAGTCTCAGATGCCTTGCTTCAAGTGTGACAAGAAGGGCCACTTCAAAAGTGAATGCAAAGCAAAGACCAAGCAATCAGAGCAAGGTGAGCCTATCAAGGTATCTATGATCACTGATGTTGTTGCTATGATTGTGCAGGTGGATGCGGTGGGGGCTGACTCTGACTGGTGGGTAGACACTGGAGCTACCTGCCATGTCTGCTCCAGCAAGGAGTGGTTTACTACCTATACACCAACTTCTGAAGTGGTTATGATGGCAAACCAGGCACAAGCTGAAGTGCTCGGGATTGGGACGGTGGTATTGAAGCTGACTTCTGGCAAGTCTCTGATGCTTCAAGGCGTGAAGCACGTACCTGCTATCGCCAAGAACCTGATCTCAGGAGGCCTACTCTGCAATGCAGGCCTCAGGATGGACATCAATGCTGGCCAGATGGTGATGTCTATCAAGGGAACATATTTCGGAAAAACTTTTTATACCGAAGGAATGTTCAAAATTCAGCTTATAAATCAGTCCAATATAATTAATGTAATTAATGCAATCACTCCTTCTGCTTATACTCTTGAGTTGTAGCATAATAGGCTAGGACATGTTCATTGTAAACGAATAAACAGAATGTCTAGTCTAGGACTTACTCCAAGTGTGGGGATAAGGTAGAGAAATTTGAAGTTTGTGCTCAAACGAAGATCATAAGAAAACCCTTTCCTCGGGTTAATTGAAGTACATATCTTCTGGAGTCGGTACACTCCGATATCTGTGACTTCAAACAATTCTCTACAAAGGCCGAGATGAAGTATTTCATAACCTTCATCAATGACTTCTCAAAGTATACGTTCGTCTACTTGTTGAAGGCTAAAGACGAAACATTCGAGAAGTTCAAGGAGTTCAGAGCCGAAGCTGAGTGACAGACTAGACAACAACTCAAAAGAATAAGAAGTGATCGAGGTGGAGAGTACAGGTCTCATGAATTCGCATCGTTCTGCAAAGAACATGGAATTGTCAATAAGACTACGGCTCCGTACTCTCCTCAATCAAACGGAGTAGCAGAGAGGAAGAACAGAACGTTAACAGAAATGATTAACTCAATGTTGTTGACTGCTGGCCTTCCTAAGTGCTACTGGGGAGAAGCTGCATTGACGGCCACTTTTATTCTAAATAGAGTGTCTCATGCAATTTCAGACGTTACTTCTCATGAACTCTGGTTCAAGATCAGACCTAACTTGAATGTCATTCGAGTGTGGGGTTGTCTGGCATATGTCAAGCTTCCAGATCTGAAGATTCAGAAGCTTGGGACAAGGACTACTAAGACGATCTTCTTGGGGTATGCCGAGAAGAGTAATGCTCGGAGATTTCTTGATATTGAGTCAAATTATATCATTGGATCTCGCGATGCAGAATATTTGAAGACAAATTTGCAAGGCACAAGAATATTGTTCTTACGGATGTACCGGAGAACAATGTGGGTGCATAGGAAACTGAAGTCTTCAATGAAGATGTGGTCCAAGAAGATGTTGTTGTTGAAACAACGATTGAACCAGAACAAGCTGAGCGTCAGCTAAGCGTGTGAGGAGGCCGAAGGACTTCGGAAGTGACTTTGTCACCTATCATGTGGAAGCAGACCCGCTTACCTATGATGAGGCGATGAAGACCAGAGACGTGATTTTCTGGAAGGAGACGATTGACAATGAAATTGATTCCGTCACCTCGAATAACACTTGGGTGTTGGTTGATCTTCCCGAAGGAGCAAAACCCATCGGATGCAAATGGATCTTCAAGAAGAAGATGAAAGCAGACGGAACTATTGACAAGTTCAAGGCTAGGTTGGTAGCCAAGGGGTTTTCTTAGAAGCAGGGGATTGACTACTTTGACACGTATGCTCCAGTTGCCCGGATGACCACCATCAGAATGTTGATTGCTCTCGCAGCAATACATAAGATGGTGATACATCAGATGTATGTGAAAATGGCTTTCCTAAATGGTGAGCTGACCGAAGAGATTTACATGCAACAGCCAGAGGGATTTGTCGTCAAAGGTCTTGAAGATAAAGTCTGCAAGTTGGTGAAATTTTTGTACGATCTTAAACAGGCTCCCAAGACGTGGCATAAGAAATTTGACAAAGTTATAAGGTCAAATGGCTACATGGTCAGCGAGACGGACAAGTGTGTTTACACGAAGTTCGCTGATGGAAGAGGTGTTATCGTTTGTCTGTACGTGGACGACATGCTTATCCTAGGTATGGATATGGGTTGTGTCACGGAGACAGAAATTCATCTCGAGCAAGTTCAGTATGAAGGACTTGGGGGAAGCTGATGTGATCTTAGGGATCAAGATCATCCGGACAGACACTGGACTAGCGCTGTCACAGTCTCATTATATTGAGAAAATGATCACTCGTTATGGGTATCGAAATCTTCCAGGGATCGATACGCCGTACAGGTGTGATCTGAAGCTGAAGCCTAATTCAGGGAAAAGTGTCAGGCAGCTGGAGTATGCAAGCGTAATCGGGAGTTTGATGTATGCTACTACTGCCACAAGGCCTGACATAGCTTTCGTCGTGGGAATGCTGAGTCGTTTCACGAGCAACCCAGGTGTTGAACACTGAAAAGCTGTGAAACGGGTTATGAGATATCTCTTGAAGACTCAGACATATGCACTGTACTACAGCGGAGATCCGCCAGTAGTGGAAGGCTTCAGTGATGCCAGCTGGTGCTCAGAGGTGGAGAGCGAGAGGTCCATGGGTGGACTCATTTTCACAATGGATGGAGCTGCTATATTGTGGAAGTCAAAGAAGCAGACTATTCTCTCGCGGTCATCCATGGAATCTGAGTTCTTTGCACTTGATACCGCAGCCGAGGAAGCAGAATAGCTTCGGGAGCTCATGTATGATATTCCAGTGGTTGGGGCGCAAATACCGACGATACCGATATACTGCGACAACCAGGCCACTGTGGCGGTGGCATCAAATGACCTCTTCAACGGAAAGAAGAGGACTGTGCGGTTGAAGCACAGGATAGTACACAATCTTATCAAGAGAGATGTTATTGCAGTGATTGATGTTCGGAGTCAGGAGAACCTGGCGGATCCGTTCACCAAAGGCCTCAAGCACCAGCTGGTCGATGACACAGCTTGTAAAATCGGATTGAAGGCATTCTGATATTGTATTATTGTATTCCTACCATAAAGTTTTATGCTAATAGTTCAAAGAGAAATCTACTAGGCATCTAGCTTTTGGTTCAAGGGATGACCACTAATCGGAAGAATATCAGGAACGGTGGGTAGATGTTCTATTGGGCATGGAGAGGTTACGGACCTACAACCACTGTTGTCTACTGTTGTTTTCTGCGGAAAATGGATCATGTGGGAAGGTTGGCTTAAATGCCTTAATGAGTTCTCAGGCAGAGTGAATGCCTGGTGTGCTTTACAGGAAGCACGGTAGAACAGCACTACAATGAGTGAAACTCCATGCTACTGTGGGGTGACTCCACCATGAGGTTCCCAGGCATGGGGTAATGCCTCGACTTTGCTAGCCAAGTCACAGCGACGTAGCACCGCAAAGACAGTTAGCCTAATGCTGTATGTTAAAATAAAGAGGGGTGTAGTCAGCACTACAAAGAGGAGGAGTTCCTCATGTTACAGTGGCACGACACCACAATGAGATACCCGGTTAGGGATAAAGCCTCGGCCTTGCAAGCCATGTCGTTGCGGCGTAACACCGCAAGGGAGCCTAAGGCTTCATGCTGGGTAGTTTGGCACTACAAAGAGGCAGTTGTCTCATGCTACAGTAGTATGACACTACGATGAGGTTTCCGCTACGGGGTAAGGCCTCGGCTTTAAGTCATGTCATAGCGGCGTAGCACCGCAAGGAAAGCGCAAAGCGCTTCATGCCATGTCTCTTTATAATGAACTCATCTATAGTGTATGGACAAAGAGATATCAGGCCGTCTCTTGAGGGTAAACTTGTAGACGCCCAAAATTATACACTGAAATCAGACTGGCACAGGGCCTTTAATGTGTAGCCAGAAGCACATATAACTACGTTATGTGAGTGGGAAGAATTTCAGCTGTGATGCAGAATTCAAAGCTTAGTCTATTCTTGCATTATAGTCTGTTGTTTGACCCATGCGGGAAGATTCAAGTCGTCAGCGACATCTCTCCTAATGCATGATGGACAGTTACTGTAGGGAACACTTATACCCATATATAGAGATATGTGGGGGATTGTTGGGATTTTGGCCTTTGCATTGTGAATTTTAGTTCCACATCGGCTAGGCCAAAGGAGTTGTATCTCTATATATTAGCTATGCTAGTTTAGAGATGCACATGTGGTGTGGAGGTGCACATAGGTGTGCCGTGTGGGGTTATTTTTCTAATAGAAAAAAGGCTAAATCAACAATTGAAAGCATTCAAGCTTTTTGCTCTTGGAAAATTTATTTCCATGTGAGCTAAACCCCGTAGGGACTTAGCGACTCAGATTCAGACTCGGACTCGGACTCGGGCTCATGGGCTCATGAGACGTAATGTGGCATTTTGTTGGCGCACTTTGCACTTAGCACGTCAGCAACGTCGCTAGGCGCATAGTGTGCTTAAGTTGCGCTCGTTGCGCGAGCCAGACGCGCTGCCAGGTTGCGCGGCTTGGTTGCGCAGGCCAGGTTGCGCTGCCAGGTTGCGCGGCCCAGGTTGTGCGACCCAAGTTGCGCGACCAGGTGCGCACCCAGTGGCGTGCCCAGTTGCACGCTCAGTTGCGCGCAGGTGGCGCAAGTGGCTCAGTGCGCGCGCAGTGTGCAAGGCGCACGGGGTACGCGAGTGACGCAACTTGCTTCAGATCGTGCATGTGCATGATCTGAACGGTTACTGCACGTTCGGAGTGGTTATTACCACGTCCCGAATGTTGTGCTAACCGAGCAGTTGCTACTCGGACCTATAAAAGGTCTCTTCTCTCTCACAGGCAGTATACACAGAACATATTCAGAGAGTTACAAAAGTTTACAAGTGTTTCTTAACACAAGTAAACAGAGCCTGTCAGAGAGAAGAGAAGCTTTGCACCAGTGTTGCTTTTGCACGGGAGTTCGTGTACGATCCGAGGAGTCAGAAGAGCAGAAGTGTTCCAAAGTTCTCCGACGAACTTGCTGGTTCCTGGAAGCTATTTGTGTGGGGCGAATATAGCTTTGAGCAACGATGATTATTCACCCCAGCATGCTATCTTCCATCTTTCGCCTGTCATCTTCTTCGCTGCTGTGGATTACGAAATCTTCTTAGATTCTCGTAATATCATATGCTACTGTAGATTACGAAATCTTCTTAAATTCTCGTAATATCGTATGCTGCTGTAACGAGATCTTCTTAGATCTTCGTTAAACTTGCGCAACCTTCCTAGAAGTGTTGCGTTGGAACATTGTTCTTACAATTGTTTCATCTTCTAAGTTTTCCATCGATAAATTGTGCCCCGGCAATAACACTATCTACTGAGCTTCCACTATGCCCACTATGAATCAAAATGTTATGTGTGAGCATATTTTCTATCACTAGAGGGTCGTCGTGTGGTACTCTGACTTTCTTCAAGTCTTTATTCATGAAGATAATCGGATCACAAGGTTCTACTTCTCTCCTCTTCGTTTAGGCGTCGGCTCAATCATATTACCTTCTTTCGGTCTTTTGACTTCCTTCTTGCAGGCACGCCAATCCGTCGCATTGCTGCCTCCAGCAGCTGGCCCCTCCAGCAATTACATTGGTTTCCTAACCTTTTCTTCGTTCTTGAGAACCATCCTTCTTATCTTCCTTTTTGTTGTCTCGACACTCTGGCAAGTCTCTGGAGCGATCATGTATCTATCATTTTTTCTTTAGAAAGTTGTCCTTGTTCTTCTTTCTTCTCTTGGCTAGAAACTTAGTCATTTTTTCCTCTTTGATTTATCGGTTTCTCCTTTTTTAGATTGTAACAATTTTCAATGCCATGTCGATAATCATCATGAAACTTACAGTCCTCACGAGTCTTCTTTCTTTGTTCTAACTGTCTCATCATTTGAGTCTCATCATTTGAGCTGGCTATTGGGTATTTGGTGAATCTTTAATGTGTAAGAAGATCTCTAATCCATAGTTTGCAGTAGCGGCCGATACTGTTACGGTTTATCATGTCCTGATCCGATACTGACCGATACCGACATTAGGGGTCTATTTTTCCGTCAATTCGACAAAAAATAAAAAATTGAACGAAAAAGACCAATCAGTAAAGGTGTAAAAGTATAGTGAAGTTGTAAAAGCATGTAAAAGAAGAAATCTTCTCTATTACAGGTAAAACCAATTGGCAAGAATGACTACTATTTCATTCAATTCCAAAATTACTAAGAAACAATACATGAAATACTTAGATTATGCCTAAATGTATAAAATATTTTTTCGGAAATGTTAACAATGTATTAATAATTATTTGTTTTCCGATACCAAAAGAATCCGATACTTCGTCCAAAATTGTCGATACTGTTGATACCGCTGATTCTGATACTCATAGGAAGAGTCCGATACTGATTCCGATACCGATATTCGAACCTTGCTCTAATCTAGGGACTTCTAGTGGAGCAAAGTAATCGGTTGTTGATTCTTTAGCTGAATCTTTTCTTGAAGTCCTTCGTTATTTATTCTCTTGGAATCTGTACTCTACGTAGGCCGTTTCAACAGTCCATCATGTTCTCTTTTTAATATATTTATGAGACATTCTCATGAGATTAATACGTCTTAGGGGAATTATCTGATTATTTTCACTGAAGGCTAGGTCTCAGGGTTGATTTTACCGTTGTACTTTGACATCCGTGGCATTTTGAATCCATGAGGGATAGCCTCCATTCGAAGTCTTTGAACGAAGGGGGGATTCCCTGTGTCCAGGGAGTATTCAAAACTCAAATGTTGATTTTCACCATAAGGAAGGTAGTCAGGGTCATCTTCAGCAGTACAAGACAGCCGGAAAATGTGTGCTCTCTACTCGGCATTTGCAAAAATGTCTCCATTGTGTTGATTACTTGTCACAGAAGCCGATGGCATTTGGTGCGCAGAAGGAGTTGTTATGACTGGTAGGTTTCTCGCGTAATGATGACCTGTCATCAAGGTAGCGAGGTGTCACGAACTTAGTGTTTTAGGCTACACTTCGACCGTACGACGCACAAGCTTCCTACTCGAAGACCCGTGCCAGCTTTTTAGCTAGATCGCTAAGGCGATATTGAGAACAATGTGGAGCAAAAGAGAGAGAGATTGGAAGTATGAAAATTTCACTATACTAGAGAGAGATTACAACTTTGGGTGGTGAGGAGCAAATAAGCTTTCCACTTATTTATAGAGCCCATAGGGATCACAAGAAACTTCTGGAAACAGAATATTGATTATTCTAGAAAACTCTAGAACCTAGCTATTTATAAGGAGACTTCTAGAACATCTAGAAAGTTCATGAGTTTTCATGAAATCCCGAATTTTCTAGAGGATTCCACCATCTTCTAGAATATTCCTGAGTCTTCCAAAGTCCACCATCTTCTAGAAAGTTCCGGAAGCTTCTAGCATAACCCCGTTCCATGTAGAGTTACACAAGTTTGTCTTGGTGGGGAGCAAACTTTTGTGCGTGACATAGGGGTGATACACTGGGACCGATGCAGCTGCATGTGGCAGAGGTGGTATCAGCGTATCAGTTGGAAGAGAGACACGAAAATGAGCTCCCACTGGAGCCATCGGCCAAACAAGTCCTGGAATGAAAGGTGGTGCTATTGGTTGGAATGAAGGGCTGGTGCTAGGCTATTGGTTGAGGGTACAATAGTTGTTGATGGTATTGAGGCTGCAGTCAACTGAGTTAAGAGATGAGGATTGGTTGTGAGCAGCTTAATCACATAATTATGCTTTTGAGGATCTACAATCAAGTTAGGAGGTAGTGGCATTGCTTGATTTAAGCCTGAGATGCCGACAATCAGTAGCGGATCCAGGATGAGATTCCACTGGGGGCACAATCATAAGAGAATTCGGAGATAACGTCCCAAAAAAATAAACATATAGGAACAAAGTACATAATTAAAAATTGAACATACAAACCACTCCAAACAACCCCAAACAAATGGCTAATTTTTAGTACAAAATATAGAAATTGTTCTTTACGAGTTTTCATACAATAAAATATTACATCTCAGTGATCTCACAATTGTTCTCTACGAGTTGTTATACTTTGAAAACGTTGAACTACAATATCATTTGTAATACTACTAATCAACTCTTTTTCTATGAAACATACATGACAATCACTTAAAAACTGATCACAAATTCGATTTCGTAATTAGATTTTGAAATTTATCTTTGTAATTGCACGTTGTTTTCTTTCCAGAAGAGTTCCGTGAATCCAGTTCCGCTGTCCTCCTAAGCTTTTCCAGCAACTTTGTATTTTTCTAGGTTGAAAAAAAAATTGAAAAACAAAGTCGGCCGAACCTCAAAGAAAAGAAGAAGATGCAGAGATAAAGAGGGATTTTGCTACTGTGCTTGTGATGCTTTGTTTGTTTGAACTTTAGAGGACTTACAAAGTCGCATGACTCACATGTGAGGGTTTTTGGTTGTTGGGCCCCACACCCACAATCATTACTCCCAGTCCACACAGCTCATTTGGAGAGCTCAATTGGAGAGTTGTCATTCACTAGGGGCCGGCCAACACATTTGGTGGAGAGCTGTTAGCAAAAAAAAAAAAAATTATAAGTTTTGCCAATTCCACTGGGGGCACTGCCCCCCAGTGCGATACAAGTCGGTCCGCCAGTGCCGACGATGTGATAACTATTGTTGTACTTGGCACAATTTGTTCTTGGGTGGCCGGTGTCATTGCGCCATAGCTAAATTAGCAATATTCATGCTTTGGGAAGTAGCCATTGAGAGTATCGACCTTGTAGTGGTTTGATTGCTCATTACTGTTGACTGCACCTTGCGCTACTATTGTAGTATTTGAACTTTGGATCGATGATTGTAACTCATAAGAAAACCACCGTAAGGAGTAGCGAGTGTTTCCACATACGGTGCCAATTTGTTTCAACTTGAAACGAATTACTCTTTGGAGCGGACTTTGACTTCTTGGACTGAAGACGATGCACTCCAATCAGCTAGAAGAGATGTGACCCCCCATGTGCCACCTGCACAAAGGAATCCACTGGGGTAGGGGGATCCTCAATGGAGACCCCTCGGACGATCAAGTCTTAAATGAAGGTCGACAGACTAAATGTAATTGAAATTAGTCTACAGAGTAGGGTGCATACCCCGATTTGTGTGCTGTGAAGCACTATTTATAGTATAGGCGTACGAGTAGGGAGCAGATTTGTTGTCCCATTTAATTCTGTCCAATTCTGTCCCCCTCCTTATTACATGTGGGCCATGGGAGTAAGTATGTGGATGGTGGCACACATGTAATAGGGAGGGGGACAGAATTGGACATGATTAAATGGGACAGCAGATCTGCTCCCGTACGAGAATGGTGTACCGTAATTAAGTTAGAATTTTATTACCCGCTCTACCACTTGGGCTTTGAAGGTCGGACTTTGGCCCAAGTTGCTTCGTTTCTTTTTAGAGTTTAATAATCACCAATAAATGATTTTACGATGTCATCTTGGAATCATTTGGATGGGCCGATTGGGCCTATGAGGTCTAAAAGGCCTATATAATCGTCTTATAATCCACAAATTCGACACAAATTCTACAAAAATTCCAAAACGACTAATCATCTATGCTTTCTTAACATTCCCAGGTTTCTGTACCTTGGGGAGACATTCTCTCCGTTACAGCTGGTTGGTGCTTTGGTTACAGTTCTAGCTATCTATATGGTCAACTACCCTAAAACTGTCGAAAAGGAATGAGCTTATGGATGTTACATCGATGAAATGGTTATTCCAGCCACTGTTATATATACTAGAATGACTCGCGACGGACAACTTCAGGGACCTTCCTTGGCAAGTTTTATAAACGGAAACGTATAGAAGGATCAATCACGAAGATAGGCGGGCTCACCTCATGAGAAGTTGGTAATTTGCCTGCCTTGAAGTTACATCCATGTAGGAAATTATCGATTGGCTTGATGTGTTCTGTGATGATTTTTAAGTGTTGCACATTGAAATTCTTAGTACATTTACTTGTTACTGATGCATGTTGATCAGTATTTTTGAAAGGTATCGATGTGTAAAGCCTTACGAAGAATCTCATTTTTATTTTATCATTGGGAATTTACATGTAATTTTCGAGTAAAAGGAGTAACCTGGATTTGTATTTACCGAATTTTGTTGGTTCGTGTGTAAACAAATTACTAACTCCATTGTCATCCCTTTTTGAGGGATCAACCGGAAACGAGATTATATACAACAAACAACTACTCGGCAATGTGCGATCATATCTGTAGAGTGAATCATTGCTCAGATTACCAAATTAATGAAATAACGCTGCTCGTAAGCTGTAAAATCTTGACAAATCTCCAGATATTACTCTTTTAACATATTTGCATCGAAACTATCTTATTTTTCCGCTCATTTGCATTTACATCCGCAACATCTGTCACTGCTTTGGACTTTGATTGCTCTATAAAGTTGGTTAGGTAGCTCTTTCTGTAGTTATTATTAGAGGTACCTCTTGTATTGTTTTCGACTTTGATTGCTCTCCAAATATGGGAATTAAGTTCCTCCTGGATCACAAAAATCAACATTTACTTGATGCTATTTGATGCAGTAAGGGAGTACTACTGTTTCTTAGAAAATGGTAGTGTTTATGTACAATTATGGTAGTGTTTATGTACAATTATCTTCATGGAAATGTTTATATAGAAAGGCAGTAAATTTATTTGTTAGGGAAGAATTCAGGTTACAGTGGCTGTAATAACCAGTTGTATTTATATATGAGAGACTTCAGATGAGAGAGTTGTAGGTTTTATATGATAACTAAATGGAAGTTGTACAATGTGAATAGCATTGTGACGGATGATTATTCAGAAAAGTTTTCACAAGGTGATAAATTTCGGAGAATTTAGCTGTAGGGAAAGAAGTTTACCAAAATTCTATATACAGAGAGAAGTTGCTAGTTGGTTCGGCGCATTTCCAATTGCACAAAATACGCCAGCCGGTCTGGTGCGTTTTGTGAGTTCTGAAAAATTTCTTTTAATTTCGAATACAAGTCTTTTATATTTTAATTATTTGCATATAACTTTTTTTCACTTTGACTTCAATGATACATATTCACATGTTTTCTGCGGACCTCGGATCACGAGGAGATTTATGTTATTGGATCCGCAGCATTGAACTAGTCATGCGTGATTTTTTCCAGCAAATTTTATGATACTTTTTCGAAGCGCTTTAAAAAAGTGTCGAAATACTCTCTTACAGGGTAAGTTCGCCGTTCGCCGTTGCAGATACAACAACATATGTCTCCTCGCGTGATCCGAGATCCGTTCGGAGACATGTGAGTCCGTGTTGATGTGATCAAATTAAAAATAGACTTAGTATGACTTATATGTAAAATCTTTAAAACAACAGATGTATGATCGTATTCTTTGAATACCATTTTTTTAAAAAAAAAATTGCAGAAACTTTAAATTAACCTTCTGATGAAAATTAATTTATTCTGACACGTTTCTCTGCCAGATACGTCAAAATACATGGATAGGGGTGGGATTGGATTCTGCGTGAGTTCCAAAGTAGATTGATGATCACCATACTATGCTATATTCTCTGATAAGTATGCTTCTTCTTATTCTTATTCTTGGTGATGCTTGTTCTTCTTGTCAACGTGGGCTGATGCAGTTCTCCTAGAGTAAATTAAGTTCTTATGTGAGACATGCTTCTTGAGGATGCACTGCTACACTTGTTATATATATATATATATATATATATATATATATATATATGAGAGAGAGAGAGAGAGAGAGAGAGAGAGAAGAATCAGTGATTATATGGATAAATAGTAGGTAAAAGTGATGGATAGTTGCTTCGTATATATATATATATATATATATATATATATATATATATATATATATATATATATATGAGAGAGAGAGAGAGAGAGAGAGAGAGAAGAATCAGTGATTATATGGATAAATAGTAGGTAAAAGTGATGGATAGTTGCTTCGTAATTTCTACTTCGAGACCATGAAGTTTCAATAGAGTTTAGTTTTTTGTTCTGAACAACTAGAATGAAAAATATATATAAAACAAAAGCGAGGAAGATTGAAATGTTAAAAAATTTACTATACTAGAAAGACTTTACAATTTTTCGGATGATGCTGCCAACTTATTTATAAGGCTACAATAAACCTCTAAAAAAAAAATATAACTTTTAAGTACAATATATCTTTAGGGATATTTAGTAATAGGAGCTCTCATAGTAGTTAAGATTATGATTTGGGTCTCTAAAATGTCAGACGTTAGTATTTTGGTCTTAAAATTACTGTTCACTTGTCTACGTGAGCAGTAATTTTAAGATCCAAACATTAACGTCGGACATTTTGGAGACTCAAATCCTAATATTAACTATCATGTAAGATCCTATTAGTAAATAATCCGATGAAAAAAATTTGAAACTTCTAGAACTCTAGAAAAGTTTCATGAGAGGCTTCCAACTAAGCTCTTTAACTTGGTATGTTAATACACAATTATGTCGGTGGGACTAAAAATCTCTTTGGTAACATATATAGTGCTGCTTTGGAGCTGGTCCGCGAGCTTTTGAATTTCTCATTCCAGGTGGAGGGATGAAATCTAAACAGTTTATTCTCTTTTCTTCTTTTTTTCCAAAGAGAATGGCTTCAATAATGACAAGCATGGTTTCCTACTTCGAGTTTAGCTTTGTCATGGGATGGGTCCGACAACGATGGCTGGACCGCATAATTAGTTGTTGCGCCATGCCCTTCACATTTATTGTCAATCCTCACCGCAGATGCAGGAAAGGGATGTGCAACTCATGGGTTGTTCTTAGGCCTCGTTTGGTTCGCGGAATCTCCCGGTTGGGAATGGAAAGTGATTACTTTTCTATGTTTGGGTGCCCAAGGAATTGAGGAGGAAAGGAAAGTGATTCCCAATGGAAGGGAAATTAGGGAGGAAAGTGATTCCATCCATCCAAGGAAGGAATCACTTTCCCACATTGAAGTATTCACTTTCCTTTCCAAATTTCTTGGCATTGCCAAACAATCAATAGGAATTAAAGTTTCCCAAAGGAAAGGAAATGACAAGGAATTGATTTCCTTTTCCTTCCATTCCGCGAACCAAACGAGGCCTTAGGGTGGCATCTATTAATGATCAATAATTATAAATGTGGCTAAAACCAATACATCACTATATCCTTCTTTCTCAGAGCTGAAGGCTCTCTTCAACCTTTAACATTGTGAAAACGAACTCCTAAAAATCTTGTAAACTATGGAGTCCGTATCCATGTTGTGTCTAACATAAGCTCTCACACCATCGGATCGGGGTCCATGTGAGACTTGTGCACGCGCCCGCTATATATATATATATATATATATATATATATATATATATATATATATATATATATATATATATATATATATATATATATATATATATATATATTTAGCACTCTTACACTTTCTATTCTCAGAGGACCGCACAGTGCAAACAACTATGTAATCATTCTTGTATGATGGCCTTTAGTGATATAACTAGGAGGCCGAGTCGTTAGCATTTTCTTCAAATTTCTTTCCTTTTCTAGCTGTTCACTCTTGAATCGGCGTTGAACTTCCCATAGTGGATTGATCATAGCTAACTTTTTCTCTTGAAATGTTGATATATTCTGAAGCGACAATACCTTAGATGAATCTTTGGCATTTGATTTCTCAGGAACTTTTGAATGAAGCTCCGTATCCTTGATACCCTTTGGCATGCTGAAGCAACATGAGCTATCCTGCAGTAGGCTCAGAAGAGATGTAGCAGGTTGCTTTACCTGCATTCCCGCCATTCTTTCTTCGTCCTCTACTGGTCCTGTGCCTTTGGAATCATGTCGGTTATCATTCATGGTGGTATAAGTCTGGAAGTCGTCGTGAACAATCTCAAGTAATGGATCACAGTCTGATGGTCCATCTAGCGAACTAGTTGCCAAGTCTGGAACACTTGGCTCTCTAGATGTCTCGAAGGGACTTAAAGTCTAGAAGTGATCACCATGAAATTGTTTGACAATATATCCTCCCTTGTCAACATGTGGAGGACATTTCTTCTCCCCGTCTTCACACTCAATTCTCGATGTGCCTAGCACGTATCAGCAGAGTGTTCAAAACAGCAACACGTCGAGCACCTAACATACACCCATTCATACTATACATTTTGGTGATAAATCTACCATGAAGCAAGTCTAATTTGAACTTATTTGGCAGTATTGCATCCGCCTCCACTTCAATTAAGACTCTAGCATAGGTTAGTGTAAGCCCCCTGAATTTTAGGATTTATTTTAATTTTTCTAAATGAATTATTTTCAATAAATATTTTATTATAATTATTTTTTATCATTAAATGTACCTTTCCGTGACTTTGACTTCTGGAGTGTCAGGGATGCCAATATCTGAAAACTCTCTTTATGAGTTTTGCAGTAGACCAGATTATCTTTACTTTGGTATAAGGTGTCCTACTCAAACTCGTTCTCTTGTACTCTGTTTGCAACGCGCAACTTTCGGGTCAATTTAGGCCAATTGATTATCTACTGTAAAACCTGATCCAACTTCCAATTTAGTTTCAGGGCCTGACATCGGTCCAATATAATCAATCCAATATATGGTTCTGACCTGTTTTGAGCCTACTATGCACGTGTCACTTGCGTGCCACCCAATTGATCTCCCGTGTGCTCCTATTTCATCCATGATTATAAATGATTTAAATTTATAATTACGATCAAACCTTAGTCCAAGCTTGACCAAACTTGATCCGACGTCCAACCAGATTTTATGTGATCCCTATCATGACTACCCAAACACCCCACATAATTTTTCTCTTTTTTCTATTTAAAAATATCTCTCTTTCTCTCTCTACTTCATCAAATATCTCATTATATATATATATATATATATATATATATATATATATATATATATATATATATATATATATATATTTTGGAAAAAGGGTAAATTTTATTCCATCAACGCAATAAGGTTACAACATAGAGATACAATCCCAACTCAGGGGGACATTACTAGTACATCCGACTCAATGTTATGGAGGATGCCCCCCGGTGGGGTGGACAGTCCCTCATAGATGCGCCGGTTCCTCTCCCGCCAGACATGCCAAACTGATGCAGCAAGTCTCAACCTAGCACGCCTGGCCCAGCTCTGCTCCTTGCCCCTGCAATCCCTAATCCACTTAAGGATTTCTCTGAAGTCACGCTCTCTTCCAACCCCTCCCAAGTGTCTCCGGCTCTGCTCTGCCCATATGCTCCACGCCACATGGCACTGAAAGAACAGATGCCCAATGGACTCAGTCTCTGTCTCACACAAAACACACTTAGGGTCAGGGACAGAAACCCCGAACCGAAGCAGTCTGTCCCTAGTAAGCAACCGGCCCAGCACCAGTTTGTATGCAGACAGTTGCATCTTCCTGGCAAGCCCCTTCCCCCAGACAAAGTCGTATTCCTCAAAATCATCGAAGTGAGGGCGGACAAGGTCATAGCAGCTGCTAAATCGGAACTCCCCTGCACCCTCCGAGCGGCCAGGAGGGGCCCAAATCCAAACATCAGACAGTGCAGTAGGGGTGATCTGTACCTGTCTGATCTCCGCACCTAACGGGGCGGTGAAACGATACTCCTCTGGCCTCCAGACCCCACCACGGATGATGTGCCTACAGGTCAGACCTCTGTAGGCCACACCATCCCTCTGGGGACCCAGCATCTCCAGGAGCGACTGGCCCGAGATCCATGGATCCAGCCATAGGTCCGTCTCCCCTCCCTCTCTCATCCTCCTCCGCATAGCCGTCCGAAGTACAGGGCGGTTCCTCAGGATATGCTTGAAAGACACAGAGAAGTTGTTGTCAATTTCACATACCCAGAAGTTCCTGCCCCGGAGATACCGAATAGTCATCCAGGCCGACCATAGAGAATCACCCTGAAGGAACCTCCATGCTAGCTTGATCCCCGCCGCCTCCCTGACAGAAACAAGAGATCGTAGACCCACACCTCCCTCCTTCCTGGGCCGACATAACTGCTCCCAAGAGATGGCATGAATCCCCCCATGCCAAATGAACTTGGCACATATGCCCTCAATCTTTCTGATAGTAGCCAAGGGGACCATAATCGATTGGAGCCAGAACAGAGCAATAGCAGAAATAACCGAACGAACCAGCTCAATACGACCGCCAAACGATAGGCCAGCCGCCTGCCAGCCCTCTACCCTCCTCTGTGCAAAATCCACCAGACTCTGACAATCACGGTCCTTCGCATAGTTGACGGAAAGGGGCACCCCTAGATATTTCACCGGGAGGTCCCCCTTTTCCACCCCAAGCTCCATGGTCCGCTCCTCCTTCAAAGTGCAGGAGTTGCTAAAGTAGACTTTGCTCTTGTCCCTGTTTAACCGAAGGCCCGATAGCTGACCGAACTCCTCCATCACTGCCGCTAGCTCCCTCATTCCTCGCATGGAAGGCCTCAACAAGACCAAAAGGTCGTCTGCATAAATGAGATGAGAGACCACCGGAGAGACCCTGCTGTATATCGGTACAATCCTCTCCCTATGTACCGCAATGTCCATCAAACAGGTGAAATACTCCATCACAAGGGTGAATAGGTAGGGGGAAAGCGGGTCCCCCTGTCGAAGCCCCCTGCTGCTGCCGAAGAACCCGTAAGGGATGCCCTGAATGAGGACCGAGAAAGTAGACGAGGTGATGCACTCTCTGACTCTGTCCACCCAAGTCTCGGAGAAGCCCATCGCACCCATCAAGTGGCAGAGGAAGTCCCTGTTGACGGTGTCGTAAGCTTTCCTCAGGTCGAGCTTCACACAGGCCTTCATCCCTCCAGGCTTGTGGAACTCCCGAATCACCTCATGAGCCAGTAGGCTATGCTCCGCGATAGACCGCCCCTTAATGAAGGCCGCCTGATTCCGAGAAACCAGACCCTGCATAGCATCCTCCATCCTCCTGCACATAAGATGAGTAATTATTTTATACAAATAATTACAGCAAGTAATCGGTCGAAAGTCAGCAAGAGAAGTCGCCCCCTCCTTCTTGGGCACTAGTGTCAGGAAGGTGTGGTTCAGCTCCTTCAGGAGCTTGCCCGTAACAAAGAACTCCTGAACAGCCGTAAGGACCGGGGCCTTGAGGATACCCCAATGGCGCTTGTAGAAACCACTGGAGAACCCATCCGGCCCAGGAGCCTTGGAAGCATCTGCCTGCATCACAATCGCCTCCACCTCCGCCATCCGGATAGGAGCCATGAGGAGACTATTGCCGTACTCCGTAACCACCGTCTTCGTAACCAGCTGCGGGAAAACTGAGGGATAGTCCGTCTGATGATAGAGCTCAGAGTAGAACCGGACAGCCTCCTCCTGGATATCAACCTGGTCGGTCACAAGGCGCCCGTCCCTGCTAATCAGTCTCTGAATACGGTTCCGGTGCTGACGCGCCCAGATGACATCATAGAAGAATTTGGTGCAGCGATCCCCATCCTTGAGCCAGGAGCATTTGGCCCGTTGGGCCGCACTAATCTCCTGCTGAAGCCTCAAGGTGTTGACCTCTGCAGCCAACTTCTTCTCTCTAGCCGCCATCTCCCCACTCATCATGTCGCCCTGAAGCTCCGACTGCAGGTCTCTCAGCTCCGCCTCCTTCTCCTGTAAGGAAGTCCGGGAAAGCGCCCTCACCCAGTCTCTGATGGCGCGTTTGGTTTTCTTCAGCCTATGGACCATACAAAACTGGGCAGTACCGTACGCCTCCTGGCTGAGACCTCCCGCCACCGTCTCCTCATAACCAGCCGAGAGGAACCAACTGTTGTCATACCGAAACGGCCGGGCTCTCCATCTGGGTCTCTCCACGAAGCACACCAGGATCGGCGAGTGGTCACTAGTCCCCGCAGGGAGCCCCTCAGCCACAGAGGAGGGGAAAAGGCGGAACCAATCACTATTCCCCAAAGCACGATCCAGCTGGCAAGCCACCCTGCTTACCTCCGCCTTGTTGTGCCAAGTCCATATGTGCCCTATCCTCTCCAGATCCCTGAGCCCGGACTGGAGCAAGCAAGACTGAAAATCTGAGAGGATCTGGTCCGGGACCGGCCGCCCCCCCAGCTTCTCACCCCTGTATAGCGTAGCATTGAAGTCTCCCATAATAAGTAGGGGGAGATGACGATGCAACGCTAAAGAACTCAGCCTGATGATGTCCTGCCACAAGGTCTCCCGCCGCCTCCTGTCGTTGTGCCCGTATACGGCACCAAGTAAGAAATAGAACCCACCCTTGTTGGTGAAGGAGATAGCCACCAGCTGGTCAGACATGAAAACCTCCTCACCCTCCCAACTAGCTCCATTCCATCTAACCCAGATCCTCGCCATATCACAGAGACCAAGGTTGTGAAGCTGGACCCAGTCCGTAGGAGTTCTACGGGACAGATTTTCGCCCCCCTGATCTTAGTCTCCAGTAATATCGAGATTTCACACTTTTCCTTCCTCAGCACCTCACTAATCTCCCTCCATCTCCCCAGTGAACACCCCCCCCCGGACATTCCAGGCAAGGGCCGACATCTAAACCGCGGGTGGGGTCCCCTGAACATCCTCTGAAGGAGCACCCGGGGAGAGTGCGACCTCCATATCTCTGGTATCCTCATCTCTACCCCCCTGAAGAAGGAGGGGCAGAGCAGGGGCCGCAGCCCCGTGTGGGTCCTCCTGTGGGGGAGGCTGTGCTAGTACAGCCACCCATTTAGGATTGACCTTCCACACTCTCTCCGTCCCACCCTGACCGCTGTCCTCACTATGCGCCTCCGTAGCCTGGCGCTTCCGACTGTACACCTGAAGTGCTAGCACGTCTTTATCTCCCTGTCGCCTGTCCTCCTGCCCCATACTCCTGGTGGTCATGGTCCTCGTCCTCATATACTCAACCATCGCTCCAGTAAGATCCTCCGTCGGAGACCCCTCATATCCCCAGAGGTGGGGGAAGGGTCTGCCTCCATCTCATCCTCCATCAAGCCCACCTGGTCCACAACAGGTGAGTCATCTGCACCACCTGCCTCCTGCAACACCTCCTCCGTCTCCACCACAGAAGCTCCTCCTCGTCTACAAGCACTCGGAAGATGCCCAAAGCAGGCACATGCCGGACATCTGGGTGGAACCCACTCATACTCCACCTTCTGCATAGCGAACTGGCCAGAAGGGGTCCTGTACTTCAACTGCTCAGGTAGATCCAGCTTAGCATCAATCTCCACAAATACCCGTGCATACATCAATCTAGAACGGAAGGTGGTGGCATCATCCGCCTTAATCGGCTTGCCAATGAGGCTGGCAAGTCTCATAAGAAGAGGGACACTCCAGAAGCGAACCGGGAACTCAGGAAACCGAACCCACACAGGCACCGCATTAAGCACCTCCTTCTCACACCTCAAGTCGGGAGTCCATTGCTTCAGCATAATGAGACGGCCGTCAAACGTCCATGGCCCCCCCTAGAGTATCCGAGTCACATCTTCTGCCAACCCAAATTTCACGAAGTAGAACCCGTTTTCCTTGGAGAAGAACTCCATGCTCCCCTTCGGCCGCCAGACTCTGTCCGCATACCCTCGGATCTGCCCGTAGAAGGGCTTGCTCCCCAACACATATAGCACTAACGTGTTCTCCCAGAATGCCGTCACTTTCGCCACTTCGTCGGCCGGGAAGTCGGCGCAGAGCTCACCCCCAACCTCCATAGGGGCAATATACTCCATCGATGCCGGCGTCTTGGCGACCCCCACCTTGCAAGCATCTGCCCAGGATACAGGTCGCGGGCCCGAACTCCGAGGTGGAGTTGTCGGGGTCAGCCGGGCACTCATGTTCGCAGCAGTCGCTCTTCCCCCGATAACTGGGACAGCCGTTCCCGCCGACCCCTTCGCACGAGGCCGCCACACAGTTCTGGCTTGTCCCTCCCGTTCCACCGAGTGAACCTGACCCACCGTTGGACCCGTTCTCCTGGCGATCCCCGCCCTCCTGTCCGATCCCTGCGTATAAGCTGTGCCTCTCCTAGTCTCAGGGATCTGCGATCGTTGACCTCCTCCCCGCCTAACCCTCCGATTCTGGACCGTAGTCCAAGCCCCCTCCTCATCCTCCAATCCCGACGATGTTCTTTGGGCGGTGAACACCATCGGAGAACCCCCGGGGGTCACCGCCGACGAACTCCCAGTCGAACCCGTGCCCTGAGGGAAGGCCATCGTCCGCAGCCCTCCCCGGCCACCCCCACCCCCCCCCCCGCCTGGGAGGGGTCGCCGGCCGCCGCCAGCCCTCCCCGGCCACCCCCCCCCCCCCCGCCTGGGAGGGGTCGCCGGCCGCCGCCCGGCCCCGGGGGAGGGTCGCCGGACCTCCCCAGAACTCCCGCGCTGCTACAGCGCCCGCGCGCGGCTTTGCAGCAGCTGCTGCGTTCGCCGCCGGCGGCCGGGCGCCGCCGACCGCCTCCCGCCGGTCGCCACCGGCCGCCCCTGCCACCCCCTTGCCTTTCCCCCGGTCCGGGGGGCGGTTGGCCGCCTCCACGCCTCGATTTGGCGATGCCCTAGCAGAGCTAGGGTTTCCGGAGTCACCTTCAGCCGCCATATATATATATATATATATATATATATATATATATATATATATATATATATATATATATATATATGTATGTCACGACCCGCACCCTGATTAGGGGCACAAGTACGTGGTTACGTCCAGCCTACGCCGCAGCATAGGCGGTAGAACGATGTCTAGTGTCACGCCCCGACCCGGAATCACCCGAATCATCGTCCTCGTAGGGGGGCGTGATGCCGCACGAGCCTGGAGTTGCGCTCGTGCAAGGCAAGATGACAAGTTCTTAAATGGTTATCTTTTGATTCGATATTTGCAACGAAAGGAAAACAGAGTATACGAAACAATTCTCTTTATTGATATTCGAAACTGAGATTACAAAGGCTTTCGATAGCCTAACAACATATGCCAGATTGGCTACAACACTCAGGTTCTCTCTTGCCCACAAAGGATTTTACCGTTCCATACATCATGCCGTCTATATCTCGGCCGCATCAATCCAGTTGTGTAGTCCGAGCGTCAATGCGATCGCACATTTCAAAGCGCTTCGGCATTCCAAGCCTCAACACGTTCAAGCATCGCTTCGCCGCGAGCCATCTATTCCCTGCACCCTGCATGAAGCTGGTGGGGGATCAGTACGTTCGTCCTCGAATGTACTGAAGCAAAGATCATCTTTCCAAACCGACATTTTAATATTTATGTTGAATCATGCAACTTAGCTTATAATCTTGCTATGTTCTCCTTAGGGTCAATTTCATGGCATCTTTGAAAGCGTAAAGCATGTTATCATAGCAGCATGTTATCGAATTGAATAGGCAAGCAGACAAACAATCTCGTGTTTGATTCGTAGCGCGACTTACCAAGTCGACGCACTCGCCCTTGCACCGACGCAAGGTGAATACGCCGCATTCCTTCCCTGTCATGTTATATGTGCATCTCTAAGCAGGGTCTATACGTGCGGAACGCATCTGCGCCTACACTTTCAACCCATCGTTCCTTAACTATATGAAGGTCGTGGGCGTATCCGCGTCGGAATGGACTAAAGGAGTTTCTCTTTTATTTTTCCTTACTTTCTTTTCTCTCCTTCTTTTCTCTCTCTTTGTTTGGGTAGCCCGGCGTTTCACGGGTTGGGTTGCTATCCCAACAACCAAAACTTACCGCGTGCCTACCATCATTTGCGGCTTCTCACATTTACGACCGAGTGCTAATCGGACTTCGCAGATGTGCGCCTATCAAAGATTATCATCCCTCCTAGGCCGAACGATTCTGGTGCCCCGGTGCGCTCGTTCGGAGGGAACGTTCCGTGCACGGAAGATATTATCGCAATTATCTCAAGTCCATTCCATTCGACCATGCAACGCACTATCATTCAAAAACCAAACATAGCCTTGAGTCCAAGACTCAGACTTTATCATCTCGTATTTCTTCCGTTAACTTTCTATGTTCTCACGTTTCATACTTCGTTTCAATGATTCAATGGCATCGTGCCTCAACTCAATGCTCGTCAACCAAATGACCCGAAGGTCTCGAACACCTTTCGAGGCACTATGTCATATCCGACAGTTCCGCCACATTCATGCCACAACTGTATTCTTTCGCAACGAAGCCATCTTTTATTATCCCGTGCACGTAGGCACGTTTCGATCGTATTCCCATATTCTATAACTTATCGTTCAATGTTCGGGGCTTGCGCGCTAGGGCGCTCGCCTATTGTCTTTCAATGTTCTAGTCGTTCTAACTCGTGCAGCAAAGGCACGGTATGGTTCGTGCACTAAGGCACTCGCCGATTACAGTTATCCCATGTTCTTGCGGCTTGCGCACCGAGGCGCTCGCCTTAGCGATATCCAATGTCCCATAGCGACTCGTGCATATTGATGCACGTTTCATTTCAGTTGTTCTAACTTAGTGTTCGACTCACACTATGATTTATCTCCGATCGGACTACGCCCGTGGCGTCGATAGGTTAACTTTTAGCATACAATGATATATTTGACTTATCGAATGAAGGAGTAAAAAGAAGTCAATCCTCCCACCTTGAGTCGATTCGCCTTCGTCGTTTCGCCGAGCCGATGCGGCTCGATTTCATAACTTTGTTGCACGGCCACTCTCCTGACTTAGCCATTCGAGCACTTCGTACTTTATTGAGTTATACGTCTGATTTGTCTTAGCGTGCCCAAGTCTCGGCCCGTCGCAAGGCGACGATTTTATTTCGCGAACCCCTTACTAAATATTGTAAAAGATCGACCTCTAATATTTTCCCGTCAAAGTATAACCTGCACACGAAACCAACTAAAATCAATACTTGCGTTGATTCGGACTTGCGCCTTGGTCGATTCGATTTCTTAGAATCTTCGAGCCGATTCAACGCACTCATCCTTCGGGGCAACGCGGCGCTTCGCATCGATTCACTCGATGCATTCTTTCGGGGCAAGGCAACTCTTCGCATCAACTTAGTTTGATGCATTGCTCGGGACAACTTAACTCTCGTATCGTTTTGCATCGATACAATTCCTTGCGTCAACGCTTCAGCGTAATGCGCCGTGCGGAGCGGGGCATTACAGAATATACCACTCAAAACAAGGTTCGTCCTCGAACCAAAACCAACACTCTGACTAAGTGTTTTATAGATCGTTTCACGATCTCGTCCCACCAATGTTGTTCAGTTTCACACTATCTCGCAAGCTTTTCATTAACATTTCAAAGTCATCCCTGCAGCTCGATTTGAATTTTGTATACAACTCGATTTGGATCCATACCTATATTCAAGGAGTCCCGAAGATATATGTATTTTGACCAATTCCAGTGGTAGCAAATTAGAACAAAGCTGACAAGTAAATTTCAATCCTATGCTTGCCATCTCGCACTCTCGATCGGACTTATCCTTAGTACTATTCACAAAATTTCATCGTATACGTATATTCGATACATACGTGATTCATTCAATAAAGTCACTGCACCCGACACTATTCAAAAAAATTGCATTTCTCATTTCGTATATTTCATCGGGACTATCAATTCTACGCGTCGCGTCAAGCCGTCGCGCATCCAATCACAACGAGTCTCCGCAACGCCTTGCGTTCGAAGTCGCCACCCAACTATTTTCGAAGTCTTGCTTATGCAACTTATCTTGATACAATCTTCCTTCTTATCTCGATACAATCTTCCTTTGTTGACTTGCAAATGCATCAACATTCAGGGCTACGCCCGCTAGGTTACTTACATAGTCCCCGTGCTTAGATTCTCCCGACGCAAGTTTAAATTGACATTGCACAAAGGCCACAATCTATCCGACATAAAAGTTTACAGCAAGGCGACAGTACTCAAGGCAACGATCGCCGTAGCACGAAGGTCTTTACGATGCGTCTTACATTCAATTTCCTAACGAGTAGGAATTCACTAGCCAAATTTCCAACTTATCCATCTCGCAACATCGAATGCAAATTTTGATTCACGCAAGCTCAATTGCAAGGTGAATCCGAATCTAACGACATGACTCGTAAGTCATTCCCTTATCATTCCCTCTCGTGCATAGCATGTTTCTCGCAATTGCCTATCCGAATCACCAAGTTCGTTGGTGCATTTCTAGTTTGATCGTGGACCAACATAACCATTCAAGCATTCATCCAACGAATACTCAAAATCTAACTATATCATTCTCAATCGAAAGTTGTTCCAACAATTCTCGATCATCTAGACTTATCGTCAACATGCACCGTGTTATACTTGTTATCAGTGCAATCCCATATGCGATATCGTATGGGTCATCTTACTGTCTGCAGCATTCAATTTGATTTGGCGGTCAAGTCTTCTAGGGTCAGCTGCCCCGAAGCTACGCTCGATAATTGTGGATCATTAACGAAGGACAGTTTACTGCGAACCATGCTATATCTTATTTCGGAGCCAAATCACGTTTCGACGATTCTATGCGACTACCCAAATTTCGGACAAAACTGTTTCTATCGATGCAACTGATGCGCAACTATCCTCCAAGTCAAGTCATGCACTATCGTCGATGATTTCGCAAATTTACGAAACATCTACTCGTATCGAGTTCGAGTCTATCTTATTCGCGGGTCGACACACGAGATGCTATACGCATCGAGCAATCGTCGATGACTTATAGTCTCGTCTTGATTAATCACAAGGTTCACGATCAACCAGTTCGTTCCTTCTCGTATCGTTATTTACAAAACTTTGATAGCGCAAGGCGCACTCTATTTTATGTTCTCACATCGTGCTTACGTTTTCTTGCGTATCGATCTTGATAGTACATATCAAATTTCGATAGCAAGTGGGTCGACTTCGAATTCGTTTTCAACGTCAACTTAACTCGCATTGGATACATCCAAGTTCGCAACAAACTTTTCCATACGCATCCACTCGTTCTCCGAATCGCCGCATCCCGTTATACTTTGATCGCGTAACCGAGTTACCGATTATCCAACATCGAACCCTCAAGTCATACAATCTCGCCCTCTAAGTTTTACGTGCTATCAGTCGTACTCAAATGAGTTTCGCCGTAACGTAACCAACTATTTCTTAGGCACGATTACTCACGTCAACCAACTCTTCACCGAAGTCGCACTTCGTGCGATTCGATTACAATTCGCATCGCCTAACATTTCTATCGAAATCGCAAGTCGTGCGATTCAATTCGTCTAGCAGAACATTTCTATCGAGATCGCCAGTCGTGCGATTCGATTCGTCTCGTCCAACATTTCTATCGAGATCGCAAGTCGTGCGACTCATTCGTAAGCTCGAGTTTTCCCTTTCCCGTCGATCCGATTATTGCATCAAGGCATAATCAATTCGCTAGTCTCGGTCGTCCGACCAACTTATAACTTTCGTCCGACGTATCGTTCATTGATACGAGTCTCGCCTTATCGTCCCAACCGATTTTCGAAGAACACTTGCATCAACACACCGTCATACAAATTTTCAAACGAGTCTCGGTACTCTCCCGTCCGTTGCGGACAAACCTTTCACAATTCTCACAACGCGTCGATGCAATTCATCGCACAAGGGGTATACCATATACCACTCGAAATCGAGTCATTCATCGCCTACGTGGTATGGCATATACCACTCGGAACTCAAGCTATTTCCCTCGCACTATACTTAGTATAAACCAACATTTTCTTTCGACTCAAGATTTTCGCAGTGATCGTGCTTGATCACAATCGTAACTTTGATTCTAACAAAATTCGACACAACTCGGTCAATGTTCTCGTTTGCCAACATAAGTTTGTGTGCAACCGAACGATTCATTCTATCGATTTACAATTTTAATTCCTTCCTTATGTTGCATCTCGTGCAACAATTTATTTGATATACGTTGCACCCCGTGCAACAAATTTTACTTTCGATACGCGTTGCACATCGTGCTACGATTTATTTCCGACACCTTCATTTCACTTTGTACAACGATTTATTTCCAATTTCCTTTGCACTTCGTGCAACGATTAATTTGATATGCGTTGCACCACGTGCAATGATTTTACTTCCAACACGCGTTGCACATCGTGCAACGATTATTCCCGACTTTCCAAGTCAATGCCTAAATCCGTTTAACACATTCGGTATTGGCTTATCACTTCTCACTTTCATTTTAACGCATATTCACCATTACTCGTTGCACATCGTGCATCATTTTATTTCTCTTTCAACATGTTATATTGCAACAACAACATCCCAAATCGTATTTCACAATTTGTTGCACTTGCAGCAACTAACATTTTACGGCTCGTTGCATTCAATGCAATATACCCCTCGCGACTTTCTTAGCAAACATCATGAAATTTTCAAAACACATGCGGCAAAATTTTACGATTTGTATTAGACTTATTGTATGGAACATCCAGTGCGGAATCGAGTAGAGTCAAGAGTGGTATCAAGTGGTGGTGGGCAACTTTTAGAATTGTAATGAAGCGAGCGTCCAGAGGAAATTGAGCCTACAGCTCTGATACCAATTTATCACGGCCCGACCCGGAATCACCTGAATCATCGTCCTCGCAGGGGGGCATGATGCCGCACGAGCCTGGAGTTGCGCTCGTGCAAGGCAAGATGATAAGTTCTCAAATGGTTATCTTTTGATTCGATATTTGCAACGAAAGGAAAACAGAGTATACGAAACAATTCTCTTTATTGATATTCGAAACTAAGATTACAAAGGCTTTCGATAGCCTAACAACATATGCCTGATTGGCTACAACACTCAGGTTCTCTCTTGGCCACAAAGGATTTCACCGTTCCATACATCATGCCGTCTATATCTCGGCCGCATCAATCCAGTTGCGTAGTCCGAGCATCAATACGATCGCACGCTTCAAAGCACTTCGGCATTCCAAGCCTCAATACGTTCAAGCATCGCTTCGCCGCGAGCCATCTATTCCCTGCACCCTGCATGAAGCTGGTGGGGGATCAGTATGTTCGTCCTCGCATGTACTGAAGCAAAGATCATCTTTCCAAACCGACATTTTAATATTTATATTGAATCATGCAACTTAGCTTATGATCTTGCTATGTTCTCCTTAGGCTCAATTTTATGGCATCTTTGAAAGCGTAAAGCATGTTATCATAGCAGCATGTTATCGAATTGAATAGGCAAGCAGACAAACAATCTCGTGTTTGATTCGTGGTACGACTTACCAAGCCGATGCACTCGCCCTTGCACCGACGCAAGGTGAATACGCCGCATTCCTTCCCTGTCATGTTATATGTGCATCTCAAAGCAGGGTCTATACGTGCGGAATGCATCTGCGCCTACACTTTCAACCCATCGTTCCTTAACTATATGAAGGTCGTGGGCGTATCCGCGTCGGAATGGACTAAAGGAGTTTCTCTTTTATTTTTCCTTACTTTCTTTTCTCTCCTTCTTTTCTCTCTCTTTGTTTGGGTAGCCCGACGTTTCACGGGTTGGGTTGCTATCCCAACAACCGAAACTTACCGCGTGCCTACCATCATTTGCGGCTTCTCACATTTACGACCGAGTGCTAATCGGACTTCGCAGATGTGCGCCTATCAAAGATTATCATCCCTCCTAGGCCGAACAGTCCCGGTGCCCCGGTGCGCCCGTTCGGAGGGAACGTTCCGTGCACGGAAGATATCATCCTAATTATCTCAAGTCCATTCCATTCGACCATGCAACGCACTATCATTCAAACAACCAAGCATAGCCTTGAGTCCAAGAATCAGACTTTATCATCTCGTATTTCTCCCGTTAACTTTCTATGTTCTCACGTTTCATACTTCGTTTCAATGATTCAATGGCATCGTGCCTCAACTCAATGCTCATCAACCGAATGACCCGAAGGTCTCGAACACCTTTCGAGGCACTATGTCATATCCGACAGTTCCGCCACATTCATGCCACAACTGTATTCTTTCGCAACGAAGCCATCTTTTATTATCCCGTGCACATAGGCACGTTTCGATCGTATTCCCATATTCTATAACTTATCGTTCAATGTTCGGGGCTTGTGCGCTAGGGCGCTCGCCTATTGTCTTTCAATGTTCTAGCCGTTCTAACTCGTGCAGCAAAGGCACGGTATGGTTCGTGCACTAAGGCACTCGCCGATTACAATTATCCCATGTTCTTGCGGCTTGCGCACCGAAGCGCTCGCCTTAGCGATATCCAATGTCCCATAGCGACTCGTGCATATTGATACACGTTTCATTTCAGTTGTTCTAACTTAGTGTTCGACTCACACTATGATTTATCTCCAATCGGACCACGCCCGTGGCGTCGATAGGTTAACTTTTAGCATACAATGATATATTTGACTTATCGAATGAAGGAGTAAAAAGAAGTCAATCCTCCCACCTTGAGTCGATTCGCCTTCGTCGTTTCGCCGAGCCGATGCGGCTCGATTTCATAACTTTGTTGCACGGCCACTCTCCTGACTTAGCCATTCGAGCACTTCGTGCTTCATTGAGTTATACGTCCGATTTGCCTTAGCGTGTCCAAGTCTCGGCCCGTCGCAAGGCGACGATTTGATTTCGCGGACCCTTACTAAATATTGCAAAAGATCGACCTCTAATATTTTCCCGTCAAAGTATAACCTGCACACGAAACCAACTAAAATCAATACTTGCGTCGATTCGGACTTGCGCCTTTTTCGATTCGATTTCTTAGAATCTTCGAGCCGATTCAACGTACTCATCCTTCGGGGCAACGCGGCGCTTCGCATCGATTCACTCGATGCATTCTTTCGGGACAAGGCAACTCTTCGCATCAACTTAGTTTGATGCATTGCTCGAGACAACTTAACTCTCGTATCGTTTTGCATCGATACAATTCCTTGCGTCAACGTGACTCGTTGAGTCAACGCTTCAGCGTAATGCGCCGTGCGGAGCGGGGCATTACATCTAGGTCATCTATAAATACTACAACTAAATAGATAAAGGTACCTGTACGGTATATACACTCCGAATGGGGGTGGCATAGCAATACAGTCTCAACCACAAAGCAAACTAGGATAGATAGCATGAAAGAAAATATGATAGATGAAAGCAGAAAATAAATTCGAGATCCACACAAGCCCAAAGCTATACACAACACTACAGTCTGAAAAGTACTAGCTGGCTCACAGGCCAGGCAACCCTAACTAAGCTACTCTACTCAGGGTGAGCAAAGTCTAGTGGCTCTACTAACAAGCCATGGTCCAGGTCTACTCCATCAGACTCGACCCCATAATAGGTCGAGCAGTCTGCCTCAGAGTCATCTGTAATATATCATAACGGTATCCTGTCAGAAAAATGAGCAAGTACAAGCACTGACAACAGTTCCATGTGAATTGACAAATTCTATAAGAGACAGTATAATGAACTACAAGACAAAGATATATGAAGACTTGGGAACCGTTCGGAAGCTAAGTTACAACCTTAAACCAAACAAGGACCGGGGTTGTAACTCTTCTCCCGAGCAGAACTTAGTCTCCAATCAAGGTACAATATAAAGGCATATAGAACATGTGAGTAACTGAATATCATAGCATGGTGAGAAAGTACTGAATGTAGAACAGAACAGGATATATGATAAGATAAGTAAATATAAAATGTGCCTTGAATTATTAGAGCGTTATGTGATCGGCTTGGGAAACATGATCGGGCTTTCCATCCGACCGGCTATGAACAATATGTACAATAGAGCGGTAAGGCCGGTCACCATGGAAAGCTATGAACGATGTAGGGTAAAGTTTTACCCGTCGTGAGGCGAGGGTATAGCTATGAACAATGTTTATAATAGAACAATGTGGGAATTTTGATCACACAACCACTAATAACTCCCCATTCCCCAATAGTATAAAGGATCCGGACATAACATGTCATGACACGGCATTCAAAAACAGGTGATCAGCCCACTCCCAAGTCCATGTCTATATAAGTACAAGTAACAAGTCGAGTCATGTACCAATATACCAAGTAACCTGGGAACAACATCTCATGACAGGATCCGACATATACTAGTCCGTGAACCATCGTGTTAGGAATCAAGTAAGACACTACAACTGAATCGGATATAGCAGATATCAAGACAATGAAAACTATCAGTGAATGTACTCGCCTGCTGTCCTGAGCTGTAGGGTATATCAATGCTCAGAGTGGTAATCAGAAACCTAAAGATGAGATATTTCATGTTAATTTCGGTTTAACAAGTTAAGAATGATTTATAATGAATGATATGAAATCTAGGTCAAACTAGGTCTCACTGAGTCACACTAAGTCCTGTCAAGTCAATCTAGGTCAAATCAAGTTATATCAAGTCAATCTAAGTCGACTCTAGGTCACACCAGTCATCGCAAGTCAAAACAAGTCGAAGCAAGTCAAACGGGGTCAAGAGTTGGCCTACAGTTGACTTTTAGTCAACTGGTCAACCTTGGTCAACTCTGGTCAACTCTAGGTCAACCCTAGGTCAAACTAGTCTAATGTTGACCAATTGTTGTGTCACGACCCGCACCCGGTTTTCGGACGCGAGCTCGTGAGCAAGCCAGCTACGTATCGAGCGGACTCTAGCCCGACTCGAGTACATATAAGCTGTCAAGGTCATGGGTATCATGTCTAATCTAACTATATCTCAATCTACAAGAATAATGTAAAACAAGAATGAACAAGTATGGGTCATGGTCTGCAGCCCATTAGCATATTGTTCGATTAGACTCCAAGAGTAATATGAGTCTATAAATAAACAGAGTATCACGGTACTGAATATAAAGCACGAGAAGATAATAAAGAAATATCACAAGCAAATACCTGTATCATACATCGCACTCCTCTACCATCCTGCTCTGCTAACTAACTCCATGCAATCGCTAAACCTGAAGAGATCATCAGGTCCTCAGAGGACTAGCAAGATACATAAAACATGCCTACTAATATGACAGTAAATAACAGGTGTGGAGGATAAGAACACTGCAAGAAGAACATCTAAGGACGATGAGTCGTGAGGAAATGTAATACTAGACTTGGCTACCAATAAATCGATTAACCTCTATAGCTTGTAGTACAATGCAAGATACTCCCAATCTATAGTAGATTTTGACTGTAATACAATGCAAGATATCCCAGTCAAGATTAGCCAATTCTAGTACCGATCTCCTCTCCTAAGGATACAAAGTCAAGTAGACTCCTATAAATCGTAGTACAATGCAAGATACTCCCAATTTATAGTGTCGCAAGTCAAGTCAATCAATCAATCAATATATGCGATAGGTCGTAGTACAATGTAGATAATCCCAATCCATGGCATGTCTCAAAGTCAAGTAATCAAGATAAAGAATCAGCTATAGATCGTAGTACAATGTAGATACTCCCAAGCTATAATGTCTCAACTGTTACAATGCAAGATACTCCCAGCCGAGAATGGTCAAGGACGATATAGAAACTGATAACTCAATCACAGAAAAGGGTAACACAAAGAGACCAATATTCTAGCATGTCAAACATCCTATACGTGCACGTAATCTAGAACAAGTAAAGCAATCAAGGACGAATCAATCACAACGTAATCATGTGACAAAAAAAAGGAATACAATAAAGGAGAAGAAACAGGTAATACTGTATATGTTCGGCAAGGTATACTTGCCTGGAGGTTGCACGGAGAACCAACAATGTATCGCCAATCAACAATCAGAAAGTCCAAGTCATCACAACTGTCTCCGAAAGCTGAAATAAATATTACCAACATTCCAGAATAGTCAAATTAGCTAGGATAGCCTGTCCTTAAGTCCAATTCTGGACACGGGGGCAAAACGGTAATTTGGGCAAAAACGGTGTCCGCCGTTGGACCCGTTTTGCACCGAAAAGTCTGCCAGAGTCAACGGTCTCTAAAGTCATCAAACTACATGTCTACGGATCCGATTTTCCGATACGACCCAACCGTATGTCCAAAGTTGGATTTCGGCGCCCGGCACAAATCGCCTGTTAGGGACGTGGGGCCCGCAAAACTACGATTTTATCAACTGTCCAGAATTGGACCAAACTTGGCATACAGGACCAAAAAATGATACGGTCCTGCTGCGCAAGTTTCGTCTCGATCTGACTAGCGTGCACAAAGTAATTGGGAAACTTGCACAGAGACCGATACGGTGAATTGCACGGATACGCATCAAATTCGTAGCGCACACATCGACCAATTTGAATTCCGACAAGCCCACACGACCACGAAGCCGTTACGCACCTTTCGATGCCTTCGGTTCGCGACCACGTCGTCCGGAATGGCGGGACGCACGTCGTGTGGAACAATTTTCTAGTTTTGAAACAGTTTTCCTATTTTTTCTTGATTTTAGAATCGATTATCTTCCTGTCATAAACGAAAAATAGTTCTACAATAAGCGTTCTAATCTCGTATAGGTTGTCTTAAACCTATTCAAGTGTATTTCTAAATTTCCTAATACTAATCCAGGATTCCCCTTCCAAATGGTGTCTTGACCCAGTTTATGTTCTGTTCAAAAACAGATTTTCCTCGATCTTCCATGAATTTCCTGAGCAATCTAGGGCGAATTAAAACAATCTATTTTAAGGGACTTACAGTGGGTTAGGTCGTCTACGGTAGGTTTTTGTAGATCGAAAATGATCAACCGAGGAGATAGAAAAGGGGGAGAAAGGGTTACCTTGATGTGGGTTGCTGCTGCAACCATGCTTCAACTCGCGCGCGCGCGG